>CM035122.1:87362206-87962206 GCA_020205555.1 Panax stipuleanatus | reverse complement strand
GAAGCGCAGCGAAGCCCTGCCCAACTGATTTTTTGACTTTTACACCTTTTCCAAAACCAAATATTTTCACTCCAACACATAGATATACCCATATACTACCACATATCCAAAAACCACTGGTAGATTTGGACGTTTAAGGCCTATGATTTGGTAAAAAGCCCGTAGTGCAGCCCATTGTAAGTATTTTTACGATCAGCATGTCAATACTACTACTTTGCACTGTTTTACACCTGCACATCAAGTTTTATCTTCTAAATATGACCGAAACTTAGTTCCGTGGCCGTTTTGGTCAAAATTGAATATATTTTTGTACATAAACTTCAGTTTTCAACATTTTTACAACTCAGATTGACGATCCGTCAGCTCCAGTAGCTTCAATGCACTAGCACACACAGTTTTGGCAACTTCGCCGAACTGGGTTGTCTACCCAGTCCGGGTTTGGCCTTTTCCTATATATATTTAACTATTTATGCGCTAACATTTCAATTTTGTCAAGCCCAAATTTCAAATCCAAGGTAGTTTACTGCTTTTATATATATTTACGCATATCTAAGCGATTTTCACCATAACTGGTCTTCGTATCAGTATTAGTTGACTACATTTCTATCAATATATATATATATATATATATATATATATTTCAATTCAGTCCGGGCACAGGCATGAAAACCCATCACCCTTTTTACTATTTTTGCACACTTCGCCATACTGGGTGCTTTCCCCAGTCACTAGTTGACTACTTTTCTGAGATTTACATTTCAGTTTGGCCTGGATCATTCTGTGGCCTTTTTACTGCTTTTATATATATTTATGCATATATAAGCAACCTTCACCATCACTGATCATCTTTCCAGTCTTGGTTGACTACGTTTCGGTCAATATATATATCTACATATATATTTCAATTCCAGTTCGGGCTTGCTAGTGAAAACCCATTGCCCTTTTATAGCTTTTATATATATATAATTATATATATTGCTTTATTCAATTTATTCAACTGCTGCGATTAACATTCATTTGTATATGAATTTGCACTGACATATCTGCGGGCGAACTAGATTTATCCAAACCTCGCCACTTCTAGCTTTCAACGGTTCAAACAGGCCCCGACAGAACCTGGAAGCTATAATGGCTGAGATTTCTTTAAATCTAGTTATTTTTATAGTTTTAGCTTCAAAAGCAACCTCGCGTCCCTTAGATCGCTATCTAGTGGGAACGAGACGCTTTGGTCACGCGCAGCCAGGATTTACTGATGAATCTTTGGTTCCATTGCGACGTGAGGATATATATATCTGTTTCTGTACAAATTTGAACTGTGAAGGTCTTGGCTACTCATATGTGAGCCTAGGAATCGTGGGATTCATGATCAAATTGATCAGAATCTGATTCTCACAATGGACAAACTCCAGTTTATAGATGTACCCTGCTAGTGTTTTCTGTAAAATGTACATGCACAGACCTTAAAACTGTTATCCGGATTTAAGGTCTCAACATAGTGAAAATATGGATTGTCTTGTCAGCGTCCCTCCGATGGTTTTTATTCCCATGAGGAGACCAACACTTTATATATATTTCTGTGGTCAAGGATGCTTCGCAGCCCAACAAATCACCATTTGCATGCAGCCTTAAGGCTATAAAGATAAAATTGAGAGTAGCGATATGCTTCAATTCCTATAGCAGCGTAAGGGTTTGATAAACCAGCTTTCAAAGCATCATTTTCAATCAAAAGAAAAGCTTTTGTAAATCAAATTAAATGATGCTTTTTGCAAATCAAATCGAAGATCGATTTTCAAATCAAATCAAACCCTTCGTATATAGGCTCAACGAAGCCTGTCAAAGTTTTCAATCAATCAAAAGGCCCAATTTTCAAACAGCATTCACTCATGCATTCCAGTTTTAAGGGAAATATTAAAAAGATTGCGGTACTGTGTTTACACGGGAGTTGTGGGGTGCCTAACACCTTCCCCACACTTAACCAAGCCCCCGAACTCAAAACTCCGATTTCAAAAATTAAGTTTCGACAGTGTCCAGCAATTGGGCCTCTTTTCAAATCAAATTCGGTTGATTTGGTACATCCATTTTCAAAACTACCACCTGGCGACTCTGTTTAAATCAAATCAAATCGTCGACATAGACACATGTTGGCCTCTTTCCTAAAAACCCTTCAAAACCTTTTTTGCAATAAAAAGAATAAGGATAGAGATAACTTAGGGAGATCGGTTTGAAGAAAACCGGGTTATAAACCGACCCGCGATATTTCTTAAATTTTTCAACGTCGACAGGTGGCGACTCTGCTGGGGACAATAGAGGGCTTAGGCCGCTTTCAATCTTTTCAAACATTTCCCTTTCAAAACTATTGAATGCGTGAAATCCTACGTCTCCACACTCAATGGATGAGTGAATGCTGCGACTTTCATTAAATGTATGAATGCTATGCCTTTACATTGAATGAATGAGAATGAATGCTTTAGTGCTTCGCACCCATATTAGTGCTTCGCACAAACTGTCATTGCATACATAAGCGGTAAGGCCGATGTATGTGAATGTATGCTGTGAGTCCCTCCACCAGGAGGCTAACCCGGTCTGTGATAAGTAAGGACTCTGGGGATGACTAAGTCTCCTGGGCTGCCTCCTGAAAATGCACCACCTAGATTCGCTCTAGTTGAACGATCGGATTAACTTCCCTTCTAGTAGATTGCGATGATCTGGGAACCTTCATGCCGAAATGAAAGCCGCGAGAGTAACCTAGAATAGGTCAGCTTCTGATCAACCGAATCTGACGGGATGCTTCTTCATGCCTTCCTCTTTCAAATTCCATGTCAAGTCTCCAATTACGGAGGAGCACAATGTAAATGACAATGATGAAAGATTTACTTTCCTGTCAAATATCATGTCATCCTGCCATCAAAACAATTAACCTCGATTTTGCAGGATAAACTTAAAAAACACATATCATAAATGCATCCAGTCATTACCTACCACAGGACACTGACACGTATACGTTTTGGTGTAGGTAGGGAAAAATTGGTCCTATCACTAGATCAAAGGCCAGAAAAGCACCCAGTCCACCTACGGACATGGCTTCAAGTGCTCCACCAGAATCCACCCCTGTGTCTAGGGAAGAATTTGAAGGATTGAAAAATCAGATAGCCGAGCTAGCCGATTTCCTTCGAGAACAAATCAAGGCCTTCAAAGAGAAACAATCTCAAACTCATCCAGAACCAGGAGCATCTGGTAGTGGTGCTGGCGGTCCAGATACAGAAAAGGTCAAAACTCAGATCCCTGGACCCTAGAACCAGGATACAATTAACAAAACTCCAGAAATCACCATCCTAAGAAGAGAACAGGAAGCTGGTGACATTCTAAAGAAAATACAACAAATGGAAGAAACCCTCCGGTCCATCAAAGGAAGTGGGGCATTTGGCAGTGTCAACTACTCAGATCTATGCATATTTCCCAGGGCTCGGTATCCCAAAAAATTTTAAGTCCCTAATTTTAAGAAATATGATGGATTAGGGCATCCTTATACACACCTGAAAGTTTTCATTGGAGAACTCGGATCCTATGCTGAGGACGAGAAACTTCGAATGCAACTATTTCAGAAGAGTTTAACTGGAGAAGCCAGAGCCTGGTATGCCCGTCTGGACAACTCCAAATTCCACAGTTGGGAAGAATTGGCACATGCCTTCCTCAGCCAGTATAGTTTCCAATCTCAGCTAGCTCCAGATCGGTATCAAATTACCAAAATCAAGAAGAATAACACTGAATCATTCAGAGAATATGCCCAGCGATGGAGACGGGTCGCAGCACAAGTCACCCCAACCATGACTGAATCTGAAATAGTCATGACTTTCATCGATATTCAAGAAGCTCCTTATTATGAAAGGGTCCTAGCAGGCATAGGAAAACCTTTCTCTGAAATGATCAAACACGGCGAAATGGCTGAAATGGGACTCAAGTCCGGAAAAATAAAAGACCTAACGGCACTCGAAGTTGTTGCTGAGCATATCTAATCCAGAAATTATCCGAGTAATCCCCAGAGGGTCCACAAAAAGAAAGATGGAGAAGTTTCCTTAGTGTTACAAGGACAAAATTCAAGCGGTAATTCAAACAATACATCCATTCAAAGGAGGAGCTATACCCCTTTCCAAACTGCAACACAGTTTTCAAATCCTTCATTCCAGAAAAACATGGAGGTTAGATGCAGAAGGTCTTTCACCCCACTAGGGGATTCATTCGAGAACGTCTTTAAACTTCTGACAGCTCAGAAGAAGATTGGCCAACTCCTTCTGCTAACTAACACTAATTCAAGGAACTTCGACCCTAGCAAGAAGTGTTCTTATCATTCCGGATCACCGGGCTATGACACCCAAGATTGTTGGTCCCTCAAGAATAAAATCCAAGATTTAATTGATAATGGAGAAATTATGGTCACGAAGCCTGATCAACCGCATGTCCAAGATAACCCTCTCCCACAGCACAAGGAGGAGAATGTCAATATGATCAACACTTCAAGTGGAGAAGGATCCAAATACCTCCGCTATGTTGAAGAATCAACTCAATCCAACAACATCAGCCCAACGAGTTGGGAGGCTTTTGAAAAATAATTCCTGATAGAGCAAGAAATAAAGTCTATCAAGGAACAAATCGAACAGTTGGCTGAACTGGTCGTCTACCAACATCAATTCACCAAAAAGATGTTGAAGCAAATCCATCAACCTATTGGCAGTCGCTCTCCTCCAGTGGAAGTTAATTCCAATCAAGATCATAGCCGAACTTGTGAGCTTACACCCTGAACTGATAAGGGGATCGAAGAAGCAAGTGCCCAAGCAGGTAGAAAGTTCGTATTTTAAAGGAATTTCACCAATTTGAACCAGTCAATGGAAGAAATCCTGCAAATGATGATCATCGAGGGAATGGTCTCAGACTTGCTACCTCAGCTGAACCCTCAATCCAAAAAATTCAAACCTGACCAAATATGTCAGTACCATTCCAACTCTCCCAGCCATGATACAGAAGAATGCTAGGCTCTTCGTAACCTAATTCAAGACCTGATTGAGAAAGGTGATCTAATCATAGGAGATCGAATCCTCGACATGACAGATAAAGATAGCCTCTGGATCCCCGATACATGGTATCAGGACACAGTGGTTGTCATATCCTGCGATAAAGAATCAATCCTCACACCCCTAGTACTGACAGGGAAAGGGGTCCAAGACAAACAAAATCCTGTGAAGGTGGCTGCACCTCAGCCTCTAATTTTGCCCTTTAGGCCTCAGTATCCGATTACCAGTCTGAAGAAGGTCACATGGAACTATGGGGACATTGAAGGCTCCGTGGCAAACAACATTTCCATCCTGTCAAAGAATAATCCATTGTACCTGCCTCAGCCGGTGATTAAACCAGTTTCCAAAGCAAAAGAAAAGGTGGCTGAAGAAAAGATAAAAGAGTTCCTCAAAAAGATGGGACACAATGAAATCAAGATAGTGCAAAGCTTGAAATACGCACCCAAGCAAATATCCATCCTAGACTTGGTCCTATCATCATAGGATCACCGTAACATCCTAGTGAAGGTATTAGAAGAAGCCCATCTGCCACACACGGTAGACACGGAGAAATTCCTTCACGTGATAGAACACATTTTCAACAACAATGTAATTTCCTTCACAGACGATGATATCCCGGCTAAGGGGAGGGGTCATCACAAGTCCCAGCATATAGCCGTTATGTCCTCCGGATACGTGATCGGAGGAGTGCTTATTGATGGAGGATCTTCCATTAACATTTATCTGTATGACACGTTGGAAAGGATGAAGTTCAATCCAAACCGGATCAAAGCCAGTCATATGATTATCCGGGCTTTCGATGGATCTCGCCGCCAGGCTATGGGGGAAATCGAGCTTCCTCTAGAAATTGGTCCACACTCCTTCTACGTATCTTTCCAGGTGCTCAACATAGCCATCGGATATAACTTGTTGTTGGGTAGGCCATGGATCCATATGGCCGTGGCTGTTCCATCCACCCTCCATCAGCAACTCAAGTACATTATCAACGGCAGTCTCATCACAGTGAATGCTGAACCGGAATACCCTACCCACATACATGGGGACATGCCAGTGATTAGCCTGGACACCGGGGTTGAGCCTGCAAGTTTTCAAGATCTCGAGGTGAGCGATATTCAATATCTACCGATTGGGGCACCATCCCTGAAGCCTAAAATTTCCATTGAAGTAATGACAGTGGGCCAAGAAATGGTAGCTACAGGTTTCCAGCCTGGAGAAGGGTTAGGAAAAAATAAGCACGACATTAAGATGCCAATCCAAATCCCAAGTCAGATGGGAAGAGCAGGATTGGGATTTTCATCCTGGTCAAACCACCGGAATCCACACAAACATCCCAAGGCTCAAGCTTTGACGATTCTGCTCCCAAACCTCACAAATGACGGATGGGTGAAACCTATGAGGAAGATCCCTACGGGGGCATCAACTATGCTATTTCCTTCAATCATACCTGTCTATGAAAGGAAAGCCCTCAAGCTTGAGGCAGATAGCGAAAAGGGAAAAGAAAAGATCCTGTACGGAGGACGAGACCCATTCGCTAACATGAAAGTCATTATCACCTACGAAGGGATGAATGATGAACTCCCAGATAGTGACGACGAAGATCATACGCACTTTCCTCGTAGCAAACAGAGGAACAATCCCCAGAAAAGCTTCGGCCAAATCCTAAAGGATGTCTCAGTTGTCATCCAAGATGAGACACACGAGCACACTTCCAGCATCCTCCCTATCCTTGAGGATCTAACCTTGGATAATTGGAGCAGTATCCCTTGCCTCAGTCGAAAAGGGTAAAGGGGCAGACAGTCAATCTGCCCTTAATCATGCTTTCATTTACTGCTTACTTTTAATTGCACAGCTGGAGCAGTCACTTTTGTCAGGCTTTACAAATGTTATGTGTATTTAAGCAGTTGTATATATTAATGAAAGCATTTTTGTTTTCAGGACCCAAGCATTGGATGTGTGTGTCTCTGCTGATGAGATGCCAACCTGTCAACATAACTCTAACCATGATGCAAGATTGAGCTTCGACTTGACGGATCTTGATCAAAAGGAGGAAGATGACTATGAGGTGCCAGAGGAGATCAAGGAATGGGTTGAAGACAAACCCAAACCAACCTCGACCAAACCTCCACCATCAACATAGGAACCTCCAAAACCATCAAAGAAATCCAAATAGGTTTAGACCTCACATCAGATCAAAAAGCCGACCTGATCGCGCTACTGACACAGTACCAGGATGTATTTGCATGGTCGCATGAAGATATGATCGGTCTATCCACAGACATTATCATCCATCAAATGCCCATCAAAGAAGGGTTCAAACCAGTCAAACAAAAGCTCAGGCGATTAAAATCTGAGTGGAGTCTCAAAGTCAAAGAAGAAATCGTTAAATAATTCAATGCCGGGATCATCATGGTATCAACATATCCCGAATGGCTATCAAACATAGTCCCCGTACCTAATCCCGGAGGGAAGGTACGAGTCTGCGTGGATTATCGGGATTTGAGAAAAGCCTGTTTGAAGGACAATTTCTCAGTACCTTTCATCCATATCCTGATTGACAACACTGCGCAGTATGTCATGTATTCATTTGTGGATTGCTTTGCTGGTTACCATTAAATCATGGTTGCTGAAGAAGACTGGGAGAAAATAGCTTTTATCACTCCCTGGGGAACTTTTTGCTACCGACGACTATTCTTCGGCCTCATCAATGCCGGAGCAACGTATCAGCGAGCTATGATGGCCCTCTTTCATGATATGATGCACAAAAAAATAGAAGTCTATGTTGACGACATCATCATCAAGTCCCGGAGGGAGGATGATCACATAGACCATCTCAGGAAGCTGTTCAACAGGTTGCGTAAGTACAACCTCAAGCTAAATCCCGCCAAATGCGCTTTTGGCGTTAAGGAAGGCAAACTTCTAGGATTCCTGGTGAGCAATCGGGGCATTGAGTTAGACCCTGCCAAGACCAAAGCCATTTCTGAAATGCCAGTGCCTCGTACAGTGAAAGAGATACGAGGATTCCTAGGAAGGATCAACTTCATAAGTTAATTCATTTCACAGCTCACAGCAACCTGTGAGCCCATCTTCAAGCTGTTAAGGAAGAATTCCTCCATCAAATGGAATGAGGATTGTCAACAAGCCTTCCTTACCATCAAAAAGCAGCTTGTCGAAGCACCTATTTTGGTACCTCCAAGGGATGGAGTCCCCTTATTAATGTACCTGTCCGTCAATGCTAATGCCATGGGCTGTATGCTATGACAGAAGGATGATAGTAGCAAGGAAAGAGCTATCTACTACATCAGCAATGGATTCAGTAATGGGGAACAGAAATATACCCTGATTGAGAGGATATGTTGTGCATTAGCATGGGCCGCCATGATGTTGCAACACTACTTGCATGGGCATACGACGTATCTTATATCCCGCATGGATCCACTCAAATACGTCTTCAACAAACCAATATTAAATTGTCGGCTGTCTAATTGGCAGTTGATTCTACAGCAGTTCGACATTACCTACGTGACTCAGAAGTCTATCAAAAGTCAAGGCATTGCAGATCAATTAGCAGAAGCACCTTCAGGAGGGTTCGAGTCCCTGGAGATATATTTCCCAGATGATGGGATTATGACAATTCAACAACTCCAGTCAGAGAATACAGTCCAACCATGGAAAATGTATTTCGACGGAGCTATAAACATGGAAGGTTCCAGAGCTGGGGCAGTCCTTATCTCTGGTACAGGTGATCAATATCCTGTGGCTACCAAACTTCAATTTGGCAACACCAACAACACAGTCGAGTACGAAGGCTGTATACTGGGGTTGAAACTAGCCCAATCCATGGGTATCAAACACTTATTGGTCTTTGGAGATTTTCGAGTTGGTCATCAGACAAACCACCGGCAAGTATCTCACAAAAGAACTGCATCTGCTGCCTTATCATCGGCAAGTCCTCAAAATGTCCCAGGATTTCAAAGCAATAACCTTCGTCCACATTCCTTGGGTCGAAATGACTTTGTTGATGCACTGGCAACGTTGGCTTCATTAATCCGCATATCTAACAGGAGCGGGTTTCCCAACATCCAGTTCACAAATCAAAAAGCCACAACATACGGGAATTATGTTGGAGAAGTATCAAACGAAATACCTCCTGTCAAGCAACCTTGGTTTCAAGACATCAAAGAATATCTCCGTGATGGATCTACACCCGCTGGTGCAAGCCAATCAGAGTGTAAACGGATTCTCAGAATGGCCATGAATTCTATCTTAGCGGAGATGCACTTTATAAAAGGGATGCGGAATAGGCATGTTAAGATGCCTTGACAAGGAGCAAGCCCAAAGACTAATGGATGAAATCCATGGCAGAGTCTGTGGTCCACACATGAGCGGCCATCTGCTGGCCAAGAAGATAATCAAAATAGGACATTACTGGATCTCGCTTAAAACTGATTGCGATGATCACGTCAAGAGATGCTTTTAATGCCAAATACATGGAAATGCCATCCACGCTCCTCCAAATGAGCTGTACAACATGAGTGCACCATGGCCTTTATCTATGTGGGGAATGGACGTGATAGGTCTAGTCGAACCCAAAGCCAGCAACGATCATCGGTTCATCTTCATCATGATCGACTACTTCACCAAATGGGTTGAAGCAGTCTCTTTTCCTAAAGTCACAAAAGAGATCATCATCAGTTTCATCAAAAACAATGTTGTCTGTCGATATGGACAACCGGAGGTGATCGTATCAGACAATGCCAAAAATTTGAACAATTAAATGATGGTGGAACTGTGCGGCAAGTTCCATATCAAGCATCTCAACTCCGTCATCTATCGGCCCAAGATGAATGGTGCTGTCGAAGCGGCCAACAAAAATATCAAGAAGATCATGCAGAAAATGTCCACCAATCACAAAGACTGGCCTGACCTGCTATCTCTCACCCTGTTAGCCTACAGGACGTCAATGAGCACCTCTACTGGGGCTACCCCTTATTCACTGGTTTATGGCATGGAAGCAGTCCTCCTCATAGAAGTAGAGATGGAGTCTTTACGAGTATTAATAGATGCTCAGATGGAAGAAGATCAATGGTTGCAAGACCGATATCATTAATTGTCCTTGATAGACTAAAAGAGGGCTACAACCATTTTCCACGGACGGTTATACTAGCAAAAAATCGCCAGGTAACAATAAGAAAGTCCGAATCTAGAAATTTAAAGAAAATGATTTGGTCCTAATGAAAATCCTGGACAATCTGGATGAAACCAAAGAAAAATTTGCCCCAAACTGGGAAGGCCCTTTCATTGTCAAGGAAATGCTGACAAGGGGAGCCATCAGGCTACAAGAAATGGACGGGAATGAATTTCCCCAACTCATCAATTCAGACATCGTGAAAAAGTACTACGTCTAAAGTACTACGTCTGAAGTACATGTATACCCGCATCTAGGTCCTATGAATCGAATCAGGTTCGGCTTTTCACTAGAGAAACATGAACTACGAATGACCTGATCTCCCTCAACCCGGGAGTATGTAAGCAACCATCTATGGTGCGGTTAAACCAAGCAAAAATCCAAAGAACTTGCAAATCCTAGCATTAAATTCCAAAGCTCATCAAACCAAATTCAAACCCCAGATAAACTCTTTGCAAACCTCTTCAACCAGAACTACGAATGAACTGATCTCCCTCAACCCGGGAGTACGTAGGTAGCCCTCTACGGCGCGGTTTGACCTTTAAGAAAAAAATAAAAAAAATAGAAGACCAGTTCCAAGACACCAAAGACAAATAAAAGCTAAATGTTGTCAAGCTGTCTGGTTACCAGACCCATTTGAGGAACTCACTTGACACCTTAACTGTCAGTCCATCAAGGAGAAGCTCAAAATGCATCAATAACTGCGAGTCATGACGGAAGTGGTAATCACTCAGCGATGACAATACATATCTAAGCAGGGAAGTATCTCAAAAATATATTTCTATGATATATAAACTGCTTTATATACATAGTGCCCTGTAAATGACAAAAATGGCTGAGCTAGTCTGTGCAGGAAAAATAAAGCTAGTCTATGGACCCAAGGACAAGCGGGTCAACAATGCTAGCATGGCATCTCTCTCTGAAGATGGAGGAGCATCTGTAAGAGTAGTCCACTTAGCCTCCATACAGCTCAGAACATCCACAGTCATCAGCAAGGTGGCACTGTGGACATCAATGTAAGCACTCATCTCGGTAACCAAACCATGTGTGTAAGATCGGAGAGTAGTACTATCAGCAATGTGGAAATCATGGGAAGCTATAGCCTCATCCCTCTCTACAAAAGCTGCATCCCGAGAAATCAAAGTCTCCTCAATCTCAACATATGCTGCATCTCTGGCTAAGCGAACCTCGTCTCGCTCCACTATGGCAGTATCTAAAGCAGAGCGAAGCTCCTCCCTCTCAATCAATCCAGTATCCAAAGCTGTCCTGAGACCATCCCTCTCAGCAAAAGCTAAATCTCTGCCAGATAGGGCAACCAACATTTACGCTCTAGCTGAATCTCTCTCAAAGGTCATCCTGAATAGGGAATCTGACAAAGTTGGATCTGTCCCTGTGGGAATAACCGGGGGATCACTAATCAAAGCTACCGCCAAATCTGCTAGCAGCTCATCCTCAGTAGGAGAATCGGGATCCTCCATGGGCTCCTCCTCGTCAAAATCCACAAGCGAAGGTAAATAAAGCTCTGCTACTGCGACTGCCGTCTCTGCCTCTAACCATGCAAAATATTCTGGAGAACGACCCGGATGTCTACTGGAGAACTCAGCCCTCTCCCTGTGAGTCCAACACTTATAGACTCTAACCAAGTCGGTCGATGACATAGATGAAGCCGACATCCTCTGATCAGCAGAATCCTCAAAATGGTGCATACTCTGCCACTGATCAAACTGCTCCATAACTGCCAAGGGATGATAAGTAGTCACACCCCTCAATCCTTCCAAAGGCAAATAATCCATGCTAGATGCATGAGTAATGAAGCTGAACGGGGTCGCTATCCCTGAGCATAACAAAACTGCGAACGGATGTTCAATATCCGACAAAAATTCTAACCAAGACTCTGAGTCGAAGCAATCAGGCAGACGGAAGGAGTAAACTGAGGATATCTCGTGGCTAAAATAATAGGCATGAGGTCTAAAGGATCCAATCGATCGTATGTGTGACATCAACCACATATACAGCACGACCTAGCTACCCCAAAAAAATCCCGCTGGATGGGTACTACAATAGGTGAGCGACCTCAGAGTCTCCACCAAGATCATAGGGATAATGGTACTACCCTGCCTAAGGGCTCTGACTATAACAACCAATCCCACATCAAGGTGATCTAAACGCAATGGCATGTAAACATACGCCACAATGCATATTAGCAACATGTCTATCCTGGCTGTCTGCCACTCCTCTGCGAAAATGATGAAATCTCTGACGTGACGGTCGTAGCTGTCAAGCTCACCATAGCGCTCTATCAAGAAGTCAAGGGAGATCACATGCCCTGAAATGATCTCAGCCATGAATATGCTCTGTTGAAGACCGGACAGCCGAGTAAAAGGTCTCCGCATATCACTGATAGCCGTTCGAGCACACGGCGACTCTAAATCCAAGCCAGTAAATCTCTGGTACTCCTCCAGAGTAGGCAAAAGCTCATACTGCCCAATGCTGAATACCTGTCTCTCCGGTACCCATAAGAGTAGGACGCCATCAATAAAGCCATCTGGAACCCTGAAATCTACAAGGGCCATCGAATGCCCCAGCATCTGGTCAACTGTCCCCCCTAGCTAGAAAGGGCAGACTATCATACCATGACCGCAATGATGCTGCCACCTCTGATAGTGGCAAATGCTCTATACGGCTTACTGCAGACGTCGTCATCAGTAGCATCGTATCACAAGACCGTCCAGAGGTCAAGTCAAATCGCAGCTGTCTGAATGCATACACATGATACATGCATGATGATAATGATATAAACCTGATGCAGCAGATAAAGATGACAGAAATATCTATAAAAAGTTATCTACTGCATGCATCATCCCTATATCCTGGTACAAAGTGAAAGGAAGAATACATGGAAATGGGGCACCACCACCCAACTAATATAGTGGTCTATCAAAATGATGGCATAGATGCCGAATAGCCAAAACAGTGGCTGACCAAATATATAGCTGCCATATCTATCACAGGAAATCAAAGACCTCGGTATCAAACCGATCGACTTGCTCTAGATCCTCTGTCTGCATAAAGCTACTGGGATCAAGCATATCTGGGCGGTATAAGGGAGGATCTACCCCTGTATAACTGCTACTGAATGGACCTAAAGAGGGGCCTACTCCAGAGCTGGATGGGTTAAATGAAGATGCCTCTGATGGATCTCAGCCAAGGTGCTTGATAAAGAAACAAGCCTGGTCCAACTCCCTGGTCAGATGTGCTATCTGGTCTGCATGAGTAGGCTCTCTAATACAAGCTATCCAGTCCGTCATCATCACGGACCCCGGCACCATATCTGCCATAAAATGGGTGGCACGAGTCTGAGCCCCGATAGTGCGAGGACTCCACCAACTGTAAAAGGCTGCCTGGCTGTATGGGCCCTCTGATAGATCAAAGCCGTCTATACCCTCCAAAGGGATGTCTATCAAAGGCACGGACAATTGCAAGTGATGCCAAGCAAGAGGAATAATGGGAATGCGGATCTCCCCTGTGACGCTCTGAATGGCACGCTCTCCAAGATAGAGCTCCCAGCCTTCTTCCATCAACATAGGGACTCTGCGGGTCGATAAATCAAACTCCTGACCAATGGGGAAACCTCCATCAAATTCGAAGGTCAAGTGCTCGGATGTGTACGACGTCCAGGTGATCGAGCCCGTCGTCAAAAGCTCCAACTGCAGACGGGCACGAGTGAATCCCTCAGCAACAGGGACCTCCATCAAAAAGGAGTGATGCCATCTCCGTCCACGTGGATAGGTCTGCAAACCTAATGCATGAAACGGGCCGTAGGCAAGGAAGCCTCTCAAATGCCCAAAGCTATTCATGTAAATATCAAAAGTCCTCAGTGACCAAGGCTGCCAAAAACAAGTGCAAAAATTAAAAAGGTACAGAAAGATGTACTCACTAGCAAAAACTGATGGAATCCTAACCAAGCCTCCGTCACACCCTCCGAAAGCAGGCGTATGCCCCGGAGAAAATAGGCAAAGGTATAGGAGCCCCAATCAAAGTCACTGAGGCGCTCTACATGCTGAGTGGCGCTAATCAAAGCTAAGGACACCGTCGATGAGTTGTCTGCCATAAAATAACCCTCGATGATCGACAAAAACAATCTCCTCAGAATGCGATCTCTAGCCCTCCGATCATCAGGCGGAGACAACTGCAAAGTCCCATCCTGGGCATCTATACTCAAGGGACCAGATCGGACTGCTCGATCCTTGAATGCAGACTGAGGGACTCCCAACAGGGATCTAACTGCGGTGGGCGAAATGTCAGACACGACAGGCACTGTCTCGACCTCAAACTCAATGCCGATGATAAATCTCCAATCCATAGGAGTCATCATCACCTCGCAATCAAGCAGATGAAGGGACTGAGTCTGGTGGAACCAGCTGTGAGAACTCAAATTTTTAAGAATTATTAATAATAAGAATTTAATAAATAAAATTCTTAAAGCATGAGATGGGTTCGAATAAGAATATATATATGTGATACGAGGTATGCAGTATTGTGTTACATAGGGTAATATGAGCTATGTAATAAGTGATTTTATGTTTAATAAATATATATTATTATTATATATATTTGTTATAAATGGTAGAGATGAATTAGTAAGAAGATGGATAAGATTTATCTATCGACATTAAATAATTTATGAAATTATTTTATCATAGTAAGTTGGTGACATTAAATATCTTTGATGAATAATCACCATTTTCTTGAATATATATACTAGTAACTAGTATGAGGTAATATGAGTTTTACTTAGTGCTTAAACTATCCATGGATAGATTGAGATAGTAAAGCATGAATTAGTTAACTATGAAAATTAATTAACCTAGAATAAATATTGGTTAATCGAATTATACTATAGAATAATATATAGCCTTATGTGGCAATGGTAAGGAATGAGAAAGAGTTAGTTCACTTACATAATACGGTGAATTAATATTTGTGTTTAACCTAAGAGAATAAAAGGAATATTTTGATATTATTAATATATTACATAGTATTGTAATATATAATAGGGTTAAAATGTGGAAGATAAGTGAGTAATAAAGGAAGAGAACCAATATAATTATAAATGAATATTAGACGGAGGTATTATATTAAAAATTATAATATGGCTAAGAGAAAAGATTAAAGAAATTATTTTGGGAACAATTTATAGAAAGGGAAGAGAAATGAATATTATATATTTCTAATAAAGAATATTAAAATAATTTTTAATATTGAATTATTTTAATAAAAGGGAGAATGTTATTTTAAATAATAATATTACCTTATATGTCTTGTGTAAGGTAATAAGTATGATTTAGTAATATGGTAAACATATTTGCTATATTTAATAAAGTGATGGGAACAATTTATCGTAATAGAAAATAAACTTATGGTGTATTTTTCCTATAATATGTGTACATGTGTCGTACATGTAGTTATATTAATAATACTTAGATATTATATTAAAATAATATCTTGAGAAAATGAGTAAATCATTTTATTATCATTAATGCCTCTATTGGAGAAAATATAATAAGAATATTTTATATCATGTTATGGTGGAATACATAATTCTTATAATAATAATGTATTTTCAAGAGAGTTTAATTTATAAAAGAAAACTAAGTTATTTTAATAACTTGAGTTACTATATTACCGTAAGTGTTATAAATAATATTTGAATATTTCTATTCGCAATATATTTATATATGTGAACCTCTAGATATAATAGTTTTAAGTAAATTGATTATATTATAAGTAAGTAATGAGGTAGAAATGAATAAGATTATGAGATGAATAAGTGATGAGAATGAGAATAAGCTTAATGCAAGCTTGTGAGATATGCCTAGTGTGGCAAACTGGTGGAATAATTTATTAAATAATTTAATAAAAGAGTAATTAAAGAAAATAATTGGTATTATTATGTGGATTAATTGCTATGTGCAATGATATGTAATTATAAGTTATATAGTAGCTACATCTATATAATATGACATGAAGTGTGACACTTCAAGAAAATTATATAATATAAGAAACTATATGGTAAAGTGAAATGAGTCACATGAGTTACATAAATGGACCTATGTGACAATGTGTTATGTGTGGTACATTAATGTGTACTTTATGAAGGATATTAAATTAAACTAAATAAATAATTGTTGTTAATAATTATTTCAATGATTAAGTATAATTGAAATAATAAAGTTTATGATAATGTGGTATGACACTACTCAATTAAAATATATTTGGTATTGACAAATGAACATGGATTATATGATTGGGTGTATGTGTGACCCTATCATATCATATGATAATAACATTAAGTTATTAGATATAAGCTTGCACGTTAGCCCATGTAAGAGCAATGATGGTTAACTAAATGGCTAGTACAATGAATAGTAGTAGTTGGTGGAGTTAGCCACTAACTCTTCTTTGACCCTTGGGTATTGTCCATAGGAGGATAATAGATTAACTATAATTAGAGATAATCTAAATAAGAGATGTAGTGATATTACAATCTGAGCATATTATAAGAGGTAATATTGAGAATAATATTATTATAAACTTGTGGACCGTTAATTTCTAACGTTCACATAATTATGTCCTGTATGACAGAAATAGTAGAGTTAAATAGGTTTAACTATAATTAATAAATGATGAATTAATAAATAATTGATATTAATTATCATTATAATAATTGGGTATATTTGAGATAATTAATTTTATGAAAAATAATGGGTGAGAATACCCATCTAAATTATAATTAGCCCAATTAAAATGTTAATTGGATTAAAACAATGTATATGAGTTACATTATAATATGTATTGGTGTATATTTAAATTATGAGTACATTATTATATGTGAGTATACTTTTTATGTGTGAGTATACATGACATAACCTATATTAATGTGGCAACATTAAGTTATTAAGGTGGGACTTATATTGTCCAAATAAAATTAAAACATAAGTGTATATATGGTGTATATATTATATAACAGAAGTATGCATAGTAGACATAAAATAAATAGCTTAAGTGTTGGCATACATTTTTGCTAATTGCTGAGATTTTAGCATTGTCCCTAATTGAGTGACCCAATTCTTCTTCACATGATAACCCAATGGCTAGCTACTCTATACCTATTTCTCTCAAACTCAATATTTGTAGCTAATCATGCAGGAGGGAGTGGGTTTCATCATGGGATTCAACAACTCTCCCATAACCATCAAATTCTTCTTCTCCCTATTGGTTTGAAATGATGTAGAATTGTTTTGCCTGGGTATTTACTTTCCTATAAATGTAGCTCTCTCCTTCACATTTCTAATTGCTGAGATTTCTAAGTGAAGCTAAAATTAGTAAGCTAGTATACTGAGACAGAGAGAAACTTCAGTTTTAGCAGCAAGCTCAATCAAATGTAGCAGATGTACATTACTTGTTCTTCATTTTTTGAAATACTAAGTTCTTGAGTTCTAATTTCTAAAATACTAGAATTCCTCAATTTCTAGTTAATTGATGTAAAGTTGATATGACATTGTGATATATGAGGTTGTATGCATGATCTAGCTATAATGTGACTGATGTGGAGTATGATAAATAAGAAATTTGATTATGGGTCTGGTTTCTGCCGAGCAGAAGGCATTTCTATTTTTGGCCGGACACAGGTGCAACTGCGGCAGTTTTATACTGGGGCGCAGCGCAGCTACGCCAGGCCTTGAAGTTTGAATTCTGTTTCTGTTACAGATTCTGTTATATGCTAGCATATGTTATCTCATTAGGCAAGCATGTGGACATAATTAACATGCATATATGAGTACTTTGATATGACATAAGCATGTATAACCATGTTAGTATGTGTTATGGAAGGAAAACGTATGTTTGAAAAATGAAACTTATAGTTTTCGATATGAACTTTGACATATGTGTATCATGTGTATTCTGACTTTGTAAACATGACCGTATGATCTAAATAGATATGAAATGCAAGTCTAAAATGTTGAACACATTAGCATACATGATTGAGGAATAAGAGGTTTTCAAAGAAAAATTTAAGAACTTTGAAGTGAACTTGACCAAGACTTATGTCTTTTAAGTTCTGACTTTTAAGTATGTATATGTGGCCTAGATATGTGTTTCAAATGCATGCGGGTTATGATTTTGAGATGCCTTGCATGTACTAAGTTGCCTTAGTGTAATTTTTAATGAAAATTAGAGTTTGAAAGCTAATATCATCAATTTCCATGTGAATTACGTTATGATCATGCAAGCATGTATATTAGGATTCATTATGCCTCTAGACATGTTGACATGAGTATCACTTGGTTAAGCATGGAATTCACCTATGTACACATGTTCATGAAAAGGAAATTTCATATGTAAACTATGTGGTTAAAGTATACATGTGTGGTAAACGCACTAGCATGCCTACTTACTATTGTCTTAGTCTCGTTATGTGGTAATATGACCGTAGTAGCGGACCCTTGAAGCATGAACTTGTTTTGCTTAAAGTATAAGAATGTCCGACATGAAAAACATATAACCTTGAAGTGGACATACAATGTGAATGCTAGGTTTCAAACTTGAGTTAGTAACCTTATAAACATGTATACATGATGAACCTAGTAGCCTTGCATAACTAGTTTAAGTATGATAAGGATTTTAAAAGGTGAAACTTAGAAAGTTTGAATGTAATGGTTATATAAAACCCGGGAATTATAATTTCGATAAGGTTTGAGAAACGTAAGAGCAATATAGATCATGTATCTATGAGTTTTAAATATATGTCGAATACATTTAGTTAAGTGTGTGAATGTTGATGTCAAGTACGGGTAGTTAAGGTACACCTATGCATACCTAGCTATTCTAAGAGTATGATGAGAAAGTGAAATGAAGGTTTTACAAACCTAGTTAGAAAGCGATGTAATACTTATTATTATATTAAGAATGTATGGATTCATATGACTGATAAGTATGAATCCATAATTATATAATTGTGTAGGAATACACGAAGTACAGATATCTTTAAGTAGTTAAGTCGTAGTTGTTAAACTACGAATCAAGTAAGTCTTTCAGTTCCTATTTGATATATGAATTCTATAACTGTTAATTGAGTTATATTATGTTATGAGAATGTTAATGTATATATGTGAAATATATATGAGATACATATGAGATTGAACGTTGATCTTTGATGATATACTTGTGAAGTGAATCTCTATGCCTGTTATGTGAGAAGTAACATGCGTAGGAAATATTAATTGATTATGGATGCATGAACTGAGTATGATATTATATGCTATGTGATGCATGAAAACTATTAGAATTGTTGAGCTGTCAAGCTCACTCTTGCAAATAACCATTTTTGCAGGTTAAGGACTTACGATTAAAGTATTATGCCACATGATTGATAGAGTTCTGTAGTTTCGTAAAGAGATCGACATAGTTATCTAATGATACGATCTTGAACAATGTTTAAGTTTCATACGATGTACTTGATAGTTGCTTATGATGTATAACACTTGTCGTGTTGAAAAGTCGTACTATGTGACACATAGAGAATTTCGAACTGAGATGTAAGATTTTATTTAGTGATTCGAATAAAGTGAATCCTAATATAATTGATTCAAGGATTTGTAATTGATTCAAAATTATGAAATCAATAAAAAGATTTTATTCAAAGGAGACTGAAAAAGTTTAAATTATTTTGTATTTTTATAACATCGAATATGATGTAAGACAGGAATGGTAAATGACCAAGATCGGAACTCATTAAAGTTTGGGGTCATTATACAGATCCTAGAAATGGAAAGAATTTATATTCTAAATTGTAATAAAGCGAAGTTATATTCTTTAAGTTATGAATAAAAGATGTAATAGTTTGATAATAGTAGTATCGTGACTGCACCGAATCCGAGGTTCGAAGGGACCTAGATTAGGGGGCGTCACACCAGCGCTTAGACAAAGCCCTCATATACCCCCAAGGGCAACGGCAAGGCAGGATCGAGAAGAAGGCCTGAAATCCCCAGCCATCTACGATCTCCTCGTAATCCTCGAGCAGAGTCTGATAGAGGGAGTGCACACTAAACCAGTTCCCTCGAGGCTGTGTCAAGCCAGCGACCTGCATCAAAAATTAACCTATGTCAAAAACCTGTGCCCCAAGAATGGCCAGAAGAAGGAAGAAAAGAATCCAGAGAGAAAAAAGACTTCAAGTCACCTCATTGGCATGAAGATATCTCAAAGGATGGCGACTTAAGTTTCCCAGCAACTCCTGTGTCTGCACAGCAATGCCTGGGACCTCCGCACGTGGTGCCTAGCGGGAACAAGAGCAACAAACGTAGCCTCCTTGTCATCAATGTTAATGGGATGCTCGTCCTGTGCTTGACGTATCCTTCTCTCTACCAATCTGTGAGGCGTCCTAGCGGGACAAGCCTGTGGGACGGCAGAAGCCCTCCTTCGTCTAACGCCTGATGAAACCCTGGTAGAGCTGTAGGGTCTATCGTGATCCATTGTATACACCAGTACTCCGAAATTACCTCAGACAGGGTGTGGTAAGCCTAAAACCTGTGGCTTATTAATCAATCAATCCAGCATACATATCTAAGTCCTAAAACATGCATGGGTTCATCAAAAATACCCCGTACAGTCAAAACTGCATGTTTTCAAAATCCCATAAGCTCAAAACCTGCATTGGGTTAGTGAAAAACTCCCCACAAAGTCAAAAATGCATGCTTTTCAAAACCTAAGATTTTGGAAAAATTTCTCCAGAGTCTCATTTGTAAAATGGACTGTCCACATGCACACAGGCATGCCTAGGTGGCCATTCAATAGCACGCCTACCCAAAAATGGAAACAGTTCATATTTACTGAAATAAATAAAAAACCAGCCTCACATGGTCTCCAAAATACCATAAGCATTTTTAGTTGAAAATCCAGGCTCGCTAGGCCTTAAAAAGGATGATTAGACTGAGCAAAAAGCTCAAAATAGTACTGTCTCAGAACTTGAATTTTCTTACATCCAAACGTGCATTATAGTAAAATATGCATACATATGTAGACAGAAAATTTTTCATAGGTCATATAGACATACATTTTTCATACATTACGTTTAAAAGCATCCTAGGTGGTTCACATACTTTTAACAGTCAAAAACTGCGAAAGAAGGATGTAAAACGTTACCTGCGCTGATTTGAACTCGTAGAAACTAATGGATTCAGAATCCGACTGCCAGAACTCCGTAGATCTGAAAAAGAAGATTGAAAATCCTTTTGCTGCTCAAACGAAAAACTTGAAAAATGAAAAATCTCGAAGCCTATTAAATAAGCTGGGTAGTCGTAGCTCTACTTACGGCTGCCACACCTCTACTTGCGGCAGCCCAGGTAGGTCCCACTCCCCCCGGGCCCTGTTCGACTCGAGCCAAAACGGAGTTTAAACGGGCTGCCAAGTTAAATCTGAAGAGAAATCGCTACGCGATTGAGCGGTTTATCCAAAAATCCTGCGTTTAAGCAGAGTAATCCTGACAGAAAGGGAAATTACATGAGGACCCTTTATATTCATCCCGGAGCCATGTCCGGGGATCAACAGATCAAACTGCGAAAAAATTACGCAAGAATTGCACAAAATTACCAAAAACTACCGTTTTTCGAAGTTCAGGTACTGACCAAAGCAGTTTCAGCCGTTGGCTCAGCCCCAGCAAAGTTCGGGTACTGACCGAAATAGTTTTAGTCGTTGGCTCAGCCCCAGAAAAGTTCGGGTACTGACCGAAGCAGTTTCAACCGTTGGCTCAGCCCCAACGAAGTTCGGGTACTGACCGAAGTAGTTTAAGCCATTGGCTCAGCCCTAGTGAAGTTCAGGTAGCGACCAAAGCAGTTTCAGCCGGTGGCTCAACCCCAGCGAAGTTTGGGTACCGATCAAAGCAGTTTCAATCGGTGGCTCAGCCCCAGCGAAGTTCGGGTATTGACCGAAGTAGTTTTAGCCGTTGGCTCAGCCCCAGCGAAGTTCGAGTACTAACCAAAGCAGTTTCAGCCGTTGGCTCAGCCCAGCGAAGTTTGTGTACTGATCGAAGTAGTTTCAGCTATTGGCTCAGCCCCAGCGAAGTTCGGGTATCGATCAAAGTTAATTTCAGCCATTGGCTCAGCCCCAGCAAAGTTCGAGTACTGACCAAAGCTAGTTTCAGTCGTTGGCTCAGTCCCAGCGTAGTTCGGGTTCTGACCAAAGTAATTTCTGCCGTTGGCTCAGCCCCAGCGAAGTTTGGGTTCTGACAGAAACAATTTCAGCCATTGGCTCAGCCCCAGCGAAGTTCGGGTTCCAACCGAAGCAGTTTCAGCCGTTGGCTCAGCCCCAGCGAAGTTCGGGTACTGACCGAAGCAGTTTCAGCCAGTTGGCTTAGCCCCAACGAAGTTCGAGTACAGACCAAAATATAGTCCAATCATTGGCTCAACTCCAATGACTCTTCAACTGACGGCTTAACCCCAGCCAAGCAATAGAAGGGATCTGGCAATGGAAAAAATTATAACAGTCCATCATAACTGATGGAATTTGTTATACACATCATCAAAAGGGATCATTGAGGTAGTATCAATTAGAATCTGCGAAGCTATCACAAAGGACGTCATCCCTAACAGATCACGACGGAAAAATCTGTGATAGCTTAACCCCGCCAATCTCATCAGAGTCAAACCAGTTATCGTGAATAATGTCATCCCCAGCAGAAAATGACAAAGATAGTTCGCAGTAACTCCCTAATACCATCAATGGCTATATAAGACGGCATTATCCCCAGCCAAGTGATAACGCACGCAGCAAAAAGTAGCCCCATTCTACTTCAAGACGCCCAACCTTCGAAATGGCTCTGGCATTTTCTATTCCCAGTGTCTACTAATCTTTATCCTGTCCATTCCACTCGTTACATGGACATGATAAAGAGGGGCGTCTATAGACACTCGAGATTTTCCTTGCCCCGATACTCATCCAGTAGAAGGGTAAAACCGTCAAGCAACCCAAATCCGATCCACAATATCGGTGCTCTAGTCAAATTCCGATTCCCAATATCGATAATCAAGTTTCGACAGTCAATTGGACCATCAATCAAGCTCTGACAGTCAATCGGATCATCAAGCTCAACCCCGGTCTCAACCCGAGAGGTATCAATTTAACCCTGGTCTCAACCCGGGAAATCAAATCAACCCAGGTCTCAACCTGGGAAGTTAAAATTAACCCCGGTCTCAACCTGGGAAGTGCAGGTCACCCCGGTCTCAACCCATGACGTCAGGACAACTTCAGAAATTAGCCTAAAGCATCCCAACAACTCCATAGAAAAACCTAGAACGACCACGTCAGCCTCAAAGACAACCCTGAGGTCAAAAGCCTCGACTGGGATCCAAGCCTTGGAATAAGCTCCCGGAAGTCAACTAGCGACCATGCCGACACTACAGGCAGCCCCGGGAGGGGTACAACGGTTATTTTACCAACTTTCAACTGACTTGGTCAAACTCAAGCCAAATCGATGACGCTAAAGTCAGAATGAACCCTAACGACGATCCGAGTGGCAACAACGCATGGCTGTTCAACGGACAAACTGCGGTGAATCCAAGACTTGGTTATGAACCCATCTTCCTGGACCTAGAAAATATTTTTTCCCATGTCATTGCAACACTCTCAGCGAGAGCTTTTTGGAAAGTTATAGCACGCCTCGAACGGACGCTTCGATCAAAAGTTAGAAAGTTTCGACCGGACATCACATTGCTCGGAGTGCACGTACTTTGAGATGACCAAGCCGGGCACGCGGGACCCACCTCGAGTGGCCGCACCTCTACCTGCAGCAGCCGCATGTAGAGGTACTGATCCCCCCTCTATAAATAGAGGGGCAGCCCCCTCTCATTTGCATAAGCAAGAAGCATAGCGAAGCCCTGCCCGACTGATTTTTTGACTTTTACACCTCTTCCAAAATCAAATATTTTTACTCCAACACATAGATATACCCATATACTACCACATATCAGAAAACCACGGGTAGATTTGGATGTTTAAGGCCTACGATTCGACAAAAAGCCCGTAGTGCAGCCCATTGTAAGTATTTTTACGATCAACAAGTCAATACTACTACTTTGCACTGTTTTACATCTGTACATCAAGTTTTATCTTCTAAATATGCCTGAAACTTAGTTCCGTGGCCGTTTTCGTCAAAATTTGATACATTTTTGTACATAAACATCGTTTTCAACATTTCTACAACTCGGATTGATGATCCGTCAGCACAAGTAGCTTCAATGCACTAGCACAAACAGTTTTGGGAACTTTGCCGGACTGGGTTGTCTTCCCAGTCCGGGTTTGGCCTTTTCCTGTATATATTTAACTGTTTATGTGCTAACATTTCAATTCTGTCAAGCCCGAATTTTAAATCCGAGGTAGTTTATCACTTTTATATATATTTACGTATATCTAAGCGATTTTCACCATAACTGGTCTTCGTATTAGTATTGGTTGACTACATTCATGTCAATATATATATATTTCAATTCAGTCCGGCCACAGGCATGAAAACCCATCGCCCTTTTTACTATTTTTTCACACTTCGCCGTACTTGGTGCTCTCCCTAGTCACTGGTTGACTACTTTTCTGCGATTTACATTTCAGTTCGGCCTGGATCATTCTGTGGCTTTTTACTGCTTTTATATATATTTATGCATATATAAATAGCCTTCACCATCACTGGTTATCTTTTCAGTCTTTGTTGACTACGTTTCTGTCAATATATATATCTACATATATATTTCAATTCCAGTCCGGGCTTGCGAGTGAAAATCCATCGCCCTTTTATAGATTATATATATATATATATATATATATAATTATATATATTGATTTATTCAATTTAATCAACTGCTCCATTTAATATTCATTTGTATATGAATTTACACTGACATATCTGCGGGCGAACTAGATTTATCCAAATCTCACCACTTCTAGCTTTCAACGGTTCAAACAGGTCCCGACAGAACCTGAAAGCTATAATGGCTGAGATTTCTTTAAATCTAGTTATTTTTATAGTTTCAGCTTCAAAAGTAACCTCGTGTCCCTTAGATCGCTATCTAGTGGGAACGAGACGCTTTGGTCACGCGCAGCCAGGATTTACTGATGAATCTTTGGTTCCATTGCGATGTGAGGATATATATCTGTTTCTGTACAAATTTGAACTGTGCAGGTCTTGGCTACTCATATGTGAGCCTAGGAATCGTGGGATTCATGATCAAACTGATCAGAATCTGATTCCCACGATGGACAAACTCCAGTGTATAGATGTACCCTGCCCGTGGGATTCATGATCAAACTGATCAGAATCTGATTCCCACAATGGACAAACTCCAGTTTATAGATGTACCCTGCCAGTTTGTTCTGTAAAATGTACATGCACAGGCCTTAAAACGGTTATCCGAATTTAAGGTCTCAACATAGTGAAAATATATATTGTTATGTCAGCATCCCTCCGATGGCTTTCATACCTATGAGGAGACCGACACTTTATATTTCTGTGGTCGAGGATGCTTCGCAGCCCGATAAATCACCATTTGCATGCAGCCTTAAGGCTATAAAGATAAAATTAAGAGTAGCGATATGCTTCAATTCCTATAGCAGCGTAAGGGTTTGATAAACCAGCTTTCAAAACATCATTTTCAATCAAAAGAAAAGCTTTTGTAAATCAAATTAAATGATAATTTTTGCAAATCAAATCAAAGATTGATTTTCAAATCAAATCAAACCCTTCGTATATAGGCTCAACGAAGCCTGTCAAAGCTTTCAATCAATCAAAAGGCCCAATTTTCAAATAGCATTCACTCACGCATTCTAGTTTTAAGGGAAATATTGAAAAGATTACGGTACCGTGTTTACACGGGAGTTGTGGGGTGCCTAACACCTTCCCCACACTTAGCCAAACCCCTGAACTCAAAACTCTGATTTCAAAGATCAAGTTTCGACAGTGTCCAGCAATTGGTCCTCTTTTTAAATCAAATTCGGTTGAGTTGATACAACCATTTTTAAAACTACCAACTGACGACTCTGTTTAAATCAAATCAAATCGTCGACATATACACATGTTGGCCTTTTTCCTAAAAATCCTTCAAAACCTTTTTTGCAATAAAGAGAATAAGGGTAGAAATAACTTAGGGAGATCAATTTGAGAAAAATCGGGTTATAAACCGACCCGCGATATTTCTTAAATTTTCCAACGTTGATAGTGATTAAATTAACATCTTAAATACTTAATACTTGCCTTGTGTGTGCAGAACAAACTCATATTAAATAATTAATACTCTATCAATTTTATCATGCTAGAAGGCGACGTTCGATATTCCAAATATCTTTGAACGCTTTAGACTTAATATAATTTCCTTGAGGGGTTTGTTATTATTAGTCTCATCTTGTTTAGCTCGCATACACACACACACACACATACATATATATATATATATATATATAAAATACGCGTCATTTTATTAAACATGCGAAGCATGTTTGCATAAAATATAATATATATATAATACTTAGCATGCACATATAGAATACTATATTCTACCCGGATTGATTATGGACTTTTATTCTAATTTGGTTCACTAGAGCCACCAAGTGAACCAAAAGGTTAAACTTAGGAGTGCAAGAATTTAAATTTAAATGTAACTATTACATTTAAACCTGGGCTCCATACAAACGGGTCTTTATGCGCTCCTTGCTCCTTGGTCTCCAATTCTTTCAAGATAATTCTAATTATTTCTATTACATTAACTATTTAATTTAAATAGAAACCTTGATTAGCAGTCAAGGGGAAGTACATAGGAGGGAGATAGAATTTTACATCAAGAAAAATCAGAGAAGATGAGGTACTCAGACCCCATTTAATAAAACTCATTTATTCAAGCATTCAACTAAAATAAAATTCAATTACATTGGTTAATAGTCCATGATAAACCCCATTTATTTTCATACATATCACCATATGCATCAATAAATAAACATTTAATATATACACTGATATCGATTTAATGGGCAAACTTAGTTAATTTTGGAAACCAATTTCAACTCTAATTAGTTATCATGGAATCCAATTTCAACTCTAATTAGTTAGCATGAAATTCAATTCTTACTAAAATAAACAACTTTATTTTAATCTAATTCCAAATCTAATAAACCCTTTTATTAATCTGGAATTATAGAAAATATTTAATATTTAATTTTTAATTAAAATAAACCTTTTATCTAAAAAAAATAAAAATAAATTTTTTTTTGTAGGGGTGGCGCTGCAGCGCTGCCAATGCACTAGCAAGCGATGCTGCCACGCCACGTCATCTCCATCTGGTACACGAAGCTGGCACTGCAGCGCTGTCGCGCCATGTCATCACCATCACCATCTGAGACCCGAACCCGGCACTGCAGCGATGCCAATGATTTAGCATCTGGCGCTGCAGCGCCACGTTATCATCATGAAATCGGTCCCGGCGCCGCGACGCTGCTGCAAGGCTTGAAGCCGGCGCTGTAGCGCCGCTGGGCAGAATATGATTTCAGGTTTGCGAATTGAGCAGTTTTTCTCCAAAAACTAAATTTTTAGCTAACTATTATGCCCAATTAATTTTTTTTAAAACACATATCAGTATATATATCAAATAATAACAATTAATAACTAGCATAAAGGTTTGGCCCTAATACCACTGTTGGGTTTCTACGAAATTGTGAGCAATCAAATTGCAAAAATAAGCGGAAGCATGGTATATCAAAGTTTAAAAATTTTCTCCAAAATAATTATCCGGATCATCTTTTATGCACAGTTATTAATTATAACGAAAAAGAAGAAGCTTAGATTCATACCCTTGTAGAACGAAGCTTCCACAGGTACAAGTTTAACTCCTTTGTTCTTCGCGATCTCCTTAAATATCCGGGTTAAATTCCTTTCTTTTATCAAAGTTAGCCACCCAAGTGTTTGGCTTCTAGAGGTGATCCACCAAGGAAGAGTAATTAGACAAGAAGAAGGGTGGTTGGCTAAACCCTAAGTTTCTATCCTCTATAGAAAATGAGTACTTTCCAACAATTGAAATTACATCAACTGATATCTAACATAAAACTTTTCTTATATATATATTGGTCAACCTTTCTAATCATATTAGAAATAGGGTTTCATTTAATTAATTAAACTCCTTTAATTAAATAGGCTTCCCAATCAAATTGGGATTAATTAATTAAACTCCTTTAAATAATTTGCCTCCTAATCTTATTAGGAATAAATGAGAGTACTAATGTTAAATTAATTCCTAAACTCCTTTAGAAATTAAAATAATAATAATTGTAATAATATTAATAAGACTCCTCTTATTAATTTATATTTAATATTTTTAAAATATTAAATAATAAATATTAAGCTATTTAATTTATTCTATCACCATAGATTAAATTAATTACACGTAATGCATTATTACGATTATGTCATTACCTTCTTAAATAATTATTCTTGCTTTTATAGTGTGACCCTTTAGGTTCTCCATATTAAATCGGTTCTGAATAAATCAATTAGAATAATTCTAATCTTATTTAAATAAATAAATTAAACTAATAATCTATTTAAATAAATAATATTTATTCTACAATAGGGATAAGTCTCCCTAGCGATCAACGACTTTTCAGATAATATAGATTTCAACATTAATCATAAAAGAACCTGTGAGTAAATAGTTACCGTTCAATTCAATCCTTCCACCATACAATGTCCCAATTAAATATAAGATATGAAATTACTATCAAGTATTATTTTATTTAATTATATATATTTCGATTAGAAAATGCACAACTCCAAAGAATGCAAATTAAAAACTCCTTTCTAATTTATTCTGCCTTGGCCAAGGACTACTGGGTTGTAATTTAACGAATCACACAGGACATATCTCTTTTTTTTACTAGAAGTGATAGATTCTTTATTGATCATTCAGTATCTCCATATGTAACTTATTATACCCAAGCATACCCTTTGATATACCCTAAGGGTCTTAAGGAATAAGTCAAAGTATAATTCATTACACACAAGATACCATGATTATCTCAAGTCCAAGGATCACTTGTACTACTATCACATTAGGAATTCCTATTGACAGGCAAGTAAAACTGCATTAGGTATTCCATAGCGAGTCACGTTCAGTGAACTTATTCTCCAATAAACACCTACATACTTGCTTTAGTGTCTCCACACAAATGATCATGAGATCAATCATCCTCATTCAATGGGAAAGTAACATATGTACCAATCTATCCAGATTTACTAATCCCGTTTTTAGTAATCCCACGATTGGAAACTATTTTAGTTTTAAGCTTTCTAAAAATTTAGATCTCATTAGCATGATCAACATCATAATTCTAAAAGCATTGCTTAAAACTATGGGTTATTTACATATTTTAAAAACAGCACCATGTAGATAATTAAATGCCTTTCATAAATGAATACTTTTATTAATAAATAAATAAATAAATATGATCGTTTACAAAGTATATGCTTTATCATCATACATGATTGACTTGTATGCATACTACTTTCACTTGCTTAATCAAAACAGAGTTATTACGGGTAAATTCTTGTATTCAAACTCTATTTTTCATTTTCAAGTTTTCTCAATGAAAAGTGATTTTAGTTCTTTGTAAATGGACATTCATGGTTGAATTGTTAAGAAGTTGATTATATATGTTTATGAGTATGCGTAATTTATTTGTATATGATTTATATATTATTTAGAATAGTCAAATCTATGAAATTATGTTTAAATTGGAGGTTTGAAATTTACAAAGAAATAATATTTGAATATGGCTTATATGTACAAAAATGTGTGCTTAGATCGCATGTTAATCGGTAAATTAATGATTGATTATGTTTATATATGTAAAAACAAAAAGAACGAAACTTAAACGGATTGATTTGGTGTTATAACGAATCTGTAAGATGTGATTTCATGAAATTTGATGAAACTTGGAAAAATAGTAAGAATATAAAAATTATGTGTTCCAATTTAGTTGTTTATGTGATTTAAGTTGTTAAGATCATGCTAAGAATGTTGTAAAATATTTCTGTAAAGTTCATAACTTATAGGTAATGTTAAATTGGTTGTTTGAACGAAGTTTTGGCCTAATTTAGCTTTTTCTATGTTATTCGTTAGCTCTGTCTGTGTCCTACTGTGTCGCAGGGCCGCAGCGCCAGTTCTGTGAAAAAATCGAGCGCTACAGCGCCAGGCAAGTGCTAGCTGACATGTCTCGACGCCGCAACGCCTGTTCTGTGAAGAAACAGAGCGCTGCAGCGCCAGGCAGTGCCTGCAGACGTGTCTCGGCGTCGCAGCACCGGTTAGTAGAATCACCCAATTTTTTTTATTTAAGTGTTCAAGTCTAGAAATGTAATCTAAAACCTAATCAAATGAACATAAAAATGTGTTAATCATATATTGAGATGTTAAAAATAGATTATTAACATGTCGATGATGTTTATACTTGATTGATTGATAAGTCAAAAATGAATTTAAACTCGTTACTTTGTGAAGTCTAATAATGTGTTCAAGAACTAATATTTGTGATTTGATTAACATAAGCGGACTTAGAGTTGAGTTAAGATGCTAGTTATGTTATAATTAATTTGTATTGTGAATGCAACATGTATGTAGGATTAATTGGGAGAACATGAATAGTAATTATCTAAACTACGCACAAGAAAAGTTTCTTAACTCTACTTTTAATTGAGCAAGTTCCTAAATCCTATTCTTATATTAAGGAAAGTCTTATTTTTGTTTATTTAAGTTAATAATTTCAATTGAGATGTTCTAATCCTTCTAAAGGTAATAATTCGATTATACAAAGCTTATTCAATTGTATACCTTTGAGATTCATTATTTGATTTGAGTATTAATTATATTATTGAACCTTGAAAGACTAGCGAACCCTTATTGATTTGACTAGTCCATAATTGATGAGCGTTCACAATTTTAGAACTATTATTTAAGCTTATCCAAACCAAACTTCCTTTGGTGCGTACTCTAATGTCAAACTGAGATGAACAACCTTCTATAGGGGATTATTTACGCGTTAATGTTGAGATGTTGTGCAAATACATAGTATTAAGGGCTGATCCCCCTAAGTACGAGAATTAAGGTCCATATAGTCTTACGACTGTTAAAGGTTTAAAGTAAAAACACTTGATAACCTGGGACATAGTTCTTGGTCTTGTGACCCTCAGATGTACTTTTGATTCTTGTTATTTATTCTTGATTCAAAAGCTGAGTTTTTTATTACTCAGTATCCATTGATTATCCGCATGTTATTATTATTATTATTGTTATACTTATGGGCAATTGTTGCTCACTCTTGCACAATAACATTGCAGCTAAGGTTGAAAGAGTTGACGAGCCATCCACTAGTAAAGGAAAGGGCAAGGTAAACAAGTGATGAAGACTTGTTTATTATTTATCTGAGAATATTGATGATAAGACTCACTATGTTATGTTTAAGACTTATTTGTTCATGTTATTTCCGCATTGATCTATTAAGGTTAAATGACATGGGATTTTATTGTTTAAAATGTTGTAACCCTTAAGGGAGAATTTATATTTCATTTATGAATTTCATTTGTTTATGGGTAGTTAGATGTGTAATTATTGGACAGTGAACACCATATCCTATGGAATTGAAGTACCTAGATTTGGGGGTGTTACAAGTTGGTATCAAAGTTGTAGGTTATGAACCTTAGGTTGGGAAAACCTTAGGGTAGTAGCCTTTTAAGAGATCAATAACATAGTGGTGATACGTTCTTATCAAGTTCTAAGAAATGAATTAAGGAATTAATTGAAGATAATAAAAGACTTTATGTGTTATGTGCTTATGTGATATACTTATGTGCTCGCGAGTATCGATTAACATCACATAGTAACTAAAAACTTAAAATTTTGATTGTCAGGATGTCTGATGTTGGAGGATCCAATCAGCCTAGGGAGGTTGAGCCCCGAGTAGCTAGATATGAGGAGCCCCAAGATATTCATACCATCTGGGAGCAGTTGGTACAGAGAGAGCCATCTCCGTTGATCACTGTTGTGGGTCAGGAGCATGGTCCTGTGTTTGATTCAGAGGAGGACTCTGAGGAGATAGAGGTAGAGGCTGAGGAGGAGGATGAGGACCCTGATGAGTTTTCACCAAACTCTATCAGTGCCGAGATGTATGACGAGATGTATGACCGTAACATAGAGTTACAAGATAATGTTAGAGAATTGAAAGAACTGACAGTTGTACAATGGGCTATTATAGAGCAGAAGGATGACGAGATTGAGAATCTTGATGGGCGTCTTGGAGACGTGGAATGCAATTTGGTTCAGGCAAAGGGCTAAAATAAAGAGTTATCGATTGAGGTAGTGAAACTAAAGAGTGATTTGAGAGAAGAGTCGACGAAGCGTGCTAGAGCAGAGGACGCTTGGATGAAGGCTTCTCGACGTGCAAATCTTACTGAAGTTAATAATCGGGCAAAGAAGGCAAATATTAAGGAGACGGGCTATACTTTTCAGATAGCGATTGATAGGGGCCCAGGATTGAGTTGTCTACTATCCAGTTCAGTTTGAGGACTTATCTTGGTACATGCTGGATCGTAGGGCGATGTTCTGTATCGTGGAGGAAGAACGCAGAGAGGCTGTTCGACGTCTTAGTAGGCCGTGATAGAAAGAGTTATGTTAATATTCTATGGTAGTTAATAATATAAATTCCACTGTGGTTATAAACAATGGAATATGATTATTTAAATCCTGAATATTCTTTATCTCGGGATAGTTGATGTAAATAGCAGTGGTGCTATCTTGTTTATGTTTAAACTTTTGAATGAATAAATTATCATAGTTTATTTGAGATGATATGTGTTAAGTGATAATCTTAAAATGTTTAAGTTAAGTCTTAAATATTTAAGAAATTGAGTAATGATCTAATAAACGTATATCTTAAACAAAAAAAATGCTGCCAAGAAGACACCAAACCCGTTAGCAAGCTCAAGAAGGATCGACTAATAACAATAATATCGATGCCAATACTAATTATGTACAGCAGTTGGTAAACCTTTTAACTGGAGCACTTGAAAATCAGTCGCAAGCTCCACAAGCCACGTCATTTAAGGATTTCAAGACGGTAGGACCACTAGAGTTTAAGGGATCCATGAACCCAATCGAAGCTCAGACTTAAGTAATAGAGATGGAGAAGATGTTTGTTGTTGTGAGGGTCAACGACGACTAGAAGACTGCCTTCGCAACGTTTATGCTGAAGTCAAAAGCCAGCTGCTAGTGGCATGCGAACAAGGTTAGAGGAGGACAGGGTGTGATCACATGGGATAGGTTCAAGGAGATGTTCTTTGAGATGTAATTCCCAACGAGCTCTCAGAACCAGATGCAGGTCCAATTTCTGGAGTTGAAGTAAGGTAACATGTCTGTACTTGAGTACGCTGCAAATTTTAACAAATTGATTAGGTTTGCAACTTATCAAGTGAATATTGATGAGAGGAAGGCAAGGAGGTTTGAACAATGGCTGAAGCCATGGTTGTACAACAAGGTGTCAATATTCCAATTGAACACTTTTGTCGGAGTTTTGGAGAAGGCCATCATCGCAGATGGTGGAAGCGATGCTCTGACCAAGTATAATCAGGAACAGAAGAAGAAGAAGAGTGAAAGTGAAAACAACAAGTCTAGTGGGAGCAATGGTGGAGGTGGTAATAATCAAAAGAGGAAGTGGAATGATAATATGTCTACTAGAAGTCAGCAAGGAAGTCAGAAGAAGAAGGTAAAGGCTTTGTCCTACCTGCGGGAAGAATCACCAGGGGGTATGCATGAAAGGGAAGAGGGTTTGCTATAACTGTGGTCAGGAAGCCACATAGCGCCAAATTCCCTAATCCTAAGAAGGGCGCTTGCTTCACTTGTGGGTCGAGGGATCATCTAGCTAGAGATTGTCCCAAGAAGGCAGCAGGAGGAGTAGAAACAGGTGGAAGTAGAGGAACCAGTGGTGGTAGCAGTCTAACTATCAGTGGATCGATGCCAACCAACCGACCTACCGCCAGAACTTTCAATATAACAGTGCAGGATGTTGTTCAATCACGTGATGTGGTGTCGGGTATCATTCCGATTAATAATATAAATGCTTACGTGTTATTTAATTCGGGTGCTACTTGCTCATTTATATGCGATGACTTTGCTAAGAATTTAGATTTGCCTAAGGAAGAACTAGATTACCCTTTGAATATAGAAATTGCGAATAGGAAAGTGATTTTTGTTAGGTTCGTACATTAGAATTATAGGGTGGACATTAAGGGAAATGTGATGATCGTAGATCTACTCCCGATTAAACTTGGGGAATTCGACGTTATTTTGGGAATGGATTGGCTATTCAATTATGGGGCGATAATTGATTGTCAAAAGAAGTGTATTAAACTTATAACCCCGTTAAAGGTTATATTGTATGGCAGCAAGTCGCCTAGACAAGCGAGTTATCTGACGATGACACAAGCTAGAAAGTTATTAAGACAAGGTTATGTAGGGTATTTAGCCTACATACTCGATAGTCGAAGGGAGAGTCCGAAACCAGAGGAGATACCTGTCGTTAGAGACTTTGTGGACGTATTTTCAGACGATTTGCCGGGACTTCCGCTAGATAGGGAAGTAGAATTCGTGATCGATTTTGCGCCAGGAACTACCCCAATATCGAAGGCCCCGTATCGTATGGCTCTGGTGGAAATGAAAGAATTGATGGTGCAGTTGCAAGAGCTATTGGATAAGAAGTATATTTAGCCGAGTGTTTCGCCGTGGGGAGCGCCAGTGTTGTTCATTAAGAAGAAGAATGGGTCGATGTGACTTTGTATTAATTACAGAGAGTTAAACAAGGTTACGATTAACAATAAGTATCCATTGCCAAGGATTGACGATTTGTTTGACCAGTTGAAGGGAGCTAGATACTTCTCGATGATAGACTTAAGAAGTGGGTATCATCAGTTGAAGGTGAGGAAAGAAGACATTTCGAAGACAACGTTCAGGACTCGATATGGTCACTACGAGTTTTTGGTTATGTCATTTGGTCTAACGAATGCTCCTGCAGCATTTATGGACCTAATGAACAGGGTGTATAAGCCGTTTTTGGATAAATTTGTGGTGGTTTTTATTGACGATATTCTGATGTATTCTAAAACCAAGGAGGAGCATGTAGAACATCTAAAGGTAACATTAGAGGCATTGAGACAAGAGAAGCTGTATGCCAAGTTTTCGAAATGTGAATTCTGGATAGAGCAGGTGCAATTTCTTGGACATGTGATTGATAAGGACTTAATTTCAATAGATCAATCAAAGGTTGAAGCTGTGATAAACTGGGATCAGCCGAAGACACCGTCAGAAGTAAGGAGTTTTCTAGGATAGGCAAGTTATTATATAAGATTTATTCAGGACTTTTCCAAAATCGCGACTCTGTTGACAAATTTGACTAGGAAATCGATGAATTTCGTTTGAATGGAGAAGTGTGAGAAGAGTTTCCAAGAGTTAAAGAAGAGGCTAAGTACGGCACCTGTGCTGTCTCTCCCGGATAGCACAGGAAATTTTGTGGTGTATAGTGATGCATCGTATAAAGGACTAGGTTGTGTGCTTATACAAAACAGAAAGGTCATTGAGTATGTGTCACTCAAATTAAAGGATTATGAGAAGGGGTATCTGACCCATGATTTGGAATTGGTTGCGATAGTGTTTTCTCTGAAGATTTGGAGACACTATCTCTACGGGGAGAAGTGTGAAATATATACAGACCATAAGAGTCTGAAATATATTTTTACACAAAAAGATTTGAACATGCCTCAAAGAAGATGGTTGGAATTGATAAAGGACTATGACTGTGAGATTTTATACCATCCGGGTAGAGCGAATGTTGTTGTCGACGCCTTCAGCAGAAAGGGTCAGGAGAAACTGTCTATGTTAACCGTTCAGAAGGAGCTAATCTCAGCTATGGCAAAACTGGAGTTAGAGGTCTTCAATTGGGAACTGGCCCAACTTTGGTGGATAAGGTTAGGGAAGCACAATTTGAGGATGAGGAATGTGAGAAAATCAGGAAAACAATATATGAAAGGGATGAAGTGAAATTCAAATTTGACAACGAAGGAGTGTTGAGATTCGAAGGAAGAATTTGGGTTCCACCAGTACCAGAGATTAAGAAGGAAATTTTGAGCGAGGCTCATAGTTCAAGGTATTCAATTCACCCGGAGAGTACGAAGATATATCAGGATCTCCGACAATAGTTTTGGTGGCTGAATATGAAAAGGGACGTTGCCGATTGTGTGGCCAAGTGTTTGACATGTCAGAAAGTTAAATCAGAACATCAGAGATTGAGCGAATTATTACGACCGTTAGAGATACCGGAATGGAAATGTGAACATATCATAATGGATTTCGTAGTAGGTCTTCCGATGACTCAGAAAGGTTTCGACGCAGTATGGGTCATCGTGGATCGACTGACGAAATCAGAGCACTTTTTACCGATCAAGATCAGATTCACCCTAGATCAGTTGGCAAAGCTGTATATAAAGAAAATTGTTTCAAGGCACAGTGTCCCAGTGTTTATTGTATCAGATAGACATCCGCATTTCACATCAAACTTCTGGAGGCGACTACAGGAATGCATGGGAACGCAGTAGAAGTAGATTTTGTTTAACATTTATTTAGATATTTGTATTTGATTATGGAATTTTTTTCTTTGACTAAATTTATCTTGCATATTTTTATTCATGGTTCAATGGTTATAATTAATAGAAGGGTAAATTTATAAAAGTAATATTTTTCTTTTCTTTTCATTGGAACTCAAAAACGCAAAAAAAAAAAATTTAAATTTTCTATTCTTTTCTATTAAAAACTCAGAAACAACACAAAGGAAAACTTCAAGTTTTCTATTCTTTTCTTTTCTGTTATAATTTAAGTTTTCTATTCTTTTCTTTTCCGTCCAAAACTCAAAAACAGAGTGTAAGAGAGAGAATTGAAGATCGAGATGTTTGCTTCGTCCGCAGTATTAAATTGCGGAATACTCAAAATAAAATTGTGAACGGGAGTTATATTAAACCGTTCGATCTTAGGATGGATGTTCACAATGTGTTGTAAGAATAATATTAAATTGACAACGTTATCAATTGATCAGTCCCCTATATATATATATATATATATATATATATATATTTTTTAAGTTGGACCAATAATCATACTCCACAGATCTTGATAAACAATATTTATTTTTATATTAAATAAAACATGGATTTGGAGAAAGAATAGAATATTCTCAAGGCAAAACCTGTGACGAACGAAATTTTTGTAATTTATTTTAAATATTTATTGAATTAAATAAATATTTTTGTTAATTTATTTATTGAGTTAAATAAATATTTGATGGAATTGTGATAAATTAATTTAATTAAATGTGATTGTGGTAGATTAATTTAATTAAATATGCTACATTAATTAAATTGATGAGGACTAATTTTATAGTTCAAAGTGTGAATTTAATTGAGATTATTAAATTAAATGAGTTGTTTAATAAATATAATGTTATTCTAATTCTAATTATAATGTTATTCTAATTAATTTAATAATTAATTAGAGATTTAATAATTTGGCATAATTAATAAATGAGAATTTTAATTATGTGATTGTCGGCGTTGGAAAATTTAAGAAATACCGCAGGTCGGTTTATAACCTGGTTTTCCTCAAATCGATCTTCCTAAGTTATCTCTACCCTTATTCTTTTTATTGCAAAAAAAGATTTTGAAGGGTTTTTTAGGAAAGAGGCCAACATGTGTATATGTCGATGATTTGATTTGATTTAAACAGAGTCGCCAGTTGGTAGTTTTGAAAATGATTGTACCAACTCAACCGACTTTGATTTGAAAAGAAGCCCAATTGCTGGATACTGTCGAAACTTGATCTTTGAAATCGGAGTTTTGAGTTCAGGGAGCTTGGTTAAGTGTGGGGAAGGTGTTAGGCACCCCACGACTACAGTGTAAACACGGTACCATAATCTTTTCAATATTTCCCTTAAAACTGGAATGGATGAGTGAATGCTGTTTGAAAATTGGGCCTTTTGATTGATTGAAAGCTTTGACAGGCTTCGTTAAGCCTATATACGAAGGGTTTGATTTGATTTGAAAATCAATCTTTAATTTGATTTGCAAAAAGCATCATTTAATTTGATTTGCAAAAGCTTTTGAATTGAATTGAATGAGATGTTTTGAAAGCTGGTTTTATCAAACCCTTACGCTGACATAGGAATTGAAGCATATCGCTACTCCTAATTGATAGCTTTAAGGCTGCATGCAAATGGTGATTTGTCGGGCTGCGAAGCATCCTCGACCACAAAAAAATAAAGTGTCGATCTCCTCATGGGTATGAAAACCATCGGAGGGACGCTGACACGACAATCTATATTTTCACTATGTTGAGACCTTAAATTCGGATAACCATTTTTATGTCTGTGCATGTACATTTTACAGAGAAAACTGATAGGGTACATCTGTAAAAAGACCACAGAATGATCTAGGCCGAACTGAAATGTAAATTGCAGAAAAATAGTCAGCCAGTGATTGGGGAGAGCACCTAGTATGGCGACGTGTGCAAAAATAGTAAAAAGGGCAATGGGTTTTCAAACCTGTGCCCGGATTGAATTAAAATATATATATATTAACAGGAATGTAGTCAACCAATACTGGTACGAAGACCTGTTATGGTGAAAACTGCTTAGATATGCGTAAATATATATAAAAGCGATAAACTACCTCAGATTTAAAATTCTGGCTTGATAGAATTGAAATGTTAGTACATAAACAGTTAAATATATACAAAAAAGGCCAAACCCGGACTGGGAAGACAACCTAGTCCGGCGAAGTTGCCAAAACTATGTGTGCTAGTGCATTAAAGCTATTGGAGCTGACGGATCGTCAATCCGAGTTGTAGAAATGTTGAAAACGGATTTTATATACAAAAATGTATCAATTTTAGACGAAAATGACCACGAAACTAAGTTCCGGGCATATTTAGAAGATAAAACTTGATGTGCAGGTGTAAAATAGTGCAAAGTAATAGTATTGACTTGTTGATCGTAAAAATACTTACAATGGGCTGCATTACGGGCTTTTTGCCGAATCGTAGGCCTTAAACGTCCAAATCTATTGGTGGTTTTTTGATATGTGGTAGTATATGGGTATATCTATGTGTTGGAGTGAAAATATTTGGGTTTGGAAGAGGTGTAAAAGTTAAAAAATCAGTCGGGCAGGGCTTCGCTGCGCTTCTTGCTTATGCAAATGAGAGGGGGCTGCCCCTCTGTTTATAGAGGGGGGAGCCGCACCTCTACATGCGACTGCCGCAGGTAGAGGTGCGGCCACTCGAGATGGGTACCGCGTGCCCGGCTTGGTAGTCTCAAAGTACGTGCACTCCGAGTAATGTGATGTCTGGTCAAAAACTTTTTAACTTTTGATCGGAGCGTCCATTTGAGGCATGCGATACCTTTCTGGAAAGCTCTCGCCGAGAGTGTTGCAATGACATGGGAAAAAACATTTTCTGGGTCTAGGAAGACGGGTTCATAACCAGGTCTTTGATTCTCCGTAGTTTATTCATTGAACTATCTTGCGTTATTGCCTCTCGGGATAGTCGTTAGGGTTCATTTTGGCGGCATCGATTTGGCTTGAGTTTGACCAAGTCGGTTGAAAGTTGGTAAAATGTTCGTTGTACCCCTCCCAGGGCTGCCTGTAGTGTCGGCTTGGTCGCTGGTTGACTTTCGGGAGCTGATTCCAAGACTTGGATCCTAGTCTAGTCTTTCGACTTCAGGGTTGTCTCTGAGGCTGACGTGGTCATTCCAAGTTTTGATATGGAGTTATTGTGATGCTTCAGGCTGATGTATAAAGTTGGCCTGACGTCTCGGGTTGAGACCGGGGATGACCTTCACTTCCTGAGTTGAGACCGGGGTTGATTGGTACCTCCCGAGTTGCTGCTGGGGCTGATTGATACCTCTCGGGTTGATACCGGGGTTGATTTAATTTCCCGGGTTGAGACCAAGGTTGATTGATACCTCCCGGGTTCAGACCGGGGTTAAGCTTGATGATCCGATTGACTATCGGAGCTTGATTGATGGTCCGATTGACTGTCGAAACTTGATTGATGGTCCGATTGACTGTCGAAACTTTATTACCGATATTGGGAATCGAATTTGACTAGAGCATCGATATTGTGGATCGGATTTGGGGTTAATTGACGGTTTTACCCTTCTACTGGATGAGTATCGGGGCAAGGAAAATCTCGAGTGTCTACAGATACCCCTCTTTAGCATGTCCATGTAACGTAGTGGAATGGACAGGATAAAGATTAGTAGACAATGGGAATAGAAAATGCCATAGTCATTTCGAAGGCTGGGCGTCTTGAAGTAGAATGGGGCTACTTTTTGCTGTGTGCGTTATCACTTGGTTGGGGATGGCGCCGTCTTGTATAGCCCTTGATGGTATTAGGGAGTTACCACGAACTACCTTTGTCATTTTCTGCTGGGGATGACATTATTCACGATAACGGGTTTGACTCTGATTAGATTGGCGGAGTTAAGCTATCACAGATTTTTTTGTCTTGATCTGTTAGGGATGACGTCCTTTGCGATAGCTTCGCAGATTCTGATTGATACTACCTCAATGATCCCCTTTAAGGATGTGTATAATAGATTCCATCAGTTGTGATGGATTGTTATAATTATTTCCGTTGCCAGATCCCTTTTATTGATTGGCTGGGGTAAAGCTGCCAGTTGAAGTGTCATTCGGGTTGAACCAATGATTGGACTATATTTCGATCCGTACTCGAACTTCGCTGGGGTTGAGCCACCGGCTTAAACTGCTTCGGTCGGAACCCGAACTTTGCTGGGGCTGAGGCAACGGCTGAAATTGCTTCTGTCAGAACCCGAACTTCGCTGGGGCTGAGCCAACGGCTGAAACTGCTTCGGTCAGCACCCGAACTTCGTTGGGGCTGAGCCAACAGCTGAAATTAAATTATATCGGAACCAGAACTTTGCTGGGGCTAAGCCAACGGCTGAAGCTGCTTTGGTCAGGACCCGAACTTCGCTGGGGCTGAGCCAACGGCTGAAATTGACTTCGGTTAGAACCCGAACTTCGCTGGGGCTGAGCCAATGGCTGAAATTGACTTCGGTTTGAAACCAAACTTCGTTGGGGCTGAGCCAACTACTGAAATTGCTTCGGTTGGAACCCGAACTTCGCTGGGGCTGAGCCAACGGCTGAAACTGCTTTGGTCGGATCCCGAACTTCGCTGGGGCTGAGCCAACGGCTAAAACTTCTTTGGTCAGAACCCGAACTTTTCTGGGGCTGAGCTAACGGTTGAAACTGCTTCGTTCAGTACCCGAACTTTGCTGGGGCTGAGCCAATGGCTGAAATTGACTTTAGTCAGAACCCAAACTTCACTGGGGCTGAGCCAACGGCTAAAATTAACTTCGGTCAGAACCTGAACTTCGTTGGGGCTGAGCCAACGGCTGAAACTGCATTGGTCTGAACCCGAACTTTGCTGGGGCTGAGCCAACGATTGAAATTGACTTCTATCCGAACCAGAACTTTGCTGGAGCTGAGCCAACGGCTGAAACTTCTTCGGTCAGGACCAAAACTTTGTTGGGGCTGAGCCAACGGCTGAAATTAACTTTGGTCAAAACCCAAACTTCGCTGGGGTTGAGCCAACGGCTGAAATTGACTTCGGTCAGAACCCGAACTTCGCTGGGGCTGAGCCAACGGCTGAAACTACTTTGGTCAGAACCCAAACTTCGTGAGGGCTGAGCCAATGGCAGAAACTACTTTGGTCAGAATCCAAACTTCGCTGGGGCTGAGCCAACGGCTAAAACTTCTTTGGTTAGAACCCGAACTTCGCTGGGGTTGAGGCAACGGCTGAAATTGACTTCGGTCAGAACCCGAACTTCCCTGGGGCTGAGCTAACGGCTGAAATTAACTTCGGTCAGAACCCAAACTTTGCTGGGGCTAAGCCAATGGCTGAAACTGCTTCGGTTGGAACCCGAACTTCACTGGGGCTGAGCCAACGGCTGAAATTAACTTCTGTCAGAACCAAAACTTTACTGGGGCTGAGCCAACAACTAAAACTGCTTCGGTCAGAACCCGAACTTTACTGGGGCTGAGCTAACGGTTGAAACTACTTCAGTCGGAACCCGAACTTTGCTGGGGCTGAGCCAACGGCTGAAATTGACTTCTGTCATAACCAAAACTTCGATGGGGCTGAGGCAACGGCTGAAACTACTTCGGTCAGGACCCAAACTTTGCTGGGGCTGAGCCAACGACTGAAATTGACTTCAGTCAGAACCCAAACTTCGCTGGTGCTGAGCCAACGGTTGAAATTGACTTCGGTCAGAACCCGAACTTCGCTGGGGCTGAGCTAACAGCTGAAACTGCTTCAGTCGGAACCCGAACTTTGCTGGGGCTGAGCCAATGGCTAAAACTACTTCAGTCGGAACTCGAACTTCGCTGGGGCTGAGGCAATGGTTGAAATTGCTTCGGTCAGTACCCGAACTTTGAAAAATGGTAGTTTTTGGCAGTTTTGCGTAAGTCTTGCTCAATTTTTTTGTAGTTTGATCTGTTGATTCCCAGGACATACATTCGGGATGAATATCAAGGGTCCTCTTGTAATTTTCCTTTTCGTCACGATTACACTGCTTAAACACAGGATTTCTGGAAAACCGCTCAGTCGCGTAGCGATTTCTCCTCAAATTTGACTTGGCAGCCCATTTAAACTCCGTTTTGACTCAAACCGAATTGGGCCCGGGTGGAGTGGGACCCACTTGGGCTGCCATAGGTAGAGCTGCGGTTACCCAGCTTATTTAATGTGCTGCGAGATTTTTCATTTTGCAAGTTTCCCGTTTGAGCAGCGAAAGGATTTTCGATCTTCTTTTTCAGATCTACGGAGTTCTGGCAGTCGAATTTTGAATCTGTCAGTTCCTATGCATTCAGCGCAGTGCAGGTAACATTTTACACCCTTCTTTCGTAGTTTTTGACCGTTAAAAGCATGTGAACCACCTAGGGTGCTTTTAAACGTAATGTATAAAAAATGTATGTCTATATGACTTGTGAAATTTTTTTGTCTACATATGTATGCATTTTTTACTGTAATGCACGTTTGGATGTAAGAAAATATAGGTTCTGAGACAGTACTATTTTGAGCTTTTTGGTCAGTCTAATCATCCTTTTTGAGGCCTAGCGAGCCTGGACTTTCAACTAAAAATGCCTATGGTATTTTGGAGACCATGTGAGGTTGATTTTTGATTTGCTTCAGTAAATATGAACTGTTTCTGTTTTTGGGTAGGTGTGCTACTAAATGGCCACCTAGGCATGCCTGTGTGCATGTGGACAGTCCATTTTACAAAGGAGACTCTAGCGAAATTTTTCCAAAATCTTAGGTTTTGAAATGCATGCATTTTTGACTCTGTGGGGAGTTTTTTACTAACCCAATGCAGGTTTTGAGCTTATGAGATTTTGAAAAAAAAATGCAATTTTGACTGTACGGGATATTTTTGATGGACCCATGCATGTTTTAGGACTTAGATATGTATGTTGGATTGATTGATTAATAAGCCACAAGTTTCAAGCTTACCACACCCTGTTTGAGGTGATTTCAGAGTATTGGTGTATGCGATGGATCGCGATAGACCCAACAGCTCTACCAGGGTTTCATCAGGCGTTAGACGGAGGATGGCTTCTGCTGTCCCATAGGCCCGTCCAGCTAGGATGCCTCGTAGATTGGTAGAGAGCAGGATACTTCCAGCACAGGATGAGCAACCTATTAACATTGATAATGAGGAGGCTGCTTTTGTTGCTCCTGTTCCAGCTCAGGTTCCACGTGCGGAGGTCCCGAGCATTGCTGTACAGACACAGGAGTTGCTGGGCAACTTGAGTCTCCATCTTTCAAGATATCTTCAGGCCAACGAGGTGACTTGAAATCTTTCTTCCCTCTGGATTATTTTCCCATCTTCTGGCCATTCTCGAGGCACAGGTTTTTGATATGGGTTGATTTTTGATGCAGGTCCCTGGCTTGACACAACCTCGAGGGAACTGGTTTAGTGTGCACTCCCTCTATCAGACTCTGCACGAGGATTACAGGGAGATCATAGATGGCTGGGGATTTCAAGCCTTCTTCTCGATCCTGCCCCGCCGTTGCCCTTAGGGGTATATGAGGGCTTTGTCTGAGCGCTGGTTCCACCAGACTCCGTCCCTTCATCTACTTGATTGCGAGGTGATGATGACTCCTATGGACTAAAGATTTATCACCGACATTGAGTTTGAGGGCGAGACAGTGCCTGTCATGTCTGACATTTTGCCCACCACAGTTAGATCCCTGTTGGGAGTCCCTCAGTCGGCATTCAAGGGTCGGGCAGTCCGATCTGGTCCCTTGAGTATAAATGCCCAGGATAGGACTTTGCAGTTGCCTCCGCCTGATGATCGGAGGGCTAGAGATCGCATTCTAAGGCAATTGTTTTTGTCGATCATCAGGGGTTATTTTGTGGCGGACAACTCGTCGACGGTGTCCTTTGCTTTGATCAGTGCCACTCAGCATATAGAGCGCCTCAATGACTTTGATTGGGGCTCCTATACCTTTGCCTATTTTCTTCAGGGCATGCGCCTGCTTTCGGAGGGTGTGACAAAGGCCTGGTTAGGATTCCATCAATTTTTGCTGGTAAGTACATCTTTCTATACCTGTTTGATTTCTGCACTTATTTTTGGCAATCTTGGTCACTGAGGACTTTTGATATTTGCATGGATAACTTTGGGCATTTGAGAGGTTTCCTTACCTACGGCCCGTTTCAGCATTAGGTCTGGAGACCTATCCACGTGGACGGAGATGGTAATACTCTATTTTGATGGAGGTCTCTGTTGCTGAGGGATTCACTCATGCCCGTCTGCAGTTGGAGCTTTTGACGACGGGCTTGATCACCTTGACGCCATACACATCCGAGCACTTGATCGTCGAATTTTATGGAGGTTTCCCTACTGGTCGGGAGTTTGATTTATCAACCCACAAAGTCCCTATGTTAACGGAGGGAGGCTGTGAGCTCTGTCTTGGAGAGCGTGCCATTCGGAGCGTCACAGGGGAAGATCTGCATTCCCATTGCTCCTCCTGCTTGGCATCACTGGCCATTGTCCAGTGCCTTTGACAGACATCCCTTTGGAGGGTATAGACGATTTTAATCTATCGGAGGGCCTATACAGCCAGGCAGCCTTTTATAGTTGGTGGAGTCCTCGCACTATCGGGGCTCAGACTAGTGCCACCCATTTTATGGCAGACATGGTGCCGGGGTCCGTGATGATGACGGACTGGATAGCTTGTATTAGAGAGTCTACTCACGCATACTAGATAGCACATCTGACCAGGGAGTTGGACCAGGCTCATTTCTTTATCAGACACCTTGGCCGAGATCCATCAAGGGCATCTTCATTTGACCCATCCAGCTTTGGAGCAGGCCCCTCTTCAGGTCCATTCAGTAGCAGTTATACAGGGGCAGATCCTCCCTTATACCACCCAGATATGCCTGATCCCAGCAGCTTTGTGCAGACAGAGGATTTGGAGCAGGTCGATCGGTTTGATACCGAGGTCTTTGACTTCCTGTGATAGCTATGGCAGCTATATTTTTGGTCAGCCACTATTTTGGCTATTCGACATCTGTGCCATCATTTTAATAGATCACTGTATTAGTTAGGTGGTGGTGCCCCATTTTCGTGTATTCTTCCTTTCACTTTGTACCAGGATATAGGGATGATGTATGTAGTAGATAGCTTTTTGTAGATATTTTTGTCATCTTTATCTGCTGCATCATGTTTATATCGTTGTCATCATGCATGTATCATGTGTATGCATTCAGACAGCTACGATTTGACTTGACCTCTGAATGGTCTTGTGATACGGTGCTACAGATGACGACGTCTGTAGTTAGCTGTATAGAGCATTTGCCACTGTCAGAGGTGGCGGCATCATTGCGGTCATGGTATGATAGTCTGCCCTTTCCAACTAGAGGGACAGTTAACCAGATGCTGGGGCATTCGATGGCCCTTGTAGATTTTAGGGTTCCAGACGGCTTCATTAATGGCCTCCTACCCTTATGGGTACCGGAAAGACATGTATTTTTCATTGGGTGGTGTGAGCTTTTGCCTACTCTGGAGGAGTACCAGAGATTTACTAGCTTAGATTTAGAGTTACAGTGTGCTCGGACAGCTATCAGTGATATGCAGAGACCGTTTACTCTGCTGTCCGATCTTCGACAGAGTATAGTCATGGCTGAGATCATTTCAGGGCATGTAATCTCCCTTGACTTCTTGATAGAGCGCTATGGTGAGCTTGACAACTATGATCGTCACGTCAGAGATTTTGTCATTTTCGTAGAGGAGTGGCAGTTAGCCAGGATAGACATGTTGCTGATGTGCATTATGGAGTATGTTTACATTCTATTGCGTTCAGATCACCTTGATGTGGGATTGGTTGTTGTAGTCAGAGCGCTTAGGCAGGGGAATACCATTATCCTAATGATCTTGGCGGAGACTCTGAGGTCGCTCACCTATTGCAGTACCCATTCAGCGGGGCTTTTTCGGGGTAGCTCGGTCGTGCTGTATATGTGGTTGATGTCACATATACGACCGATTCGATCATTTAGACCTCATACCTATTATTTTAGCCATGAGATATCCTCAATTTACTCCTTTCGTCCACCTGATTGCGTCGACTCAGAGTCCTGGTTAGCATTTTTGTTGGATATTGAGCATCCGTTCGCAGTTTTATTATGCTCAGGGATGGCGGCCCCGATTCTTCTACTGAGGATGAGCTGTTAGCAGATTTGGTGGTAGCTTTGATTGGTGATTCCCCGGTTATTCCCACAGGGACAGATCTAGATTTGTCATATTCTCTATTCAGGTTGACCTTTGAGAGAGATTCAGCTAGAGCACAGATGTTGGTTGCCCTATCTGGCAGGGATTTAGATTTTGCTGAGAGTGATGGTCTCAGGACCGCTTTGGATACTGGATTGATTGAGCGGGAGGAGCTTCGCTCTGCTTTAGATACTGCCATTGTGGAGCGAGTCGAGGTTCGCTCAGCCAAAGATGCAGCATATGTTGAGATTGAGGATACTTTAATTTCTCGGGATGCAACTTTTGCAGAGAGGGATGAGGCTATAGCTTTTCATGATTTCCACATTACTGATAGTACTGTTCTCCAATCCTACACCCATGGTTTAGTTACCGAGATGAGTGCTAACATTGATGACCACATTGCCACCTTGCAGATGACTGTGGTTGTTCTTAGCCGTATGGAGGCTGAGTGGACTACTCTTACAGAGGCTCCTCCATCTTCAAAGAGAGATGTCATACTGGCATTATTGACCCGCTTGTCCTTGGGTCCATAGACTAGCTTTATTTTTCCTACACAGACTATCTCAGCCATTTTTTGTCATGTACAGGGCACTATGTATATAAAGCAGTTTATATATCAGAGAAATATATCTTTGAGATACTTCCCTGCTTAGATATGTATTGTCATCGCTGAGTGATTACCACTTCTGTCATGACTTGCAGTTATTGATGCATTTTGAGCTTCTCCTTGATGGACTGACAGTTAAGGTGTCAAGGGAGGTCCTCAAATGGGTCTGGTAACCAGACAGCTTGACAGCATTTAGCTTTTTAATTTATCTTAGGTGTCTTGGAACTGGTCTTCCATTTTTTTGTTTTTTTAAAGGTCAAACCGCGCTATAGAGGGCTGCCTACGTACTCTCGGGTTGAGGGAGATCAGGTCATGCGTAGTTCTGGTTGTTTAATTAAAGAGGTATGCAAAGAGTTTATCTGGGGTTTGAATTTGGTTCGATGAGCTTTGGTATTTGATGCTGGGATTTGCAAGTTCTTTGGATTTTTGCTTGGTTTAATTGCACCATAGATGGTTACCTACGTACTCCCGGGTTGAGGGAGATCAGGTCATTCGTAGTTCATGCTTCTCTAGTGAAAAGCTGAACCTGATTCGATTTATAGGACCCAGATGCAGGTATGCATGTGCTTCAGACGTAGTACTTTTTCACGGTGTCTGAATTGATGAGTTGGGGAAATTTGTTCCCGTCCATTTCTTGTAGCCTGATGGCTCCCCTTGTCAGCACTTCCTTGACAATGAAATGGCCTTCCCAGTTTGGGGCAAATTTTCCTTTGGTTTCATCCTGATTGGCCAGGATTTTCTTTAGCACCAAATCATTTTCTTTGAATTGCAGGATTCGAACTTTCTTGTTGTAGGACCTGGCGATCCTTTGCTGGTATAACCGTCCGTGGAAAATGGCTGTGTCCCTCTTTTCGTCTATCAGGGACAGTTGATGATATCGGTCTTGCAACTATTGATCTTCATCCATCTGAGCATCTATTAACACTCGTAAAGACTCCATCTCTACTTCTATGGGAAGGACTGCTTCCATGCTATAGACCAGTGAATAGGGGGTAGCCCTAGTAGAGGTGCGCATTGACATCCTGTAGGCTAACAGGGTGAGAGGTAGCAGATCAGGCCAGTCTTTGTGATTAGAAGACATTTTCTGTATGATCTTCTTGATGTTTTTGTTGGCCGCTTCGACAGCACCGTTCATCTTGGGCCGATAGATGACAGAGTTGAGATTCTTGATGTGGAACTTGCCGCACAGTTCTACCATCATTTGATTGTTCAGGTTTTTGGCGTTATCTGATACGATCACCTCCGGTTGTCCATATCGACAGACGATATTGTTTCTGATGAAACTAATGATGACCTCTTTTGTGACTTTAGGAAAAGAGGCTGCTTCAACCCATTTGGTGAAGTAGTCGATTATGGTGAAGATGAAAAAAGGCCATGGTGCACTCATGTTGTGCCTCTCACTTGGAGGAACGTGGATGACATTTCCATGTATTTAGAATTGAAAGCATCTCTTGATGTGATCATCGCAATCAGCTTTGAGAGAGATCCAGTAATGTCTTGTTCTGATTATCTTCTTAGCCAGCGGATGGCCGCTCATGTGTGGACCACAGACTCCGCCATGGATTTCATCCATTAATCTTTGGGCATGCTCCTTGTCAAGGCATCTTAACAGGCCTATTCCAACATCCCTTTTATAAAGTGCATTTTCGGTCAGGTAGAACTTCATGGCCATTCTGAGAATCCATTTCCACTCTGATTGGCTTGCACCAACGGGTATAGATCCATCACGAAGATATTCCTTGATGTCTTGAAACCAAGGTTGCTTGACAGGAGGTATTTCGTCTGATACTTATCCAATGTAATTCATGTATGTTGGGGTTTTTTGATTTGTGAACTGGATGTTGGGAAACCCACTCCTGTTGGATATGAGAATTAATGAAGTCAATGTTTCCAGTGCATCGGCAAAGTCATTTCGACCCCGAGGAATGTGGACGAAGGTTATTGCTTCGAACTCCTGGGATATTTTGAAGACCTGCCGATGTTATGGCAACAGATGCAGTTCTTTTGTGAGATACTTGCCGGTGGTTTGTTTGATGACCAACTCGGAATCTCCAAAGACCAATAAGTGTTTGATACCCATGGATTGGGCTAGTTTCAACCCCAATATACAGCCTTCGTACTCGGCCGTGTTGTTGGTGTTGCCAAATTAAAGTTTGGTAGCCACAGGATATTGATCACCTGTACCAGAGATAAGGACTGCCCCAGCTCCGGAACCTTCGGTCGAAATACATTTTCTATGGTTGGACTGTATTCTCTGACTGGAGTTGTTGAATTGTCATAATCCCATAATCTGGGAAATATGTCTCCAGGGGCTCGAACCCTCCTAAAGGTGCTTCTACTAATTGATCTGGAATGCCTTGGCCTTTGATAGACTTCTGAGTCATGTAGACAATGTCTAACTGCTGTAGAATCAACTGCCATTTAGACAGCTGGCAATTTAACATTGTTTTGTTGAAGACATATTTGAGTGGATCCATACGGGATATGAGATACATTGTATGTCCATGCAAATAGTGTTTCAACCTCATGGCTGCCCATGCTAATGTACAACATGTCTTCTCAATCAGGGTATACTTCTGTTCCCCAATGCTGAATCTTTTGCTGATGTAGTAGATAGCTCTTTCTTTGCTACTATCATCTTTCTGTCCTAGCATACAACCCATGGAATTGGCATTGATGGACAAGTACATGAATAAGGGGACTCCATCCCTTGGAGGTACCAAAACAGGTGTTTCGATAAGCTGCTTTTTGATGGTAAGGAAGGCTTGTTGACAATCCTCATTCCATTTGATGGAGGAATTCTTCCTTAACAGCTTTAAGATGGGCTCACAGGTTGCTGTGAGCTGTGAAATGAATCGACTTATGAAGTTGATCCTTCCTAAGAATCCACATATCTCCTTCTCTGTACGAGGCACGGGCATTTCAAAAATGGCTTTAATCTTGGAAGGGTCTAAGTCAATGCCCCGATTGCTCACCAGGAATGCTAGCAGTCTACCTGCCTTGATGCCAAAAGCGTATTTAGCAGGATTTAGCTTGAGGTTGTACTTGCGCAACCTGTTGAACAGCTTTTTGAGATGGTATATGTGATCATCCTCCCTTCGGGACTTGATGATGATGTCGTCAACATAGACTTCTATTTCTTTGTGCATCATGTCATGAAAGAGGGCCATCATAGCTCGCTGATACGTTGCTCGGGCATTGATGAGGCTGAAGGATAGTCGTCGGTAGCAAAAAGTTCCCCAGGGAGTGATAAAAGCTATTTTCTCCTGGTCTTCTTCAGTAACCATAATTTGATGGTAACCAGCAAAGTAGTCTATGAAGGAATACATGTCGTACTGCGCAGTATTGTCAATCAGGATGTGGATAAAAGGTACCGAGAAATTATCCTTGAGGCAGGCTTTGTTTAGATCCCGGTAATCCACACAGACTCGTACCTTCCCTCCGGGTTTAGGTACGGGGACTATGTTTGATAGCCATTCGGGATATGTTGATACTATGATGATCCCGGCTTTGAATTGCTTAACGATTTCTTCTTTGAGTTTTAAACTCCACTCAGGTTTCAATCGCCTGAGCTTTTGTTTGACTGGTTTGAACCCGTCATTGATGGGCATTAAATGGATGACAATGTTTGTGGATAGACCGATCATATCTTCATGCGACCATGCAAATACATCCTGGTACTGAGTCAGGAGCGCGATCAGGTCGACTTTTTGATCAGATGTGAGGTCTAAACCTATTTGAATTTCTTTGATGGTTTCGGAGGTTCCTATATTGATGGTGGAGGTTTGGTCAAGGTTTGGTTTGGGTTTGTCTTCGACCCATTCCTTGATCTCCTCTAGCACCTTATAGTCATCTTCCTCCTCTTGATCAAGATCGGTCAAGTCGAAGCTCAATCTTGCATTATGGTTGGAGTTATGTTGACAGGTTAGCATCTCATCAGTAGAGACACACATATCCAATGCTTGGGTCCTGAAAACAAAAATGCTTTCATTAATATACACAACTACTTAAATACACATAGCATTTGTAAAGCATGACAAAAGTGACTACTCCAGCTGTGCAATCAAAAGTAAGCAATAAATGAAAGCATGATTAAGGGAAGATTAACTGTCTGCCTTTTTAACTAAGGTAAGGGACACTGCTCCAATTATCTATGGTTAGATCCTCATGGATAGGGAGGATGCTGGAAGTGTGCTCGTCTGTCTCATCTTGAATGACAACTGAGACATCCCTTAGGATATGGTCGAGGCTTTTCTGGGGATTGTTCCAATGTTTGTTGCGAGGAAAGTGAGCACGATCTTCGTCGTCACTATCTGGGATTTCATCATTCATCCCATCGTAGTTGATAATGACTTTCATGTTAGCGAATGGGTCTCGTCCTCCGTACATGATCTTTTCTTTTCCCTTTTCGCTATCTGCCTCAGGCTTGAGGGCTTTCCTATCATGGACAGGTATGATTGAAGGAAATAGCATGGCTGATGCCCCCGTAGGGATCTTTCTCGTAAGTTTCACCCATCTGGCATTTATGAGGTTTGGGAGCAGAAGTGTGGAGGCTTGAGCCTTGAGATGTTTGTGTGGATTCCGGTGGTTTGACCCGGATGAAAATCCCAATCTTGCTATTCCCATCTGACTTGGGATTTGGATTGGCATCTTAATGCCATACTTGTTTTTTCCTAACCCTTCTCCAGGCTGGAAACCCGCAGCTACCATTTCTTGGCCCACTGTCATTACTTCAGTGGAAATTTTAGGCTTTAGGGCTGGTGCCCCAATCGGTAGATATTGAATATCGCTCACCTCGAGAGCTTAAAAACTTATAGGCTCAACCCTGGCGTCCAGGCTAATCACTGGCATGTCCCCATGTATGTAGGTAAGGTATTCCGATTCAGCATTCACTGTGATGAGGCTGCCGTTGATAATGTACTTGAGTTGCTGATGGAGGGTGGATGGAACAGCCCCAGCCATATGGATCCATGGCCTGCCCAACAATAAGTTGTATCCGGTGGCTATGTTGAGCACCTAGAAAGATACGTAGAAGTTGTATGGACCAATTTCTAGAGGAAGCTCGATTTCCCCCATAGCTTGGCGACGAGATCCATCGAAAGCCCGGATAACCATGTAACTGGCTTTGATCCGGTTTGGATTGATCTTCATCCTTTCCAACGTGTCGTATGGACAAATGTTAAGGGAAGATCCTCCATCAATAAGCACTCGTCCGATCACATATCCGGAGGACATAAAGGTTATATGCAGGGACTTGTGGTGGCCCATTCCCTCAGCCGGGATATCATCGTCTGTGAAGGAAATCACATTGTTGTTGAAAATATGTTCTATCACGTGACGAAATTTCTCTGTGTCTACCGTGTGTGGCAGATGGGCTTCTTCTAGTACCTTTACTAGGATGTTACAGTGATCCTCTGATGATAGGATCAAGTCCAGGATGTATATTTTCTTGGGTGCAGTCTTTCAAGCTTTGCACTATCTTGATTTCATTGTGTCCCATCTTTTTGAGGAACTCTTTTATCTTTTCTTCAGCCACCTTTTCTTTTGCTTTGGTAATTGGTTTAATCACCCGCTGAGGCAGGTACAATGGATTATCCTTTGACAGGATGGAAATGTTATTTGCCACGGATCCTTCAACGTCCCCGTAGTTCTATGGGACCTTCTTCAGACTGGTAATCGGATACTGAGGCCTGAAGGGAAAAATTAGAGCCTGAGGTGCAGCCACCTTCACAGGATTTTGTTTATCTTGGACCCCTTTCCCTGTCAGTACCAGGGGTGTGAGGAATGATTCTTTAATGCAGGATATGACAACCACTGTGTCCTGATACCATGCATTGGGGATCCAAAGGCTATTTTTATCTGTCATGTCGAGGATTTGATCTCCTCTGATTAGGTCGCCTTTCTTAATCAGGTCTTGAATTAGGTTACGAAGTGCCCAGCATTCTTCTATATCATAGCCGGGAGAGTTGGAATGGTACTGACATATTTGGTCAGGTTTGAATTTTCTGGATTGAGGGTTCAGCGGAGGTAGCAAGTCTGCAACCATTCCCTCGTTGATCATCATTTGCAAGATTCTTCCATTGACTGGTTCAAATTGGTGAAATTCCTTTGTAATAGGAACTTCCTACCTGCTTGGACACTTGCTTCTTCGATCCCCTTGTAAGTCCAGGGTGTAAGCTCACAAGTCCGGCTATGATCTTAATTGGAATTGACTTCCTCTAGAGGAGAGCGACTGCCAATAGGTTGATGGATTTGCTTCAACATCTTTCTGGTGAGTTGATGTTGGTAGACGACTAGTTCAGCCAACTGCTCGATTTGTTCCTTGATAGACTTTATTTCTTGCTCTATCAAGAATTATTTTTCAAAAGCTTCCCAACTCATTGGGCGGATGTTGTTGGATTGAGTTGATTTTTCAACATATCGGAGGTATTTGGATCTTTCTCCACCTGAAGTGTTGATCATGTTGACACTCTCCTGCTTGTGCTGTGGGAGAGAGTTATCTTGGACATGTGGTTGACTAGGCTTTGTGACCACAATTTCTCCGTTATCAATCAGATCTTGGATTTTGTGCTTGAGGGACCAACAATCTTGGGTGTCATGGCCCGGTGATCCGGAATGATAAGAACACTTCTTGCTAGGGTTGAAGTTCCTTGAATTAGTGTTAGTTGGCAGAAGGAGTTGGCCAATCTTCTTCTGAGCTGTCAGAAGTTTGAAGACGTTCTCGAGTGAATCCCCTAGTGGGGTGAAAGTCCTTCTGCGTCTGACCTCCATGTTTTTCTGGAATGAAGGATTTGAAGGCTGTGTTGCAGCTTGGAAAGGGGTATAGTTCCTCCTTTGAATGGGTGTATTGTTTGAATTACCGCTTGAATTTTGTCTTTGTAACACTAAGGAAACTTCTTCATCTTTCTTTTTATGGACCCTCTGGGGATTACTCCCGTAATTTCGGATTGGATATGCTCAGCAACAGCTTCGAGTGCCATTAGGTCTTTTATTTTCCCGGACTTGAGTCCCATTTCGGCCATTTCGCCATGTTTGATCATTTCAGAGAAAGGTTTTGCTATGCCTGCTAGGACCCTTTCATAATAAGGAGCTTCTTGAATATCAATGAAAGTCATGACTATTTCAGATTCAATCATGGCTGGGGTGACTTGTGCTGCGACCCGTCTCCATCACTGGGCATATTCTCTGAATGATTCAGTGTTATTCTTCTTGATTTTGGTAATTTGATACCGATCTGGAGCTAGTTGAGATTGGAAACTGTACTGGCTGAGGAAGGCATAGGCCAATTCTTCCCAACTGTGGATTTTGGAGTTGTCCAGACGGGCATACCAGACTCTGGTTTCTCTAGTTAAACTCTTCTGAAATAGCTGCATTCGAAGTTTCTCGTCCTCAGCACAGGATTCGAGTTCTCCGATGAAAACTTTTAGGTGTGTATAAGGATTCCCTAATCCGTCATATTTCTCAAAATCAGGGACTTAAAATTTTTCGGGATACCGAGCCCCTGGGAATATGCATAGATCTGAGTAGTTAACACTGCCAAATGCCCCAGTTCCTTTGATGGACCGGAGGGTTTCTTCCATTTGTTGCATTTTCTTGAGAATGTTACCAGCTTCCTGTACTTTGCTTAGGATGGTGATTTCTGGAGTTTTATTGATTGTATCATGGTTCTGGGGTCCAAGGATCTGAGTTTCGGCCTTTTTTGTATCTTGACCGCCAGCACCACTACCAGATGCTTCTGGTTCTTGACGAGTTTGAGATTGTTTCTCTTTGAAGGCCTTGCTTTGCTCTCGAAGGAAATTGGCTAGCTCGGCTATCTGATTTTTCAATCCTTTGAATTCTTCCCTAGACACAGGGGTAGATTCTAGTGGAGCACTTGAAGCCATGTCCGTAGATGGACTGGTTACTTTTCTAGCCTTTAATCTGGTGATAGGACCAATTTTTCCCTACCTACACCAAAACGTATGTGTGTTAGTTCCCTGTGGTAGGTAATGACTGAGTGCATTTATGATGTGTGTTTTTTATGTTTATCCTGCAGAACTGAGGTTAGTTGTTTTGATGGCAGGATGACAGGATATTTGACAGGAAAGTAAATCTTTCATTATTGTTATTTACATTGTTCTCCTCAGTAATTGGAGACTTGACATGGAAATTAAAAGAGGAAGGCATGAAGAAGCATCCCGTCGGATTCGGTTGATCAGAAGCTGACCTATCCTAGGTTACTCTCGTGGCTTTTGTTTCGGCATGAAGGTTCCCAGATCATCGCAATCTACTAGAAGGGAAGTTAATCCGATCGTTCAACTGTAGCGAATTTGGGTGGTGCATTTTCAGGAAGCAGTGCCAGAGACTTAGTCGTCCCCAAAGTCCTTACTTATCACCGACCGGGTTAGCCTCCTGGTGGAGGGACTCACAGCATACATTCACATACATCGGCCTTACCGCTTATGCATGCAATGACAGTTTGTGTGAAGCACTAATATGGGTGCGAAGCACTAAAGCATTCATTCTCATTCATTCAATGTAAAGGCATAACATTCATATATTCAATGAAAGACGTAGCATTCACTTATCCATTGACTGTGGAGACGCAGGATTTCACGCATTCAATAGTTTTGAAAGGGAAATGTTTGAAAAGATTGAAAGCGGCCTAAGCCCTCTACTGTCCCCAGCAAAGTCGCCACCTGTTGACGTTGGAAAATTTAAGAAATACCGCGGGTCGATTTATAACCCGGTTTTCCTCAAATCGAACTTCCTAAGTTATCTCTACCCTTATTCTTTTTATTGTAAAAAAAGGTTTTGAAGGGTTTTTTAGGAAAGAGGCCAATATGTGTATATGTCGACGATTTGATTTGATTTAAACAGAGTCTCCAGTTGGTAGTTCTGAAAATGGTTGTACCAACTCAACCGAGTTTGATTTGAAAAGAGGCCCAATTGTTGGACACTGTCGAAACTTGATCTTTAAAATCGGAGTTTTGAGTTCGGGGGCTTGGTTAAGTGTGGGGAAGGTGTTAGGCACCCCGCGACTCCCGTGTAAATACGGTACCACAATCTTTTCAATATTTCCCTTAAAACTGAAATGGATGAGTGAATGCTGTTTGAAAATTGGGCCTTTTGATTGATTGAAAGCTTTGACAGGCTTCGTTAAGCCTATATACGAAGGGTTGGATTTGATTTAAAAATCAATCTTTAATTTAATTTGCAAAAAGCATCATTTAATTTGATTTGCAAAAGCTTTTGAATTGAATTGACTGTAATGTTTTAAAAGCTTGTTTTATCAAACCCCCTTACACTGACATAGGAATTGAAGCATATCGCTACTCTCAATTTTATCTTTATAGCCTTAAGGCTGCATGCAAATGGTGATTTGTCGGGCTGTGAAGCATCCTCGACCACAAAAAAATAAAGTGTCGATCTCCTCATGGGTATGAAAACCATCAGAGGGACGCTGACACGACAATCCATATTTTTACTATATTGAGACCTTAAATTCGGATAACCGTTTTAAGGTCTGTGCATGTACATTTTACCAAAAAAAAACTGACAGGGTACATCTATAAACTGGAGTTTGTCCATCATAAAAATCAGATTCTAATCAGTTTGATCATGAATCCCACGATTCCTAGGCTCACATATGAATAGCTAGAAAACCTGCACAGTTCAAATTTGAATAGAAGTAGATAAATATCCCAAGATAGCCAGAACCAGGGATTCATTCAGTAAATCCCGGTCTGCACGGCCGAAGCGTCTCGTTCCCACTAGATAGCGATCTAAGGGACGTGAGGTTGCTTTTGAAGCTGAAACTATAAAAATAACTAGATTTAAAGAAATCTCAGCCATTATAGCCTTCAGGTTCTGTCGGAACCTGTTTGATTCGTTGAAAGCTAGAAGTGGCGAGATTTAGATAAATCTAGTTCGCCCGCAGAAATATCAGTGCAAATTCATATACAAATGAATGTTAAATGCAACAGTTGAATAAATTGAACAAAGCAATATATATAGTTAGATATATATAAAAGCTGTAAAGGGCGATGGATTTTCACTCGCAAGCCCAGACTGGAATTGAAATATATATATATATATATATATATATAGATATATATATTGACAGAAACGTAGTCAACCAAGACTGGAAAGATGACCAGTGATGATGAAGGCTGTTTATATATGCATAAATATATATAAAAGCAGTAAAAAGACCACAAAATGATCTAAGCCGGACTGAAATGTAAATTGCAGAAAAATAGTCAGCCAGTGACTGGGGAGATCACCCAGTATGGCGACGTGTGCAAAAATAGTAAAAAAGGTGATAGGTTTTCACGCCTGTTCCCAAATTGATTTAAATATATATATATATATATATATTGATAGGAATGTAGTCAACCAATATTGGTACGAAGACCTGTTATGGTGAAAATTGCTTAGATATGCGTAAATATATATAAAAGCGGTAAACTACCTCAGATTTGAAATTCGGGCTTGATAGAATTGAAATGTTAGTACATAAACAGTGAAATATATACAGAAAAAGGCCAAACCTGGACTGGGAAGACAACCTAGTTCGGCGAAGTTGCCAAAACTATGTGTGCTAGTGCATTGAAGCTATTGGAGCTGACGGATCGTCAATTCGAGTTGTAGAAATGTTAAAAATGTATTTTATGTACAAAAATATATCAATTTTAGATGAAAACGACCACGAAACTAAGTTCTGGGCATATTTAGAAGATAAAACTTGATGTGCAGGTGTAAAACAGTGCAAAGTAGTAGTATTGACTTGCTGATCGTAAAAATACTTACAATGGGTTGCACAACGGGCTTTTTGCCGAATCGTAGGCCTTAAACATCCAAATCTACTAGTGGCTTTTTCATATGTGGTAGTATATGGGTATATCTATGTGTTGGAGTGAAAATATTTGGGTTTGGAAGAGGTGTAAAAGTCAAAAAATCAGTCTGGCAGGGCTTCGCTGCGCCTCTTGCTTATGCAAATGAGAGGGGGCTGCCCCTCTATTTATAGAGGGGGGAGCCGTACCTCTACATGCAACTGCCGCAGGTAGAGGTGCGGCCACTCGATGTGGGTCTCGCGTGCCTGGCTTGGTCATCTCAAAGTACGTGTACTCCGAGCAATGCGATGTTTGGTCAGAAACTTTCTAACTTTTGATCGGAGCGTCTGTTTGAAGCGTGTGATACATTTCTGGAAAGCTCTCACCGATAGTGTTGCAATAATATGGGAAAAAACATTTTTTGAGTCTAGAAAGACGGGTTCGTAACCAGGTCTTCGATTCCCCATAGTTTGTTCGTTGAACTGTCTTGCGTTGTTGCCTCTCGGGATCGTCGTTAGGGTTCATTTTGGAGGCATCGATTTGTCTTCAGTTTGACTAAGTTGGTTGAAAGTTGATAAAATGACCGTTGTGCCCCTCCTAGGGCTGCCTGTAGTGTCGACATGGTCGCTGGTTGACTTCCGGGAGCTGATTCCAAGACTTGGATCCCAGTCAAGTCTTTCAACCTCAGGGTTATCTTTCAGGCTGACGTGGTCATTCCAAGTTTTGCAATGGAGTTATTGCGATGCTTCAAACTGATTTCTGAAGTTGGCCTGATGTCCCGGGTTGAGATCGGGGATGACCTGCACTTCCCGGGTTGAGACCGGGGTTGATTGGTACCTCCCGCGTCGCTATCGGGACTGTTTGATACCTCCCGGGTTGATACCGGGGATGATTTGATTTCCCAGGTTGAGACCGAGGTTGATTGATACCTCTCGAGTTGAGACCAGGGTTAAGCTTGATGATCCGATTGACTGTCGGAGCTTGATTGATGGTCCGATTGACTGTCAGAACTTGATTGATGGTCCGATTGACTGTCAAAACTTGATTGATGATCCGATTGACTGTCGAAACTTGATTACCGATATTGGGAATCAGATTTGACTGGAGCACCGATATTATGGATCAGATTTGGGGTTGATTAATGGTTTTACCCTTCTACTGGATGAGTATCGGTGCAAGAAAAATCTCGAGTGTCTACAGCGATGATCTGATTTAATGTGTAATATTACCTTTAATTTAATTGAATTTAAATAATATTATTTGATTAATTAAAGTGTGATAAACAAACTATATTATAAGTAAGTTAATTAAAATAAATGGAAATAAGTTATTCTTATACAAACCAAACATGGCCTTAAGAACATGGGAGCAGTTAAGGCCATGTTGCACTTAACCGCTACCCATGTTGTGCCAGTTAACTTATACGTATAATATATATCAAAAGTTATATCATATCAGTTAGAAAAACTCAGAGAGAAAAGAGAAAGCTTGAGAGATTTTATGAATTGAAGAAGAAGTTGGTGAATTAAAGAGGATTCTTATCATCTTGCTTAATCAAAACATAGTTATCAAGGGTAAATTCTTGTATTTAAACTCTATTTTTTGTTTTCAAGTTTTCTCCATGAAAAGTGTTTTGAGTTCTCTGTAAATGGAAATTCATGGTTGAATTGTTAAGAAGTTGATTATATATGTTTCTGAGTATGCATAATTCATTTGTATATGATTTGTATGTGATTTAGAGTAGTCAAATCCATGAAATTATGTTTAAATTGAAGTTTTAAAATTTACAGAGAAATAATATTTGAATATGGCTTATATGTACAAAAATGTATGCTTAGATCGCATGTTAATCAGTAAATTGATGATTGATTATGTTTATACATGTAAAAACGGAAAGAACGAAACTTAAATGGACTGATTTGGTGGTATAACGAATCTGTAAGACGTGTTTCATGAAATTTGATGAAACTTTGAAAAATGGCAAGGATATGAAATTTATGTGTTCCAATTTAGTTGTTTATGTGATTTAAGTTGTTAAGATCATGCTAAGAATGTTGTAAAATGTTTCTTTAAAGTTCATAACTTATAGGTAATGTTAAATTTGTTGTTTGAGCCAAGTTTTGGCCTAATTTCACTTTTTCTATGTTCTTCGTGAGCTCTGTCTGCATCCCACTATGTCGCGAGGCCGCAGCGCCGGTTATGTGAAGAAACCGAGCGCTACGGCTCCAGGCAAGTGCCAGCTAACGTGTCTCGGCGTCGCAACCCCTGTTCTGCAAAGGAATAGAGCACTGCAGCGCCAGGCAGTGCCTGCTGACGTGTCTCGGCGCCGCAACGCTGGTTTCCAGTTCATTCTGGGGCGTTACAGTGCCGGTTAGAAGAATCACCCAAAAATTTTGTTGTTTAAGCGAAGTTTTGGCCTATTTTGGTTTTTTCAATGTTCTTCACTAGCTCTGTCTGCGTCCCACTGTGTCGCTGCGCCACAGCGCCGGTTCTGTGAAGAAACTGAGCGCTGCAGCATTAGGCAAGTGTCGGCTGACGTGTCTCGGCGCTACAGCGCCTGTTCTGTGAAGAAATAGAGCGTTGCAGTGCCAGGCAGTGCCTGTTGACGTGTCTCGGCGCTGCAACACCAGTTTCCAGTTCATTCCAGGGCGCTGTAGCGCCGGTTAGAAGAATCACCCAGAAAATTTTATTTAAGTGTTCAAGTCCAGAAATGTAATTTAAAACCTAATCTAATGAACATAAAAATGTGTTAATCATATATTGAGATGTTAAAAATAGATTATTAACATGTCGATGATGTTTATACTTGATTAATTGATAAGTCAAAAATGAATTTAAACTCGTTACTTTGTGAAGTCTAATAACGTGTTCAAGAACTAATATTTGTGATTTGATTAACATAAGCGGACTTAAAGTTGAGTTAAGATGCTAGTTATGTTATAATTGATTTGTATTGTGAATGCAACATGTATGTAGGATTAATTGGGAGAACGTGAATAGTAATTATCTAAACTACGCACAAGGCAAGTTTCTTAACTCTACTTTTAATTGAGCAAGTTCCTAAATCATATTCTTATATTGAGCAAAGTCTTATTTTTGTTTATTTAAGTTAATGCTTTCAATTGAGATGTTCTAATCCTTCTAAAGGTAATAATGCGGTTATACAAAGCTTATTCAATTGTATACCTTTGAGATTCATTATTTGATTTGAGTATTAATTATATTATTGAACCTTGAAAGACTAGCGAACCCTTATTGATTCGACTAGTCCATAGTTGATGAGCGTTCATAATTCTAGAACTATTATTTAAGCTTATCCAAACCAAACTTTCTTTGGTGCGGACTTTAATGTCAAGCTGAGATGAACAACCCTCTACAGGGGATTATTTATGCATTAGCGTTGAGATGTTGTGCAAATACATAGTACTAAGGGCTGATCCCCTTAAGTACGAGAAGTATGGTCCATATAGTCTTACGACTGTTAAAGATTTAAAGTAGAAATACTTGATAACCTGGGACATAGTTCTTGGTCTTGTGACCCTCAGATGTACTTTTGATTCTTATTATTTATTCTTGATTCAAAAGCTGAGTTTTTTATTACTCAGTATCCATTGATTATCCGCATGTTATTATTATTATTATTATTGTTATACTTGTGGGCAATTGTTGTTCACTTTTGCACAATAACATTGCAGCTAAGGTTGAAAGAGTTGACGAGCCATCCACTAGTAAGGGAAAGGGCAAGGCAAACAAGTGATGAAGACTTGTTTATTATTTATCTGAGAATATTGATAATAAGACTCACTATGTTATGTTTAAGACTTATTTGTTTATGTTATTTCCGCATTGATGTATTAAGGTTAAATGACCTGGGATTTTATTGTTTAAAATGTTGTAACCCTTAAGGGAGAATTTCTATTTCATTTATGAGTTTCATTTGTTTATGGGTAGTTAGATGTGTTATTATTGGACAGTGAACACCATATCCTGTGGAATTGAAGTACCTAGATTTGGGGGTGTTACAAGTTGGTATCAAAGTTGTAGGTTATGAACCTTAGGTGGGGAAAACCTTAGGGTAGTAGACTTTTAAGAGATCGGTAACATAGTGGTGATAAACTCTTATCGAGTTCTAAGAAATGAATTAAGGAATTCATTGAAGATAATAAAAGACTTTATGTGTTATGTGCTTATGTGATATACTTATGTGCTCGCGAGTATCAATTAGCATCACATAGTAACTAAAAACTTAAAATTTAGATTGTTTGGATGTCTGATGTTGGAGGATCCAATCAGCCTAGGGAGGTTGAGCCCCTAGTAGCTAGATAGGAGGAGCCCCAAGACATTCATACCATCTGGGAGTAGTTAGTACAGAGAGATCCATCTCCGTTGATCATTGTTGTGGGTCAGGAGCATGAGCCTGTGTTTGATTCATAGGAGGACTCTTAGGAGATAGAGTTAGAGGCTGAGGTGGAGGATGAGGACCCTGATGAGTTTCCACCAAACTATATCAGTGCCAAGATGTATGACGAGATGCAAGACCGTAACATATAGTTACAGGATAACGTTAAAGAATTGAAAGAACTGATAGTTGTACAATGGGCTACTATAGGGCAGAAGGATGACGAGATTGAGAATCTTGATGGACGTCTTGGAGACGTGGAATGCAATTTGGTTCAGGCAAAGAGCCAGAATAAAGAGTTGTCGACTGAGGTAGTAAAACTGAAGAGTGATTTGAGAGAAGAGTCGACGAAGCGTGCTAGAGCAGAGGACACTTGGGTGAAGGCTTCTCGACGTGCACATCTTACTGAAGTTAATGATCGGGCAAAGAAGGCAAATATTGAGGAGACGGACTGTACTTTTCAGATAGCGATTGATAGGGCCCAGGATTAAGTTATCTACTATCCAGTTCAGTTTGATGACTTATCTTGGTACATGCTGGATCGTAGGACGATGTTCCGTATCATGGAGGAAGAACGCAGAGAGGCTGTTCGACGTCTTAGTAGGCCATGATAGAAAGAGTTATGTGAATATTCTATGGTTGTTAATAATGTAAATTCCACTGTGGTTATAAACAATGGAATATGATGATTTAAATCCTGAATATTCTTTATCTCGGGATAGTTGATGTAAATAGTAGTGATGCTATCTTGTTTATGTTTATGTTTAAACTTTTGAATGAATAAAATATCAGAGTTTATTTGAGATGATATGTGTTAAGTGATAATCTTAAAATATTTAAGTTAAGTCTTAAATATTTAAGAAATTGAGTAATGATCTAATAAACGTATATCTTAAACAGAAAAAATGCCGCCAAGAAGACGCCTAACCCGTCAGCAAGCTCAAGAAGGATCGACTAATAACAATAACGTCGATGCCAATACTAATCATGTACAGCAGTTGGTAAACCTTTTAACTGGAGCACTTGAAAATCAGTCGTAAGCTCCACAAGCCACGTCGTTTAAGGATTTCAAGGCGGTAGGACCACCAGAGTTTAAGGGATCCATGAACCCAATCGAAGCTCAAACTTAGGTAATGGAGATGGACAAGATGTTTGATGTTGAGAGGGTCAACGACGACTAGAAGACTGCCTTCGCAACGTTTATGCTGAAGTCAGAAGCTAGCTACTAGTGGCATGCGAACAAGGTTAGAGGAGGACAGGGTGTGATCACATGGGATAAGTTTAACGAGATGTTCTTTGAGATGTAATTCCCAATGAGCTCTCAGAACCAGATGGAGGTCCATTTTCTGGAGTTGAAGCAAGGTAACATGTCTGTACCTGAGTACGTCTCAAATTTTAACGAATTGGTTAGGGTTGCAACTTATTAGGTGAATACTGATGAGAGGATGGCGAGGAGGTTTGAACAAGGGCTGAAGCCATGGTTGTACAACAAGGTGTCAATATTCCAATTGAACACTTTTGCAAGAGTTTTGGAGAAGGCCATCGTCACAGAAGGTGGAAGCGATGCTCTGACCAAGTATAATCAGGAACAGAAAAAGAAGAAGAGTGAATATGAAAACAGCAAGTCTAGTGGCAGCAATGGTGGAGGTGGTAATAATCAAAAGAGGAAGTGGAATGATAACATGTCTACTGGAAGTCAGCAAGGAAGTCAGAAGAAGAAGGTGGAGGCTTTGTCCTACCTGCGGGAAGAATCACCTGGGGTATGCATGAAAGGGAAGAGGGTTTGCTATAACTGTGGTCAGGAAGCCACATAGCGCCAAATTGCCCTAATCTCAAGAAGGGCGCTTGCTTCACTTGTGGGTCGAGGGATCATCTGGCTAGAGATTGTCCCAAGAAGGCAGCAGGAGGAGCAGAAGCAGGTGGAAGTAGAGGAACCAGTGGTGGTAGCAGTCTAACTATCAGTGGATCGATGCCAACCAACTGACCTACCGCCAGAACTTTTAACATGACAGTGCAGGATGCTGTTTAGTCACAGGATGTGGTGTCAGGTATCATTCCAATTAATAATATAAATGCTTACACGTTATTTAATTCGGGTGCTACTTGCTCATTTATATCCGATGACTTTGCTAAGAATTTAGATTTGCCTAAGGAGGAACTAGATTACCCTTTGAACATAGAAATTGCGAATAAAAAAGTGATTTCTGTTAGGTTCGTAGACAATAATTGTAGGGTGGACATTAAGGGAAACATGATGAACGTAGATCTAATCCCGATTAAACTTAGGGAATTCGACGTTATTTTGGGAATGGATTGGCTATTCAATTATGGGGCGATAATTAATTGTCAAAAGAAGTGTATTAAACTTATGACCCCGTTAAAGGTTGTATTGTATGGCAACAAGTCTCCTAGACAAGAGAGTTATCTGACGATGATGCAGGCTAGAAAGTTATTGAGACAAGGTTGTGTAGGGTATTTAGCCTACATACTCGATAGTCGAAAGGAGAGTCCGAACCCAGAGGAGATACCTGTCGTTAAAGACTTTGTGGACGTATTTCCAGACGATTTGCCAGGACTTCCGCCAGATAGGGAAGTAGAATTCTTGATCGATTTTGCCCCAAGAACTACCCCAATATCGAACGCCTCGTTACCTTATGGCTCCGGTGGAAATAAAAGAATTGATGGTGTAGTTGCAAGAGCTATTGGATAAGAAGTATATTCAGCCGAGCGTTTTGTCGTAGGGAGCACCAGTGTTGTTCGTTAAGAAGAAGGATGGGTCGGTGCGACTTTGCATTAATTACAGAGAGTTAAACAAGGTCACGATTAACAATAAGTATCCATTGCGAAGGATTGATGATTTGTTTGACCAGTTGAAGGGAGCTAGATACTTCTCAAAGATAGACTTAAGAAGTGGGTATCATCAGTCGAAGGTGAGGAAAGAAGACATTCCAAAGACAACGTTCAGGACTCGATATGGTCACTACGAGTTTCTAGTTATGTCATTTGGTCTAACGAATGCTCCTGCAGTATTTATGGACCTAATGAATAGGGTGTTTAAGCCATTTTTGGATAAATTCGTGGTGGTGTTTATCGACGATATTCTGATGTATTCTAAAACCAAGGAGGAGCATGTAGAACATCTGAAGGTAACATTGGAGGCATTGAGACAAGAGAAGCTGTATGCCAAGTTTTTGAAATGTGAATTCTGGATAGAGCGGGTGCAATTTCTTGGACATGTGATTGATAAGGACTTAATTTCAGTAGATCTATCAAAGGTTGAAGCTGTGATAAACTGGGATCAATCGAAGACACCGTCAGAAGTAAGGAGTTTTCTAGGATTGGCAAGTTATTACATAAGATTTATTGAGGACTTTTCCAAAATCGCGACCCCATTGACTAATTTGACTAGGAAATCGGTGAATTTCGTTTGAACGGAGAAGTGTGAAAAACATTTTCAAGAGTTAAAGAAGAGGCTGAGTACGGCACCTGTGCTGTCTCTCCCGGACAGCACAGGAAATTTTATGGTGTATAGTGATGCATCGCATAAAGGACTAGGTTGTGTGCTTATGCAAAACGACAAGGTCATTGAGTATGCGTCACGTCAATTGAAGGATTATGAGAAGGGGTATCTGACCCATGATTTGGAATTAGCTGCGATAGTGTTTGCTCTAAAGATTTGGAGACACTATCTCTACAGGGAGAAGTGTGAAATATATACAGACCATAAGAGTCTAAAATATATTTTTACACAAAAAGATTTGAACATGCTTCAGAGAAGGTGGTTGGAATTGATAACGGACTATGACTGTGAGATTTTATACCATCCGGGTAAAGCGAATGTTGTTACCGATGCCTTAAGCAGAAAGGGTCGGGAGAAACTGTTTAGGTTAACCGCTCAGAAGGAGCTAATCTCAGCTATGGCAAAGCTGGAGTTAGAGGTGAAATATCCTAAGGAGTCTGACGTAAAAGTGTTTCAATTGGGAACTGGCCCAACTTTAGTGGATAAGGTTAGGGAAGCACAATTTGAGGATGAGGAATGTGAGAAAATCAGGAAGAGAATATCTAAAGGGGATGAAGTGAAATTCAAGTTTGACTACGAAGGAGTGTCGAGATTCGAAGGAAGAATTTGGGTTCTGCCAGTACCAAAGATTAAGAAGGAAATTTTGAGCGAGGCTCATAGTTCAAGGTATTCGATTCACCCGGAGAGTACGAAGATGTATTAGGATCTCCAACAACATTTTTGGTGGCTGAATATGAAAAGGGACGTTGCCGATTGTGTGACCAAGTGTTTGACAAGTCAAAAAGTTAAATCAGAACATCAGAGACCGAGCGGATTGTTACAACCGTTAGAGATACCGAAATGAAAATGGGAACATATCATAATGGATTTCGTAGTAGGTCTTCCGACGACTCAGAAAGGTTTCGACACAGTATGGGTCATCGTGCTTCAACTGACGAAATCAGAGCACTTCTTATCGATCAAGATCAGATTCACCCTAGATCAGTTGGCAAAGCTGTATGTGAAGAAAATTATTTCAAGGTACGGTGTCCCAGTGTCTATTGTATCAGACAGAGATCCGCGTTTCACATCAAACTTCTGGAGGCGACTACAGGAATGCATGGGAACGCAGTAGAAGTAGATTTTGTTGAACATTTATTTAGATATTTGTATTTGATTATAGAATTTTTTCTTTGATTAAATTTATCTTGTATATTTTTATTCATAGTTCAATGGTTATAATTAATAGAAGGATAAATTTGTAAAAGTGATATTTTTTTTCTTTTCATTGGAACTCAAAAACGCAAAAAAAAAAAATTAAAATTTTCTATTCTTTTCTATTAAAAACTCAGAAACAACACAAAGGAAAACTTCAAGTTTTCTATTCTTTTCTTTTCTGTTATAATTTAAGTTTTCTATTCTTTTCTTTTCCGTCCAAAACTCAGAAATAGGGTGTAAGAGAGAGAATTGAAGATCGAGATGTTTGCTTCGTCCGCAGTATTAAATTGCAGAATACTCAAAATTAAATTGTGGACGGGAGTTATATTAAACCGTTCGATCTTTGGATGGATGTTCACAATGTGTTGTAAGAATAATATTAAATTGACAACGTTATCAATTGATCAGTACCTATATATATATATATATATATATATATTTAAATTGGACCAATAATCATACTCCACAGATCTTGATAAACAATATTTATTTTTATATTAAATAAAACATGGATTTGGAGAAAAAATAGAATATTCTCAAGGCAAAACCTGTGACGAACAGGATTTTTGTAATTTATTTTAAATATTTATTGAATTAAATAAATATTTTTGTTGATTTATTTATTGAGTTAAATAAATGTTTGATGGAATTGTGGTAAATTAATTTAATTAAACGTGATTATGGTGGATTAATTTAATTAAATGTGTTACATTAATTAATTTAATGAGGAATAATTTTATAGTTCAAAGTATGAATTTAATTAAGATTATTAAATTAAATGAGTTGTTTAATAAATATAATGTTATTCTAATTATAATTATAATGTTATTCTAACTAATTTAATAATTAATTAGAGATTTAATAATTTGGCATAATTAATAAATGAGAATTTTAATTATGTGATGATCTGATTTAATGTGTAATATTGTCTTTAATTTAATTAAATTTAAATAATATTATTTGATTAATTAAAGTGTGACAGATAAACTATATTATAAGCAAGTTAATTAAAATAAATGGAAAGAAGTTATTCTTATACAAACCAAACATGGCCTTAAGAACATGGGAGCAGTTAAGGCCATATTGCACTTAACCGCTACCCATGTTGTGCCAGTTAACTTATACGTATAAATTCTTGTATTCAAGCTCTATTTTTCGTTTTCAAGTTTTCTCCATGAAAAGTGTGTCGAGTTCTCTGTAAATGGAAATTCATGGTTGAATTGTTAAGAAGTTGATTATATGTGTTTCTGAGTATACATAATTCATTTATATATGATTTGTATGTGATTTAGAGTAGTCAAACCTATGAAATTGTGTTTAAATTGGAGTTTTAAAATTTACAGAGAAACAATATTTGAATATGGCATATATGTACAAAAATGTATGCTTAGATCACATATTAATCAGTAAATTGATGATTGATTATGTTTATACATGTAAAAACGAAAAGAACGAGACTCAAACGGACATATTTGCTGTTATAACGAATCTGTAAAATGTGATTTCATGAAATTTGATAAAACTTTGAAAAATAGCAAGAATATGAAAATTATGTGTTCCAATTTAGTTGTTTATGTGATTTAAGTTAAGATCATACTAAGAATGTTGTAAAATGTTTCTTTAAAGTTCATAACTTATAGGTAATGTTAAATTTGTTGTTTGAGCCAAGTTTTGGCCTAATTTAGCTTTTTCTATATTCTTCGTGAGCTCTGTCTGCGTCCCACTGTGTCGCGGCTCCGCAGCGCCGGTTCTGTGAAGAAACTGAGCGCTGCAGCGTCAGGAAAGTGTCAGCTGACGTGTCTCGGCACCGCAACGCCTGTTCTGTGAAGAAACAGAGCGTTGTAGCACTAGGCAGTGACTGTTGACGTGTCTCGGCGCCGCAACGCCGGTTTCTAGTTCATTCTAGGGCGCTGCAGCGCCGGTTAGAAGAATCACCCAAAAAAATTTATTTAAGTGTTCAAGTCCAGAAATATAATTTAAAACATAATCTAATGAACATAAAAATGTGTTAATCATATATTGAGATGTTAAAAATAGATTATTAACATGTCGATGATGTTTATACTTGATTGATTGATAAGTCAAAAATGAATTTAAACTCGTTACTTTGTGAAGTTCAATAACGTGTTCAAGAACTAATATTTGTGATTTGATTAACATAAGTGGAGTTAGAGTTGAGTCAAGATGCTAGTAATATTATAATTAATTTGTATTGTGAATGCAACATGTATGTAGGATTAATTGGGAGAACGTGAATAGTAATTGTCTAAACTACGCACAAGGCAAGTTTCTTAACTCTACTTTTAATTGAGCAAGTTACTAAATCATATTCTTATATTGAGGAAAGTCTTATTTTTGTTTATTTAAGTTAATGATTTCAATTGAGATGTTCTAATCCTTCTAAAGGTAATAATTCGGTTATACAAAGCTTATTCAATTGTATACCTTTGAGATTCATTATTTGATTTGAGTATTAATTATATTATTGAACCTTGAAAGACTAGCGAACCCTTATTGATTCGACTAGTCCATAGTTGATGAGCGTTCATAATTCTAGAACTATTATTTAAGCTTGTCCAAACCAAACTTTCTTTGGTGCGGACTCTGATGTCAAACTGAGATGAACAACCCTCTATAGGGGATTATTTACGCGTTAGCGTTGAGATGTTGTACAAATACATAGTACTAAGGGTTGATCCCCCTAAGTACGAGAAGTAAGGTCCATATAGTCTTACGACTGTTAAAGGTTTAAAGTAAAAATACTTGATAACCTGGGACATAGTTCTTGGTCTTGTGACCCTCAGATGTACTTTCGATTCTTGTTATTTATTCTTGATTCAAAAGCCGAGTTTTTTATTACTCAGTATCCATTGATTATATGCATGTTATTATTATTACTATTGTTATACTTGTGGGAAATTGTTGCTCACTCTTGCATAATAACATTTCAGCTAAGGTTGAAAGAGTTGAAGAGCCATCCACTAATAAGGGAAAAGGCAAAGCAAACAAGTGATGAAGACATGTTTATTATTTATCTGAGAACTATTATTTAAGCTTGTCCAAACCAAACTTTCTTTGGTGCGGACTCTGATGTCAAACTGAGATGAACAACCCTCTATAGGGGATTATTTACGCGTTAGCGTTGAGATGTTGTGCAAATACATAGTACTAAGGGTTGATCCCCCTAAGTACGAGAAGTAAGGTCCATATAGTCTTACGACTGTTAAAGGTTTAAAGTAGAAATACTTGATAACCTGGGACATAGTTCTTGGTCTTGTGACCCTCAGATGTACTTTCGATTCTTGTTATTTATTCTTGATTCAAAAGCCGAGTTTTTTATTACTCAGTATCCATTGATTATCTGCATGCTATTATTATTACTATTGTTATACTTGTGGGAAATTGTTGCTCACTCTTGCATAATAACATTTCAGCTAAGGTTGAAAGAGTTGAAGAGCCATCCACTAATAAGGGAAAGGGCAAAGCAAACAAGTGATGAAGACTTGTTTATTATTTATCTGAGAATGTTGATGATAAGACTCACTATGTTATGTTGAAGACTGATTTGTTTATGTTATTTTTGCATTGATGTATTAAGGTTAAATGACATATGATTTTATTGTTTAAGATGTTGTAACCCTTAAGGGAGGATTTCTATTTCATTTATGAGATTCATTTGTTTATGGGTAGTTAGATGTGTTATTATTGGACAGTAAACACCAAATCCAATGGAATTAAAGTACCCGGATTTGGGGGTGTTACAAAACCTATCTTTAATTTCACGTTGTTCAAGTTCACTAATTTAATGGTTATAAATGATATTTCATCCCTTTCAAAATTAGAGATAAAATTTAATTTTTGAAGTCAAGTAATATATTAAATTTTAAAATTGATATAACTCATAAAAATTTAGAATAAAATAAATTTTATAACTAATAGTTTTTGTTATATACTATACAATTATAATAATTGTATTAATTAAAATTAAATAAATTCTTATTAATTCGAAGTTTAATATGTTATTGTTTGACCTCAAAAATTAAATTGTATCTCTACTTTTAAAACAGATGGAATAAAAAATAATTATTATTTTCATAAATAAAAGTGTCAGTTGCACAAGACACATTTTATATAAATAATAAATGGAGTTCATTCTCATACGAGTACGAAAATAAAATAACTATGGAGTTTATTCTAAAATTTAACATATATAGAAAAAATTATGTTGAGTGCTTATGCAAAGTTTTACGGTCATAAAACAATTAGCAAATGAATATTGCACTTTTCCTAAAATGTAAGAAATATGTAGACACTCGAAATTTTCCTTGACCCAATACTAACCTGGTAGAAGGGCAAAATCATCAATCAATCCAAATTCGGCCACCAACGTCGGTCCTTCAACCTAAATCTGATTCTTAATATCGGTAATCAAGTTTTGACAGTCAATCGGACCATCAATCAAGCTCCGACAGTCAATCGGACCATCAATCAAGCTCCGACAGTCAATCAGACCATCAATCAAGTTCCGACAGTCAATCGGACCATCAATCAATCTCCGACAGTCAATCGGACCATCAATCAAGTTTCGACAGTCAATCGAATCCTCAAGCTCAACCCCGGTATCAAACCAGGAACTCAATTCAACCTAGGTAGCAACCCAGGAGGTATCAATCAACCCCGGTCTCAACCGGGGAGGTATTAATCAACCTCAGTCTCAACTCGGGAAGTCAAGATCAATCCCGGTCTCAACACTGGAGGTACCAATCAACCCCAACCTCAATATCGATACATGTCAAGCCATCTCTAGTCTCAATCCGGGAAACATAGTTCATCCCCCGGCAGCAACCCGGGAAGTCAAACTCGACCCCGGTCTCAACCCGGGAAGTGCAGGTCATCCCCAGTTTTAACCCGGGAAGTGCAGGTCAACCCGGGATGTCTGGTCAACTTCAGACATCAACCTGAAGCATCACAAAAACTCCAAAGAAAAACCTGGAATGACCACGTCAGCCTCAGAGACAACCTTGAAGTAAAAGGGCTCGATTGGGATCCAAGTCTTGGGATCAGCTCCCAAAAGTCAACCAGCGACCATGCCAACACTACAGGCAGCCTCGGGTGGGGTACAACAGTCATTTCATCAACTCTCAACTGACTTGGTCGAACTCAAGACAAATCGATGCCGACAAAGTCAGAATGAACCCTAACGACAATCCCGAGTGGCAACTGCGCAAGACAGCTCAACGGACAAACTGCTGGGAATCGAAGACCTGGTTATGAACCTGTCTTCCTAGACCCAAAAAATATTTTTTCCCATGTCATTGTGACACTCTCGGTGAGAGCTTTTCGAAAAGGTATCACACGCCTCAAACGGACGCTCCGATCAAAAGTTAGAAAGTTTCGACCGAACATCGCATTGCTCGGAGTGCACGTACTTCGAGATGACCAAGTCGGGCACATGGGCCCCACCCTAGGGGAGCCGTAGCTCTACCTGCGGCTGCCAAAGGTAGAGTGGAGGTTCCCTGGCCTATAAATAAACGTGCCCCCCGTTCATTCCAAAAAAAAGTCGAAACGCAGCAAAGCTCTGGCAGTTTGATTTTTCAACTTTTACACCTCTTCCAAACCCAAATATTTTCACTCCAACATGTAGATATACACATATACTACCACATATCAAAAAACTACCGGTATATTTGGACGTTTAAAGCCTACAATTTGGTAAAAGCCCGTATTGCGGTCCATTGTAAGTATCTTTACGATTAGAAAGTCAATACTACTACTCTGCACTGCTTTACACTTGCACACAAAGTTTCATCTTCTAAATATGCCTGGAACTTAGTTCCGTGGCCATTTTCGTCAAAAATTTATATATTTTTGTACATAAACTCCATTTTCAACATTTCTATAACTCGGATTGATGATCAGTCAGCTCCAGTAGCTTCAATGCACTAGCACGCACATTCTGGCAACTTCGCCGGACTGGGTTATCTTTCCAGTACGGGTTTGGCCTTTTTCTATACATATTTAACTATAAATGTACTAACATTTCAATTCTGTCAAGCTCGGATGTTAAATCCGAGGTAGTTTACCGCTTTTATATATATTTACGCATATATAAGCGGCATTCACCATCACTGATACTCCTATCAGTCATGCTTAACTACATTTCTATCAATATATATATATATATATATATATATATTTATATATTTTCAGTCGGCCTGGACTATTTTATGGCCATTTTACTGCTTGTGCACACTTCTCTATACTGGGTGCTTTCCCCAGTCACTGGGTGACTATTTTTCTGTCAATTTCAATTCCAATACGGGCACAGGCGTGAAAACTCATCGCCCTTTTTACTGTTTATATATATATATATATATATATATATATATTTTAATTTCTGTCACAGCCTGGATTATATCGTGGCTATTTACAGTTTTTTTATATATATTTTAATTCCAGTCCGGGCTTGCGAGTGAAAACCCATCGCCCTTTACATCATTTGTATATATTTAACTATATATATTTCTTTATTCAATTTATTCAACTGCTGTATTTAACATTCATTTGTATATGAATTTGCATTGACATACCTGCGGGCGGACTAGATTTATCCAAATCTCGCCAATTATAGCTTTCAACGGTTCAAACAGGTCCCAACAGAACCTGGAAGCTATAATGGCTAAGATTTCTTTAAATCTAGTTATTTTTATAGTTTCAGCTTCAAAAGAAATCTCGCATCCCTTAGATCGCTATCTAGTAGGAACGAGACGCTTTAGCCACGCGCAACCAGGATTTACTGATGAAGCCTTGGTTCCATTGCGACGTGATGATACATACATTTATTTCTGTACAAATTTGAACTGTGCAGATTTTCTAGCCACTCACATGTGAGCCTAGGAATCGTGGGATTCATGATCAAAACGATCAGAATCAGATTCCCACGATGGACAAACTCTGATTTACAGATGTACCCTACCAGTTTCTCTGTAAAATATACATGCACAGACCTTAAAACGGTTATCCGTATTTAAGGTCTCAACATAGTGAAAATATAGATTGTTCTGTCAGCGTCACTCCGATGGTTTTTATACCAATGAGGAGACCGGCACTTTATATTTTTGTGGTCGAGGATGCTTCGCAGCCCGACAAATCACCACTTGCATACAGCCTTAAGGCTATAAAGATAAAATTGAAAGTGGCGATATGCTTCAATTCCTATATCAGCGTAGGGGTTTGATAAACAGCTTTCAAAATATCACTGTCAATTCAATTCAAAAAGCTTTTGCAAATCAAATAATGCTTTTTGCAAATCAAATCAAAGACTGATTTTCAAATTAAATCAAACCCTGCGTATATAGGCTCAACGAAGCCTGTCAAAATTTCAATCAATCAATCAAAAGGCCCAATTTTCAAATAGCATTCACTCAAGCATTCCAGTTTTAAGGAAAATATTGAAAAGATTGCGGTACCGAGTTTACACGGGAGTCGTGGGGTGCCTAACACCTTCCCCACACTTAACCAAGCCCCCGAACTCAAAACTCTGATTTCAAAGATCAAGTTTCGACAGTGTCCAGCAAATTGGGCCTCTTTTCAAATCAAATTCGGTTGAGTTGGTACAACCATTTTCAAAACTACCAACTGACGACTCTGTTTAAATCAAATCGTCGACATATACACATGTTGGCCTCTTTCCTAAAAAACCCTTCAAAACCTATTTTGCAATAAAAAGAATAAAGGTAGAGATAACTTAGGAAGATCGATTTGAGGAAAATCGGGCTATCAATCGACCCGCGGTATTTCTTAAATTTTCCAACGTCGACAGGTGGCGACTCTGCTGGGGACAGTAGAGGGCATAGGCCGCTTCCAACTTTTCAAATATTTTCCTTTCAAAACTATTGAATGCGTAAAATCCAGCATCTCCACAATCAATGGATGAGTGAATGCTGCATCTTTCATTGAATGTATGAATGCTATGCCTTTACATTGAATGAATGAGAATGAATGCTTTAGTTCTTCGCATCCATATTAGTGCTTCGCACCCATATTAGTGCTTCGCACCCATATTAGTGCTTCGCACCCATATTAGTGCTTCGCACAAACTGTCATTGCATGCATAAGCGGTGAGGCCGATGTATGTGAATGTATGCTGTGAGTCCCTCCACCAGGAGGCCAACCCAGTCGGTGATAAGTAAGGACTCTGGGGACGACTAAGTCTCCGGGGATGCCTCCTGAAAATGCACCACCCAGATTCGCTCCAGTTGAACGATCGGATTAATTTCCCTTCTAGTAGATTGCGATGATCTGGGAACCTTCATGACGAAATAAAAGCCGCGAGAGTAACCTAGTATAGGTCAGCTTCTGATCAACAGAATTCGACGGGATGCTTCTTCATGCCTTCCTCTTTCAATTCCATGTCAAGTCTCCAATTACTGAGGAGCACAATGTAAATGACAATAATGAAAGATTTACTTTCCAATCAAATATCCTGTCATCCTGCCATCAAAACAACTAACCTCAGTTTTGCAGGATAAACTTAAAAAAACACATCATAAATGCATCTAATCATTACCTACCACAGGGAACTGACAATCCTACGTTTTGGTGTGGTAGGGATAAATTGGTCCTATCACCAGATCAAAGGCCAGAAAAGCACCCAGCCCATCTACGGACATGGCTTCAAGTGCTTCACCAGAATCCACCCCTGTGTCTAGGGAAGAGTTCGAAGGATTGAAAAATCAGATAACCGAGCTAGCCAGTTTCCTTCGAGAGAAAAGCAAGGCTTTCAAAGAGAAACAGTCTCAAACACATCCAAAACCAGGATCATTTGGTAGTGGTGCTGGCGGTCAAGATACAGAAAAGGCCGAAACTAAGATCCCTGGACCCCAGAACCAGGGTACAATCAACAAAACTCCAGAAATCACCATCCTAAGCAAAGAATAGAAAGCTGGTGACATTCTCAAGAAAATGCAACAATTGGAAGAAACCCTCCGGTCCATCAAAGGAACTGGGGCATTTGGCAGTGTCAACTACTCAGACCTCTGTATATTCCCCGGGGCTCGTTATCTTGAGAAATTCAGAAACCCCGAGTTCGAGAAATATGATGGGTTGGGAGACCCATACACACATCTGAAAGTTTTCATCGGAGAACTCGGATCCTATGCTGAGGACGAGAAATTTTGAATGTAGCTATTTCAGAAGAGTTTAACCGGAGAAGCCAGAGCCTGGTATGCCTGTCTGGACAACTCCAAAATCCATAGTTGGGAAGAATTGGCTCATGCCTTCCTCAGCCAGTACAGTTTCCAATCTCAACTAGCTCCAGATCGGTATCAAATTACCAAAATCAAGAAGAATAGCACTAAATAATTCAGAGAATATGCCCAGCGATGGAGACGGGTCGCAGCACAAGTCACCCCTGCCATGACAGAATCTGAAATAGTCATGACTTTCATCGATATTCAAGAAGCTCCTTATTATGAAAGGGTCCTAGCAGGCATAGGAAAACCTTTCTTTGAAATGATCAAACATGGCGAAATGGCCGACATGGGACTCAAGTCTGGGAAAATAAAAGACCTAACAACACTCGAAGCTGTTGCTGAGCATATCCAATCCAAAAATTACGGGAGTAATCCCCGGAGGGTCATTAAAAGAAAGGTGAAGAAGTTTCCTTAGTGCTACAAGGACAAAATTCAAGCGATAATTCAAACAATAGACCAATTTAAAGAAGGAACTATACCCCTTTCCAAGCTGTAACACAGCCTTCAAATCCTTCATTCCAGAAAAACACGGAGGTCGGACACAGAAGGACTTTCACCCCACAAGGGGATTCACTCGAGAATGTCTTCAAACTTCTGACTGCTCAGAAGAAGATTGGCCAACTCCTTCCGCCAACAAACACTAATGCAGGGAACTTCGACCCTAGCAAGAAATGTGCTTATCATTCCAGATCACCGGGACATGACACTCAAGATTGTTGGTCCCTTAAGCACAAGATCCAAGATTTGATTGATAATGGAGAGATTGTGGTCACAAAGCACGATCAATCGCATGTCCAAGATAACCTTCTCCCACAACACAAGGTGGAGAGTGTCAACATGATCAACGCTTCAAGTGGAGAAGGATCCAAATACCTCCGCTATGTTAAAGAATCGACTCAATCCAACAACATCAGCCCAATGAGTTGGGAAGCTTTTGAGAAATAATTCCTAATAGAGCAAGAAATAAAGTCTATCAAGGAACAAATCGAGTAGGTGGCTGAACTGGTCGTCTACCAACATCAACTCACCAGAAAGATGTTGAAGCAAATCCATCAACTTATTGGCAGTCGCTCTCCGCCAGCGAAAGTTAATTCCAATCATGATCATTGCCGGACTTGTGAGCTTACACCCTGGACTAACAAGGGGATCGAAGAAGCAAGTGTTCAAGCAGGTAGAAAGTTCCTATTTCAAAGGAATTTCACCAATTTGAACCAATAAATAGAAAAATCCTGCAAATGATGATCAACGAGGGAATGGTTGAAGACTTACTTACCTCCGCTGAACCCTCAATCCAGAAAATTCAAACCTGACCAATTATGTCAGTACCATTCCAATTCTCCCGGCCATGATATAGAAGAATGCTGGGCACTTCGTAACCTAATACAAGACCTAATTGAGATAGGTGACCGAATCAGAGGATATTAAATCCTCGACATAATAGATAAAGATAGCCTCTGGATCCCCGATGCATGGTATCAGGACACCGTGGCTATCATATCCTGTGATAAAGAATCAATCATCACACCCCTGATACTGACAGGTAAAGGGGTCCAAGACAAACAAAATCCTGTGAAGGTGGCTGCACCTCAGCCTCTAATTTTGCCCTTCAGGCCTCAATATCTAATCCTTAGTCTGAAGAAGGTCCCATGGAACTACGGGGACATTGAAAGTTATACTTCAAACAACATTTCCATCATGTCAAAGGATAATCCATTGTACCTACCTCAGCGGGTGATTAAACTAGTTACCAAAGCAAAAGAAAGGGTGGCTGAAGAAAAGATAAAAGAGTTCCTCAAAAATATGGGACACAATGAAATCAAGATAGTGCAAAGCTTGAGAGACGCACCCAAGAAAATATCCATCCTGGACTTGGTCCTATCATCAGAGGATCACCGCAATATCCTAGTGAAGGTACTAGAAGAAGCTCATCTGCCCTACATGGTAGACACAGAGAAATTCTGTCACGTGATAGAACATATTTTCAACAATAATGTGATTTCCTTCACAGACGATGATATCCCGGCTGAGGGAAGGGGCCACCATAAGTCCCTGCATATAGCCGTTATGTCCTCCGGATAGGTGATTGGAGGAGTGCTTATTGATGGAGGATCTTCCCTCAATATTTATCCATACGAAATGTTGGAAAGGATGAAGATCAATCCAAATCGGATCAAATCCAGTCACATAGTTATCCAGGCTTCTGATGGATCTCGCCGCCAGGCTATGGGGGAAATCGAGCTTCCTCTAAAAATTGGTCCACACACGTTCTATGTATCTTTCCAGGTGCTCAACATAGCTACCGGATACAATTTGTTGTTGGGCAGGCCATGGATCCATATGGCCGGGGCTGTTCCATCCACCCTCCATCAGCAACTCAAGTATATTATCAATGGCAGTCTCATTACAGTGAATGCCGAACCGAAATACCCTACCCACATACATGGGGACATGCCAGTGATTAGCCTGGACACCGGGGTTGAGCCTACAAGTTTTTAAGCTCTCGAGGTAAGTGATATTCAATATCTACCGATTGGGGCATCAGCCCTGAAGCCTAAAATTTCCACTGAAGTAATGTCAGTGGGCCAAGAAATGGTAGCTGTGGGTTTCCAGCCTGGAGAAGGGTTAGGAAAAAACAAGCACGATATTAAGATGCCAATACAAATCCCAAGTCAGATGGGAAGAGCAGGACTAAGATTTTCTTCCGAGACAAACCACCGGAATCCACACAAACATCCCAAGGCTCATGCCTCCAAAATTCTGCTCCCAGACCTCACAAATGCCGGATGGATGAAACCTGTGAGAAAAATCCTGATTGCAGTATCGGCCATACTGTTTCCTCTGGTTATACCTGTCCATGAAAGGAAAGCCCTCAAGCCTGAGGCAGATAGCAAAAAGGGAAAAAAAGATCCTGTACTAAGGACGAAACCCATTCGCTAACATGAGAGTTATTATCAACTACGAGGGGATGAATGATTAACTCCCAGATAGTGACGACGAGGATTGTACTATCTTTCCTCGCTGCAAACAGAGGAACAATCCCCAGAAAAGCCTCGGCCATATCCTAAAGGATGTCTCAGTTGTCATTCAAGATGAGATAGACGAGAACACTTCCAGCATCCTCCCTATCCATGAGGATCTAACCCTGGACAAGTGGAGCAGTGTCCCTTGCCTCAGTCGAAAAGGGTAAAGAGGCAGACAGTCAATCTGCCCTTAATCATGCTTTCATTTACTGCTTACTTTTGATTGCACAGCTAGAGCAGTAACTTTTGTCATGCTTTACAAATGCTATGTGTATTTAAGAAGTTGTATATATTAATGAAAGCATTTTTGTTTTCAGGAACCAAGCATTGGATATATGTGTCTCTGCTGATGAGATGCCAACCTGTCAACATAACTCCAACTGTGATGCAAGATTAAGCTTCAACTTGACGGATCTTGATCAAGAGGAGGAAGATGACTATGAGGTGCCAGAGGAGATCAAGGAATGGGTCGAAGAAAAACCCAAATCAAACCTTGAACAAACCTCCACCATAAACATAGGAACCTCTGAAATCATCAAAGAAATCCAAATAGGTTTAGACCTCACCTCAGATCAAAAAGCCGACCTGATCGAACTCCTAACACAGTACCAGGATGTATTTGCATAGTCGCATGAAGACATGATCGGTCTCTCCATGGACATTGTCATCCATTGAATGCCCATCAAAGAAGGGTTCAAACTAGTCAAACAAAAGCTTAGACGATTGAAACCTGAGTGGAGTCTCAAAGTCAAAGAAGAAATCGTTAAGCAATTCAAAGCCGGGAACATCATGGTATCAACATATCCCGAATGGCTATCAAATATAGTCCCCGTGCCTAAACCAGGAGGGAAGGTACGAGTCTGCGTGGATTATCAGGATCTAAACAAAGCCTGCCTCAAGGACAATTTCTCGGTACCTTTTATCCACATCCTGATTGACAATACTGCGCAGTACGACATGTATTCCTTCGTAGACTGCTTTGCTGGTTACCATCAAATCATGGTTGCTGAAGAAGATCGGGAGAAAATAGCTTTTATCACTCCCTGGGGAACTTTTTCCTACCGAGGACTATCCTTCGGCCTCATCAATGCAGGAGCAACGTATCAGCGAGCCATGATGGCCTTCTTTCATGATATGATGCACAAAGAAATAGAAGTCTATGTTGACGACATCATCATCAAATCCTGGACGGAGGATGATCATATAGACCATCTCAGGAAGCTGTTCAACAGGTTACACAAGTACAACCTCAAGCTAAATCTCGCTAAATACGCTTTTGGCGTCAAGGCAGGCAAACTGCTAGGATTCCTGGTGAGCAATTGGGGCATTGAGTTAGACCCTTCCATGATCAAAGCCATTTCTAAAATGCCCGTGCCTTGTACAGAGAAGGAGATATGAGGATTCCTAGGAAGGATCAACTTCATAAGTCGATTCATTTCCCAGCTCACAGCAACCTGTGAGCCCATCTTCAAGCTGTTAAGGAAGAATTCCTCCATCAAATGGAATGAGGATTGTCAACAAGCCTTCTTTACCATCAAAAAGCAGCTTGTTGAAGCACCTATTTTGGTACCTCTGAGGGATGGAGTCCCCTTATTCATGTACATGCCCGTCAATGCCAATGCCATGGGTTGTATGCTAGGACAGAAGGATGATAGTAGCAAAGAAAGAGCTATTTACTACATCAGCAAAAGGTTCAGCAGTAGGGAACAAAAATACACCCTGATCGAGAAGACATGTTGTGCATTAGCATGGTCCGCCATAAGGTTGCAACATTATTTGCATGGGCACACGACGTATCTAATATCCCGTATGGATCCACTCAAATACGTCTTCAACAAACCAATATTAAATTGCCAACTGTCCAAATGGCAGTTGATTTTACAGCAGTTCGACATTGTCTACGTGACTCAGAAGTCTATCAAAGGCCAAGGCATTGCAGATCAATTAGCAGAAGCACCTTCAGGAGGGTTCGAGCCCCTGGAGACATATTTCCCAGATGAAGGGATTATGACAATTCAACAAGTCCAGTTAGAGAATACAGTACAACCATGAAAAATATATTTCGACGGAGCGGTAAACATGGAAGGTTCCAGAGCTGGGCAGTCCTTATCTCTGGTTCATGTGATCAATATCCTGTGGCTACCAAACTTCAATTTGGCAACACCAACAACACGGCCGAGTATGAAGGCTGTATACTGGGGTTGAAACTAGCCCAATCCATGGGTATCAAACACTTATTGGTCTTTAGAGATTCTGAGTTGGTCATCAGACAAACCATCGGTAAGTATCTCACAAAAGAACTGCATCTGCTGCCTTATCATCGGCAAGTCCTCAAAATATCCTAGGAGTTCGAAGCAATAACCTTCGTCCACATTCCTCGGGGTTGAAATGACTTTGTCGATGCACTGGCAACGTTGGCCTCATTAATTCGCATATCCAACAAGAGCGGGTTTCCCAACATCCAGTTCATAAATCAAAAAGCCCCAACATACGGGAATTACATTTGAGAAGTATCAGACGAAATACATCCTGTCAAGCACCCTTGGTTTCAAGACATCAAGGAATATCTCTGTGATGGATCTACACCAGCTGGTGTAAGCCAATCAGAGTGGAAACTGATTCTCAAAATGGCCATGAAATTCTATTTGAGCGGAGATGCACTTTATAAAAGGGATGCTGGAATAGGCCTATTAAGATGCATTGACAAGGAGCAAGCCCAAAGATTATTGGATGAAGTCCATGGCGGAGTCTATGGTCCAACATGAGCGGCCATCTGCTGGCCAAGAAGATAATTAGAACAGTACATTACTGGATCTCTCTCAAAGCTGATTGTGATGACCACGTCAAGAGATGCTTTCAATGCCAAATATATGGAAATGTCATCCACGCTCCTCCAAATGAGCTGCATAACATGAGTGCACCATGGCCTTTTTCTATGAGGGGAATGGATGTGATAGGTCCAGTCAAACCCAAAGCCAGCAACGGTCATCAGTTCATCTTCACCATGATCGACTACTTCACCAAATGGGTTGAAGTAGCCTCTTTTCCTAAAGTTACAAAAGAGGTCATCATCAGTTTCATCAAAAATAATGTCGTCTGTCGATATGGACAACAGGAGGTGATCGTATCAGACAACGCCAAAAACTTGAACAATCAAATGATGGTAGAACTGTGCGGCAAGTTCCACATCAAATATCTCAACTCCGTCATCTATCGGCCCAAGATGAAAGGTGCTGTCGAAGCGGCCAACAAAAACATCAAGAAGATCATGTAGAAAATGTTCGCCAATCACAAGGACTAGCCTGACCTGCTACCTCTCACCCTGTTAGCCTACAGGACGTCAATGCGCACCTCTACTAGGGCTACCCCCTATTCATTGTTCTATGGCATGGAAGTAGTCCTCCTCATAGAAGTAGAGATGGAGTCTTTACGAGTGTTAATAGATGCTCAGATGGACGAAGATCAATGGTTGCAAGACCAATATCATTAACTGTCCCTGATAGACGAAAAGAGGGCCACAGCCATTTTCCACGAACGGTTATACCAGTAAAGGATCGCCAGAACCTACAATAAGAAAGTCCAAATTCGACAATTCAAAGAAAATGATTTGGTGCTAAAGAAAATCTTGGCCAATTAGGATGAAGCCAATGGAAAATTTGCCCCAAACTGGGAAGGCCCTTTAATTGTCAAGGAAGTGCTGACAGGGGGGAGCCATCAGGCTACAAGAAATGGACGGGAACGAATTTCCCCAACTCATCAATTCAGACACTGTGAAAAAGTACTACGTCTGAAGCACATGCATACCCACATCTAAGTCCTATGTATCGAATCAGGTTTGGCTTTTCACTAGAAAAGCATGAACTAAGGATATCTCGTGGCTAAAACAATAGGCATGAGGTCTAAATAATCCAATCGGTCATATGTGTGACATCAACCACATATACAGCACGACCGAGCTACCCCAAAAAAAACCCCGCTAGACGGGTACTGCAATAGGTGAGCGACCTCAGAGTGTCCGCCAAGATCATAGGGATAATGGTACTCCCCTGCCTAAGGGCTCTTACTACAACAACCAATCCCACATCAAGGTGATCTAAACGCAATGGCATGTAAGCATACGCTACAATACACATCAACAACATGTCTATCCTGGCTGTCTGCCAATCCTCTACAAAAAAGATGAAATCTACGATGTGACGGTCGTAGCTATCAAGCTCACCATAATGCTCTATCAAGAAGTTAAGGGAGATCACATGCCCTGAAACGATCTCATCTATGACTATGCTCTATCGAAGACCGGACAGCCGAGTAAACGGTCTCCGCATATCGCTGATAACCGTCCGAGCACACGGCGACTCTAAATCCAAGCCAGTAAATCTCTGGTACTCCTCCAGAGTAGGCAAAAGCTCACACCGCCCAATGCGGAATACCTGTCTCTCCGGTACCCATAAAGGTAGGACGCCATCAATAAAGCCATCTGGAACCCTGAAATCCACAAGGACCATCGAATGCCCCAGCATCTGGTCAACTGTCCCCCTAGCTGGAAAGGGCAGACTATCATACCATGACCGCAATGATGCAGCCACCTCTGATCGTGGCAATTACTCTATACGGCTAACTACAGACGTCGTCATCTGTACCACCGTATCACAAGACCGTCTAGAGGTCAAGTCATATCGCAGCTGTCTGAATGCATACACATGGATACATACATGATGACAAAGATATAAACATAATGCAGCAGATAAAGATAACAGAAATATCTACAACAAGCGATCTACTGCATACATCATCCCTATATCCTGGTACAAAGTGAAAGAAAGAATACATGGAAATGGGGCACCACCACCCAGCTAATACAGTGGTCTATCAAAATGATGGCACATACGCCGAATAGACAAAACAGTGGCTAACCAAAAATATAGCTACCATAGCTATCACAAGAAGCCAAAGACCTTGGTATCAAACCGATCGACCTGCTCCAGATCCTCTGTTTGCACAAAGCTGCTGGGATCAGGCATATCTGGGCGGTATAAGGGAGGATCTGCCCCTGTATAACTGCTACTGAATGGACCTGAAGAGGGGCCTGCTCCAGAGCTGGATGGGTCAAATGAAGATGCCTCTGATGGATCTCGGCCAAGGTGCCTGATAAAGAAACGAGCCTGGTCCAACTCCCTGGTCAGATGTGCTATCTGGTCTGCATGAGTAGGCTCTCTAATATAAGTTATCTAGTCTGTCATCATCACGGACCCCGGTACCATGTCTGCGATAAAATGGGTGGCACGAGTCTGAGCCCCAATAGTGCGAGGACTCCACCAACTGTAGAAGGCTGCCTGGCTGTATGGGCCTTCTGATAGATCAAAGCCGTCTATACCCTCCAAAGGGATGTCTGTCAAAGGCACGGACAATGGCAAGTGATGCCAAGCAAGAGGAGCAATGGGAATGCGGATCTCCCCTGTAATGCTCCGCATGGCACGCTCTCCAAGATAGAGCTCCCAGCCTCCCTCCATCAACATAGGGACTCTGCGAGTCGATAAATTAAACTCCTGACCAGTGGGGAAACTTCCATCAAATCTGACGGTCAAATGCTAGGATGTACACGTCTAGGTGATCGAGCCCGCCGTTAAAAGCTCTAATTACAGACGGGCATGAGTGAATCCATCAGTAACAGGGACCTCCGTCAAAATGGAGTGATGCCATCTCCGTCCATGTGGATAGGTCTCCAGACCTAATGCTGAAATGGGCCGTAGGCAAGGAAGCCTCTTAAATGCCCAATGTTATCTATGTAAATATCAAAAGTCCTCAGTGACCAAGACTGCCAAAAATAAGTGCAAGAATCAAAAAGGTACAGAAAGATGTACTCACCAGCAAAAACTGATGGAATCCTAACCAAGCCTCCATCACACCCTCGGACAGCAGGCGCATGCCCCGAATAAAATAGGCAAAGGTCTAGGAGCCCCAATCAAAGTCACTAAGGCGCTCTACATGCTGAGTGGAGCTGATCAAAGCAAAGGACACCGTCGTTGAGTTATCCCCCATAAAACAACCCTTGATGATCGACAAAAAAAATCGCCTCATAATGCAATCTCTAGCCCTCCGATCATCAGGCGGAGGCAATTGCAAAGTCCTGTTTTGGGCATTTATACTCAAGGGACCAGATCGGACTGCCCGACCCTTGAATACTGACTGAGGGACTCCCAGCAGGGATCTAACTGCGGTGGGTGAAATGTCAGACACGACAGGCACTGTCTCGCCCTTAAACTCAATGCCGATGATAAATCTCCAGTCCATAGGAGTCATCATCACCTCGCAATCAAGCAGATGAATGGATTGAGTCTGGTGAAACCAGCGCTCAGACAAAGCCCTCATATACCCCCAAGGGCAACGGTGGGGCAGGATAGAGAAGAAGGCCTGAAATCCCCAGCCATCCACGATATCCCTATAATCCTCGTGTAGAGTCTGATAGAGGGAGTGAACATTAAACTAGTTCCCTCGAGGCTGTGTCAAGTCAGGGACCTGTATCAAAAATCAACCCATGTCAAAAACATGTGCCCCGAGAATGGCCAAAAGATGGGAAAAGAGTCCAGAGAAAAGAAAGACTTCAAGTCACCTCATTGGCCTGAAGATATCTCGAAGGATGGAGACTCAAGTCGCCCAGCAACTCCTGTGTCTGCACAGCAATGCCCGGTACCTCCGCACGTGGAACCTTAACTGGAACAGGAGCAACAAAAGCAGCCTCCTCGTCATCAATGTCAATGGGCTGCTCGTCCTGTGCTGGACGTATCCTGCTCTTTACCAATCTGCGAGGTGTCCTAGCTGGACAGGCCTGCAGGACGGCAGAAGCCCTCCTCCGTCTAACGGCTGATGAAACCCAGGTAGAGCTGCCAGGTCTATCGCGATCCATCGCATACACAGTACTCGAAATCACTTCAGACAGGGTATTGTAAGCCTAAAACCTGTGGTCTATTAATCAATCAATCTAGCATACATATCTAAGTCCTAAAACATGCATGTGTCCATCAAAAATACCCCATATAGTCAAAACTGCATGTTTTCAAAATCCCATAAGCTCAAAACCTGCATTGGGTCAGTAAAAAACTCCCCCACAGAGTCAAAAATGCATGTTTTTCAAAACTTAAGATTTTGGAAAAATTTCGCCAGAGTCTCCTTTGTAAAATGGACTATCCACATGCACACAGGCATGCTTAGGTAGCCATTCAGTAGCACACCTACCCAAAAATAAAAATAGTTCATATTTACTAAAAAAAATCAAAAACTAGCCTCATATGGTCTCCAAAATACCATAGGCATTTTTAGTTGAAAAGTCCAGGCTCACTAGGCCTCAAAAAGGATGACTAAACTGATCAGAAAGTGGAAAAATTAACTGTCTCAGAACCTGAATTTTCTTACATCCAAACGTACATTACAGTAAGATATGCATACATATGTAGACAAAAAAAATTTCACAGGTCATATAGACATACATTTTTCATACATTACGTTTAAAAGCACCCTAGGCAGTTCACATGCTTTTAACGGTCAAAAACTGCGAAAGAATGATGGAAAACGTTACCTGCGCCGCGCTGAACGAGTAGGAACTAACGAATTCAGAATCTGACTACCAAAACTCAGTAGATCTGAAAAAGAAGATCAAAAATCCTTTCGCTGCTCAAAAGGGAAAGTTGCAAAGTACCCCAGGTGGCCGCAACTCCACCTGCGGCTGCCGCACCTCCACCTGCGGCTGCCGCACCTCCACCTGCGGTAGCCCAAGTGGGTCCCACCTGCCCCGGGCCAGATTCAATTGGAGTCGAAATGGAGTTTAAACAGGCCGCTGATTCAAATCTTAAGAGAAATTGCTACGCGATTGAGCGGTTTGTCCTGAAATCCTGCTTTCAAGCAGTGCAATCCTGACAAAAAGGGAAAAACCATAGAGACCCTTGACATTCATTCCGGAGCCATGTTCGGGGATCAATAGATCAAACTACGAAAGAACTGCACAAAAATTGAGCAAAACTACCAAAAACTGCCATTTCTGAAGCATTTTCAGCCGTTGGCTCAGCCCCAGCGAAGTTCGGGTTCTGACCGAAGTAGTTTCAGCAGTTGGCTCAACCCCAGCAAATTTTGAGTTCTAACCAAAGCAGTTTCAGCTGTTGGCTCAACCCCAGCGAAGTTTGGGTTCTGACCGAAGCAGTTTCAGCAGTTGGCCCAGCCCCAGCAAAGTTCGGGTTCTGACCGAAGCAGTTTCAGCCGTTGGCTCAGCCCCAGCAAAGTTTGGGTTCTGACTGAAGTAGTTTCAGCCGTTGGCTCAGCCCCAGCGAAGTTTGGGTTCTGACCAAAGCAGTTTCAGCCGTTAGCTCAGCCCCAATGAAGTTCGAGTTCCGACCGAAGCAGTTTCAGCCGTTGGCTCAGCCCTAGCGAAGTTTGGGTTCCGACCGAAGCAGTTTCAACCGTTGGCTCAACCTCAGCGAAGTTCGGGTTTTGACCGAAGTAGTTTTAGTCGTTGGATCAACCGCAGTGAAGTTCGGGTTCTTACCGAAGCAGTTTTAGCCGTTGGCTCAGCACCATCAAAGTTCAGGTTCTGACCGAAGCAGTTTCAGCTGTTGGCTCAACCCCAGCAAAATTCGGGTTTTGACCGAAGCAGTTTCAGCCATTGACTCAGCCCAACGAAGTTCGGGGTACGACCTAAGTAGTTTAAGTCGTTGGCTCAGCCCCAGCGATGTTCGGGTTCTGACCGAAGCAGTTTCAGCCGTTGGCTCAGCCCCAGCGAAGTTCGGGTTCTGACCGAAGCAGTTTCAGCCGTTGGCTCAGCCCCAGTGAAGTTCGGGTTCTGACCGAAGTAGTTTCAACCGTTGGCTCAGCCCCAGCGAAGTTCGTGTTCTGACCGAAGTAGTTTCAACCGTTGGCTCAGCCCCAACAAAGTTTGGGTTCCGACCGAAGTAGTTTCAGTCGTTGGCTCAATCCCATCGAAGTTCGGGTTCTGACCGAAGCAGTTTCATCCATTGGCTTAGCCCCATCGAAGTTCGGGTTCTGACCGATGATAACTCAGTCGTTGGTTCCAGTCCAGCGAAGCATCGGGTACTGATCGGTGACAACTCAGCCGTTGGTTCCAATCCAGCGAAGCATCGGGTACTGATCGGTGACAATTCAGCCGTTAGCTCTAGTCCAGCGAAGCATCGGATACTGACCGATGACAACTCATCAGTTGGTGCAACCCCAGCAAAGTTCGGGTGCCGACCGAAGTTAATTTCAACCTTCAGACTAGTCCCATGATATGTCGGGAGATGATCTACGGGTGAGAGTCATATAATAATCCATCTTCACAAAGGACAGATGATGGAATCTGTTATACACATCCTCAAAGAATATCATTGAGGTAGTATCAATCCTGGCCACTTCCGCAGTATCTACAAAGCTATCGTAGAGGACGTCATCCCTAGCATATCAAGACGGGAAAATATGTGATAGCTCACCCCCTCAGAATCTACAAAGCTATTACAGAGGACGTCATCCCCAGCAAATCAAGACGGGAAAATCTGTGATAAATCATCTTCAACAAACTCATTAGGGTCAAACAAATTATTGTGAATGATGTCCTCCACCGCCAAGAATGATAAAACTGGCTTGCGATAACTTCCTAATACCATCAATGGCTATACCGGATAGCGTCATCCCCAGCAAAGTGATAACGCACACAGCCAAAAGTAGCCCCGTTCTACTCCAAGACGCCCACCTTCAATATAGCTCGGGCACTCTTTATTTCTAGTGTCAACTAATCTTTATCTTGTCTATTCCACCACGTTACATGGACATGATAAAGAGGGGCATCTGTAGACACTCAAAATTTTCCTTGCCCCAATACTAATCCGATAGGAGGGCAAAACCGTTAATCAATCCAAATTCGGCCACCAACGCCGGTCCTTCAACCTAGATCTGATTCCTAATATCGGTAATCAAGTTCCGACAGTTAATCGGATCATCAATCAAGCTCTGACAGTCAATCGGACCATCAATCAAGCTCCGACAGTCAATCGAACCATCAATCAAGCTCCGACAGTCAATCGGACAATCAATCAAGTTCTGACAGTCAATCGGACCATCAATCAAGCTCCGACAGTCAATCAGACCATCAATCAAGTTTCGACAGTCAATCGGATTCTCAAGCTCAACCCCGGTATCAACCCGGGAAGTCAATTCAACCCCGGTAGCAACTCTGGAGGTATCAATCAACCCCGGTCTCAATCGGGGAGGTGTTAATTAACCCCAGTCTCAACCCGGGAAGTCAAGATCAGCCCCGGTCTCAACCCGGGAGGTAACAATCAACCCCGACCTCAATATCGGGACATGTCAAGCCATCTCTGATCTCAATTCGGGAAACACAGTTCATCCCCCGGCAGCAACCCGGGAAGTCAAACTCGACCCCGGTCTCAACCCGGGAAGTGCAGGTCATCCCCAGTCTCAACCCAGGAAGTGCCGGTCAACCCGGGACGTCAGTTCAACTTCAAACATCAACCTGAAGCATCACAACAACTCCAGAGCAAAACCTGAAATGACCACGTCGGCCTCAGAGACAACCTTGAAGTCAAAAGGCTCGACAACCAGCGACCATGCCAACACTACAAGCAGCCCCAGGAGGGGTACAACGGTCATCTCATCCACTCTCAACTGACTTGGTCAAACTCAAGCCAAATCGATGCCGACAAAGTCAGAATGAACCCTAACGACGATCCTGAATGGCAACTGCGCAAGACAGCTCAACGGACAAACTGCGAGGAATCGAAGACCTGGTTATGAACCCGTCTTCCTGGACCCAAAAAATATTTTTTTCCCATGTCATTGTGACACTCTCGGCGAGAGCTTTTCGGAAAGGTATCACACGCCTCAAAAGGACGCTCCGAGCAAAAGTCGTGCATGTGGGCCCCACCTAGGGGAGCCACAGCTTTACCTACGGCTGTCGTAGGTAGAGTGGAGGCTCCCTGGCCTATAAATAAATGTGCCCCCCCCCCCCCCCGTTCATTCCAAAAAAAAGCCGGAACGCAGCGAAGCTCTGGCAGTTTGATTTTCTGACTTTTACACCTCTTCTAAACCCAAATATTTCCACTCCAACACGTAGATATACCCATATACTACCACATATCAAAAAACTACCGGTAGATTTGGACGTTTAAAGCCTACGATTTGGCAAAAAGCCCGTATTGCGGTCCATTGTAAGTATCTTTACGATCAGAAAGTCAATACTACTACTCTGCACTGCTTTACACTTGCACAAAAAGTTTCATCTTCTAAATATGCCTAGAACTTAGTTCCATGGCCATTTTTCGTCAAAAATTAATATATTTTTGTACATAAACTCCATTTTCAACATTTCTACAACTCGGAATGACGATCCGTCAGCTCCAGTAGCTTCAATGCATTAGCACGCACATTCTGGCAACTTCACCGGACTGGGTTATCTTCCCAGTCCGGGTTTGGCCTTTTTCTATACATATTTAACTATAAATGTACTAACATTTTAATTCTATCAAGCCCAGATGTCAAATCCGAGATAGTTTACCGCTTTTATATATATTTACGCATATATAAGTGACATTCACCATCACTGGTACTCCTATCAGTCTTGGTTGACTACATTTTTGTCAATATATATTTATATATTTTCAGTCGGTCTGGACTATTTCGTGGCCATTTTACTGCTTTTGCACACTTCCCCATACTGGGTGCTCTCCCCAGTCACTTGGTGACTATTTTTCTGTCAATTCCAATTCCAATACGGGCACAGGCATGAAAACCCATCGCCCTTTTTATTGTTTATATTTATATATTTTATTTCTGTCACGGCCTAGATTATTTCGTGGTTATTTACAATTTTTTATATATATATTTCAATTCAAGTCCGGGCTTGCGAGTGAAAACCCATCGCCCTTTACAGCTTTTATATATATTTAACTATATATATATATATATATATATATATATTACTTTATTCAATTTATTCAACTGCTGCATTTAACATTCATTTGTATATGAATTTGCATTGACATATCTGCGGACGGACTAGATTTATCCAAATCTCGCCAATTCTAGCTTTCAACGGTTCAAACAGGTCCCGACAGAACCTGGAAGCTATAATGGCTGAGAATTCTTTAAATCTAGTATTTTTTTAGTTTCAGCTTCAAAAGCAACCTCGCATCCCTTAGATCGCTATCTAGTGGGAACAAGATGCTTTGGCCACGCGCAGCCAGGATTTACTGATGAATCCTTAGTTCCATTGCAACGTGATGATACATACATTTATTTCTGTATTAATTTGAACTGTGCAGGTTTTCTAGCCACTCACATGTGAGCCTAGGAATCGTGGAATTCGTGATCAAAACGATCAAAATCAGATTCCAATGATGGACAAACTTCGATTTACAGATGTACCCTGCCAGTTTCTCTGTAAAATGTACATGCACATACCTTAAAACGGTTATCCGTATTTAAGGTCTCAACATAGTAAAAATATGAATTGTCGTGTCAGCGTCCCGCCGATGGTTTTCATACCTATGAGGAGACCGACACTTTATATTTTTGTGGTCGAGGATGCTTCGCAGCCCGACAAATCACCACTTACATGCAGCCTTAAGGCTACAAAGATAAAATTAAAAGTGGCGATGTGCTTCAATTCCTATATCAGCGTAGGGGTTTGATAAACAGCTTTCAAAATATCACTGTCAATTCAATTCAAAAAGCGTTTGCAAATCAAATAATGCTTTTTGAAAATCAAATCAAAGACTGATTTTCAAATTAAATCAAACCCTGCGTATATAGGCTCAACGAAGCCTGTCAAAGCTTTCAATCAATCAATCAAAAGGGCCAATTTTCAAACAGCATTCACTCACGCATTTCAGTTTTAAGGGAAATATTGAAAAGATTGTGGTACCGTGTTTACACTGGAGTCGTGGGGTGCCTAACACCTTCCCCACACTTAACCAAGCCCCCGAACTCAAAACTCCGATTTCAAAGATCAAGTTTCTATAGTGTCCAGCAAATTGGACCTCTTTTCAAATCAAATTCGGTTGAGTTGGTACAACCATTTTCAAAACTACCAACTGACGACTCTATTTAAATCAAATCGTCGACATATACACATGTTGGCCTCTTTCTTAAAAAATTCTTCAAAATCTTTTTTGCAATAAAAAGAAAAGGGTAGCTTAGGAAGATCGATTTGAGGAAAACCGGGTTATCAATCGACCCGCGGTATTTCTTAAATTTTCTAACGTCGACAAAATATATAAATATAAAATTTACTAGAGATGTTCAAGTAAATATGCCCAAATAAGCAAAAAGGAAAAGTTTACATAACATCTAAATAAATCTGCCTAATTAAGGACCAAATATATCATTATCACTCATTCCTTGCTATTTTTGCACATACAGTAAAATAATTTCTTTTCTTTACTATTCTTCTTGTCTTGCTCTTTGACTTTTACTCGCTCTATTTTATAATTAGATATATGTTTTATTTTTTTAATACGCCGTACTTAAATTTTGGAACGAAAAGAATATTTTTCCATAATATAACAAACTAATACTCATAAATTACACCCTTCATGCACCCCCAACTCAAAATAAATAAATAAATAAAAGAAAAAGAAAAAGGTAGTCTCATACAAGTGACAGTTACTAACACTCACATCCCTTCTAGATAATCATAATAATACTTACCTCCCCTCTAGTTTTTTAAGTAACAGTTAGTACCCCTACAAATTTTTAAGTTTGACTAAATAGATAAAATTATATATTTACCCTTGTATGTTATCAAATTTTAATTCCTGAATAATATATATATATATATATATATATATATGTTTACTTATCTTTTTTTAACACAATACATTTAATTATAGTTTTATTTGTTATTAAGACTATCTCATTAAAATAATATGCTTTAATTAACACATATTTTTGGATAAGTCATACAAATATTAACAATTTTAAATTAAATTATTAATGGAGGTTTTCTAATTAAAGTGATTGAGTATATTGATAGTTTAGTTTTTGGTGTTTAACAACAAAAATTATTATTTGAATTCTTAGTTTCATAGTATGATTTTTATATGTTAAATTTTCTTAAGTATATGTCAAAATTTGGAATGTTTATAATTTTAATTATATTTTTAGTATACAGTTGGTGTTATTTTTATACAATATTGAATAAAAAATATATAATAATATTTATTACTACTTCTATCTGTTTAAAAGAATTTTTTTAATGTATTTTTTCTTCTTTTGAGTAATAACATTTGTCATTTTTATTGTAAATAATGATGCTTAAGTGTGACTTATGTTTAGTTTAATATTCGAGGAAAATAATTAATACAAAATTTAATACTTTTTTATATGAATAATATGATTCGTTATGTAATAATAAGTTTATTTTACAAATTTTAATATTTGGAAAAAATAATTATAATTTTTTTTGCGTTAATTTGTACTTTTATGCTTATTAAAATTTTTCTTTTTAATTAAAAAATATATTTTAATTTATATTACATAAATTTTAATCTTTAAGAAATTTAATTAGCAAAAAGTGTATGACTTTATTTTCTTGATAAAATAAATATTTATTTATTTTTACATTTTTGTCATTTATTGCACAAATTCATAATTTAATTAATTACATCAAGTTAAGTAAAAATTATAACATACATAAAAATTTATATTTAGTAGATATATTAAACATTATAACTTAATGGGTATATTAGACATTATATTAAAAATAGTTTTGAATATTAGTTTGTCATCCACACTAGGGGTAGTGAATGTTACATATTATAGACTAGAGTGATACTAATTGTTACTTGAAGGCTTAAATATGATTTACTATCTTAAACTATGGGCCATATTCCACTTTGATGATTCACCTTTCAATTTTGTCAATTAGATGATTAAACTATTAATTTTTTTCACTTTCATTCAATTGAGCATGCCACGTCACAAATTAATGACGTGGCTCTCTGAGTAGGCCATAGTGTAGCTGATGTATAGCTAAAAAAGTTTATTTTAATATTTATTTACACATTTATTATACATTGAAGGGCAAATTCGTCAAATTATTTTATATTAAACATTAAAATTAAACAAAAACAACACTAAAAGTCTAAAACCATCAGATTAAAATAAATCGATCAAAGATGGACGGGAGATGGGTGAGCCTCTTAATCCAAAAAAAAAAGTAAATATGAGGTTGATAAATCTGCACGTAGATTCATGGGTTCAAACTTGTTCAATCTTCAATCACCCAAATCATCAATTCAAATCTTTCATTTGGGACTTTAATCTACAAACCGTTGAAAATAAAACCCATTTCCCCAAATCTAATAAAAATATAGTCTTCAAAACTAAGTTAACCCATTTACCAAAAAAAAATCTTACATTTCCGTTAACCCATTTACCAATTCCGTATAAGCACAGAGATAATCTTAATTCCTATGGTTGAAAATCAATACCTGCATGATTAATCCATTTCCATTAACCCATTTACCAATACCGTTGAAAATCAAATATTACATTATTCCCAAAGCCAACTCTGTTAATTCAGCTCTAGATGATGCAGTTTCAGTAAGGGACCCACAAATGATTCACGAAGCAATGTGTTATTCTCTCCTCTCCGGCGGCAAGCGAATCCAACCCATGCTCTGTATCGATGATGTTAGGGCTTTTTGTGGGGATCTGAGTATGCTTTTTACATTTGGGGTAGAAACGGAGAAGTGCTAAATCAAATACTTACTTTCTGAAAGCTTCGTAATTGTGGACAAATGCACCGATTAAGCTTCATATTGCACGATTGATGTTCTTCGCACTGTAATCGTGAAGAAATTTTTGATTTCAAGACCTAGGATTTTTTGGATTAAAGTTGGGGTTTTTTTAAAGTAATATGCATACAAGCCAATTATGTTTGATGATAAAGCATTTATTTTGTAAAAATTTTATTTATTTATTACTAAAAATATTATTTAATTAAAGGCATTTATTTATCTACATGGTGCTGTTTTTGTGACGCCCCCAAATCCGGGTCCCTAGAACCTCGAACCTGGTACGTTACGGTACTTAATCTTCATACATATTTTATAAGCTAATACGGAATATATAAATATAAATTGTTTATTTCACATGACTATAGCATTTCCCAATGTCTATTAACCTTAACTGAATACGTACCTTAAGTAATTTAAAAGGTTTATATATAGGTTTTACATCAGATAACTAATAGTTATATATGCATATCGTCTACTCTTGTAGTTTGCCTTTGCCTTTGTCTTTCTTCTAGCCTTCGTCTTAATCTAAAATTTATTATCATGATACAGCAAGAGTGAGCAACTACTTTGCTCAGCAAATTTAAATTCAATGAAGATATATCATGATTGAAAGAAAGATTAAGCTTTCAAGTTTTCAACAATATAATAATTGTGAAATAGCATGAGTCATAATGGCAATAATTGAATGGTTGAATCAATAATGTTTAATGTCAACAAGGACCATGAACAACTTTAACTGAACCTTATGGTAATGAAGGTGATCAGCATTTTATACCTGATGAACATATGCAACATGCACTAAGTGCGAATCAATAATCAGTATAGATGTGAATAATCAGCAATAATTATTCACTAACATGCTTTGAAAATATAACTCAAATTTGAGTTAGAGAACTGTCTGCACCGTTGATTACTGCTACGCAATCTAATTTAATCTCTTTATTGTAAAGTCCTATCAGTTATAAGATTGATCTTTCAATTAGTATAACATACTTTATCCCATAATACTATTACTTTATAAGTAAACTATCTAATATTTAAACACATAGTCAAATATTATATAATACCTTAACACTATACGAATTCATAAGTCTATATTTAGCACACATCGAGTCTTTAATAGTATTCAATATAGTATACTGAGTGGTTTCCCATAAACAACCAACAAATTAGTTTTCGTCTCGTCTACATTATTTTCACAGCGAGTTAGATCGGTTACTAATTCGGATATACCTCCGCTCCTTGACGGAATTGTTTAGCCCAGATACTATACATCAACTATTGCAGAATACGACTATACTACTTTAAACTTAATACTTAATCACTCATTTTATATATTCTTATTATAACTCGGTAAACTATTTACCATTTCAGGAGACTGAATATATTATTTCAGCAAGCTAAAACTAAACCGTCTTCCCTTTCTAACCTTTTCAGTTTCTATTTCAGCAAGCTGAAACAAAACTGACTTCTCTTCCTGACATTTCAGTTTCCATTTCAGCACAATGAATTGTTCATTTCAGGAAGCTGAAATACCCTTTTCACGAAAATACCAAATCAGCTTATTATTTTTCTATCCTTTGGCCACACATATATACATATATTCCATACACAAAAATAATTTTTCTGAAATTTTTAAACTCCCTTAATTATTTCTCAATAATCCATTTCTAGTTCGTAGCTTAAGAAATTAGCTACATCATTCTTAACTCCAGAAATTTCAAACTCTTGACAGGATCTTACACGTACTAACGTGAACTTCCAGCTTAAATTTCATGGCCATCGGAGTTATGGTTATAGCAATTTTTCTCAGAAAAACCCAAATATTGAAATAGTCATAACTTGGTCAATTTAAGTCGAAATGAGCTCATTTTTGGACACAATCTACTCTATCCCATATATTTTCATGTCCCAAAAGATTGGAATTTATTTCAATAATTGAATAAAAGAAACTGCCCCTAGAAGTATTATGCAGATTACTTTTTTGACTTTTTTAGACTTTGACTCTTTTACTAAAAATAGTACACACGTAAATCTATAACTCATTTTTCAGTGATTCCACTTATAAAAGTTAGAAGATTTATAGATCTAACTCTCGAAATTGACCACACACAAAAATTCAAAATAGAATGAGAGATATGGTCGTTTCTATCTCATATTTCATTTTCACAAAAATCTGATTTTCCATACTTGGTGATTTGTAAGAAAACTTCCTACATCTCTTGCTTAATCAAACATTACCCATCATCATAACACATACCAATACATCATATACTCGTGGATCTACCATGATCCACGATCTATTTCATCAAATAATCACCAAACACAAGATTAATCACAATCAAGGCTAAGAAAATTAGGTTTTCTAACTTTTGAAAAACCTAGTTTCATTTCTTAGTTTAGATCTAACTTTTGATCCACAAAAAGGCTAGATCTAAACATATACTACTTATAAACACCTAGATCTAAGGTTTTAAACCTCAAATCTACATCTCATCAAAATCAATTACACAAAATAAACTAAGGTAGATTTTATACCTTTGCTTTGATATTCCTCTTCCATGGAAAACCTTTCTCTCTCCCCTTCTCCCTCTCATGGCTGCCGCCCATCCTCTTTCTCTCTTTCTCTCTCTATCTATCCGACCAACCCCCTTTCTCTTTTCTCTTTCTTGTTCTTTCTCTCTCATATATTTTCATATCTTTCCATAGCTATCCATAAGATTTAATTCACATGCTCCATTTCCTTCCTAGCTTGGGCCGACCACTTGGGCCTTTCTTTGGCCCAAGTTTTGTTTTCTTAATTCCTTATTTAACTTACTAAATTCCATTAAGTCCCTTCTCCCATTGGGCTAAGCTTGGGCTTTGATTTAATTTCTTTTGGGCTTGCACTTTTCTTAGTTTACTTACTAATTAAAATGAACTTGGGCTTCCACCACCAATTAAATTTTGTCATCACTATATTTGCCCTATACATATTATATTGAGAAAGTTTAATAATTTAATTGCTCTTAAATTAGTTTATCTACAAGCCCAATGCTTAAATAAATAATTGAGCTTGTTTAAATTACTTACTCTTCTTAATTTATTATCTCTTAAACTAATACTCATTATTATTGATATTTACATAATCTTATCAATCAATAATTTTAATTCACTTACATAATCCAATTAGACTTGCTTTACTTAGGTTATAAAATTAATTAATTGAGATGTATGAAAATAAATCTCTTAGGGTTAGTATATATTTTTATATACTAACATTCTCTCATATTATAACCCCTTACATTATTAATTATCATACCTAATATATATTACGTTACATTACTTTATTCTTAATTCTCTTTATATACAAAATAAATGTATACACATTATATAATGTATATTTATTTAATCAATTTCATAATCCATATAAATCATCACATATTCAACTCCTAACTCTAATTTTGACTTTTCTCAATAAAAGTCAATTGTTGACTTTGACCAAAAAGTCAACCCTTATACATTTTGTGTTTATTGTCTTTTCTAACTAAACTTGACGTTTTAGACATAACCGAGCAGTCTGTGCTTCAAAATTCTATCTCTAACTCAAATTTTGAGTTTTAACTTACCCTATTTTTATTGCTAATTATATTAGCTAATAACTTTATACTTATTCATCTTCTTAATGGCCAGTCAAGGCCAACATTCAAGCTATGCTAATTCATAACATAGTTTTATCTTGATTCTCATATTCTTAACATTCCTTCAAATACATATAGATTCGTTTCTAGGGTTTTGGAATTTTGTAACCCATATTTTCTCCATTCTCATTTAAATAGTAAACCATATAGGTTCTTTAAAATTTTAAATTATTCCTCAAATTCTCATCTAGATTTTATCTTTTAACCTTTATTTTTAATCATTCAAGATCTTATAAATTTTTGGGTTGTCACATTCACCCCTTCTTCTAAGAATTTCGTCCTCGAAATTACAGCCTATTATTCCCTACTCCTTTTATTCACCAAAACTAGGTTTTTAACTTAACCTTTTTCTGATTTCATTCTCATTTAATGAGTTCATACGGCTTCCTTCTATGAGGAATTATTTTATCATCACTTTCTGTCATGACTTCTCTCTAAGGAGTTAAAAACTTTTCATATCATGCTGAGGGGTCATATAGACCATGAAGACATAGTTTAACAGTATTCACACTGAAAAATAATAAATTACTAGGTATGTTTACAATCACAAAGAAGGTACACTACCGATGCTAGTACTTTAGGTAATTAGCCTATTATACGTTAACATTATGCATAACGTATTAATCTTGTTTAGCGACTATTTGCGCTACTAGATTGGATTATTTTATCCAATCGGTATATCCCCCTTATTTGGGGTTGTTCACCTCAAACTTAGTATAAGAATCCATACCAAAATAATTTGGCCAGGGATAAATTCTCAAAGAGATACTTAGATTTTCATAAACATTTGTCTAGCTGAATCAATTAGCTTAGACTTATACCAATAATTCGAATATTAATCAAAACATGTATCTGGCCAAATTCAATTGGCACTTTTCTTTAAAATTCTAAAAATTAGTTTATGACGTCATGATAACACACTGTATTTACAGTCCGTTTGAGGATTTCGTCATTTTGTGACTTTATCATACTACATCGTACTATAGTAATTGAAGATCCTTAGATCATATCCAATACTAGGTAATTCTGCATTGATAACTTCATCATTTTTATCATCTCTGCACCAGGTTCCATGATGCATTCATGATATATAAAATATATTTTGATATCTCAAATCATTTTTGTCTAGCCGAAACAATTAGCGTAGACTCTTTTTTTTTAAACAGTTCCAAACCATTGAAAAATTATTTTTGGGGCTATCAAGATGCAACCGGTAACGATGTGTTAGTGGTTCAAAGTCCACTTCTACATACTTGTAACCATATGTTGCTGATAACAAAATTCATTTATATTTTTAAAGGCATATCAGTGCGAATTTAGCTTGAAGTCAAAAATTTTGAAGTCTAGCATAGCTAGAAGATTTGGAATACCTATTCTTCCATCCTCAACTTTAATTTCTCCAATGATCCATTACATAAGAATTCTATTTATTCTATCACCATTAAAAATTAACAATCCTCCATTCTTTATCCACAACTTTCCCATACCCTAGTATAGTTCATGAAACATACCAAACGTTAGGAGTTCAGGAACTTTCCATAATAATATGAGTTTAGGAACTTATCCTAGCAATACGTAGTTCAAGAACCAATTAGGAACTGTCCGTACGCTTAGGGGTTCAAAAATATACCATACGATTATAAGTCACAAACTTACCATAAGCATGAGTTTAAAGAACTCGCACCTATTCATATATTCTCTAACTATCAAATATAATTATGAGAAAAGAATCATTTTCTCGTCATAGGTATATCGATAGCGCGACACCGTCATTTCAATGATTATTAATGTGATAAACTAAGTAGTCATTAGACCAAGCACAAAACCCCCGCCCATACAAAGGTTTGTACAACTCAGCTATCACATGAGTCCTTAATCGAAATCCCACATAATCTTAGTCTCCACTTTGCTCAATACAAATTTCATTTAATCCGTATATCATCCTTTTCAACTCTTTTAAGTTTAACTCATACTATTTCGTAGTACCATATTCGTATAGCAATTCTGCTATAAAGTTTTTCAATCAATCGATTGATCATCTGTCCTCTTATGACCTCATCAGATAACGTTGTGACCTTATCTTATAATCGTGTTATGTTACGATTCTTTCCTAGCTTAGGATCATTTTGTTTTACAATCTTCTTATATTTCCCTTTAATCATATTATATTATGATTTTACACTTTTCGTCTTATAGACTTTATCTATTTATTATCACTTTTCATCTTTACTATTGGAGTCAGGCAACTCCGGATTCTTATCTTTATAACTTTTCAAGATTCTTCTTTGAATCTTATTTATCTTATTCTTATCTTTAATGATGAATTTCCTAAATTCATCTCCTATCATTTAAACTCTATTTGAGTTTATTCCTTATTCTCATCTCTGCAATTATAGCCTAAGATAATCCTACCTAAGATTTATAACTTACATGTAACGCCCCCAAATTCGGGTCCCTAGAACCTCGGACCTGGTACGTTACGGTACTTCATCTTCATACATATTCTATAAACTAATGCAGAATATATAAACATAAATTGTTTATTTCACATGACTATAACACTTCCCAAGGTCTATTAACCTTAACTGAATACATACCTTAAGTAATTTAAAAGGTTTACATATAGGTTTTACATCAGATAACTAATAGTTAAAGATGCATATCGTCTAGTCTTGTAGTTTGTGTAACGCCCCCAAATTCGGGTACTCAGAACCTCAGATATGGTACGTTACGGTACTTCATCTTCATTCATATTCTATAAACTAATGCGAAATATATAAACATATATTATTTATTTCACATGATTCTATAACATTTTCCAATGTCTGTTAACCTTAATTGAACGCATACCTTAAATAATTAAAAAGGTTTACAACATTATTTGCATCAGATAACTAATAGTTATAGATGTATATAATCTACTCTTTGAATTTGCCTTTTCCAGTGCCTTTCTTTGAGCCTTCATCTTAATCTGAAATTTGTTATCATGATATAGCAAGGGTGATCAACTAATTCTCCCAGCAAATTTAAATGCAACAAGGATATATCATGATTGAAAGAAAGAATAAGCTTTCGCATTTTCAACAATATAATAATTGTGAAAGAGCATAAATCAGAATTTTAATAAATGAATGACTGAATCAATAATATTTAATGTCAACAAGGACCATGAACGACTTTAACTGAACTTTAGGGTAATGAAGGTGATCAGCCTTTCATACCTGATGTACATATGCAACTTGCACTAAGTGCGAATCAAAAATTAGTATAGATGTAAAAAATTAACAATAATTATTCACTAGCATGCTTTGAAAATATAACTCAAGTTGAGTTAGAGAAAAACTTGTTTGTACCATCGATTACTACTACTCAATCTAATTTAATCTCCTTATTGAAAAGACCTATCATTTATAAAATTGATCTTTCAATTAGCATAACATACTTTATCCCATAATACTATTACTTTAAAAGTAAACTATCTAACATTTAAACATATAGTCAAATATTAGATAATACCTTAACACTATACGAATTCACAAGTCTAAACTTAGCACACATCGAGTCTTTAATAGTATTCAATATAGTATACTGAGTGGTTTCCCATAAACAACCAACAAATTAGTTTCTGTCTCGTCTATACTGTTTTCACAGCGAGTTAGATCAGTTGCTAATTCGTATATACCTCCGCTCCCTGAAGGAATCATTTAGCCCAGCTCTATACATCAACTACTAAAGTGTACGACTGCACTACCTTAGACTTATCATTTACTCATTCATTTATAAGTTCTTATTATAACTCGGTAAACTATTTATGAATTTAGGAGACTGAATATATCATTTCAGCAAACTGAAATCAAACTGTCTTTCCTTCCTAACCTTTTCAGTTTCTATTTCAGCAAGCTGAAACCAAACTGTCTTCCTAACATTTTCAATTTCTATTTCAGCACACTAAATTGTTCATTTCAAGAAGTTGAAATACCCTTTCCATGAAAATTCCAAATCAGCTTATTATTTTTCTATCCTTTGGCCAAATATATATACAGATATTTCATACACAAAAAGAATTTTTCTGAAATTTTTCAACTCCCTTAAGTATTTTTCAAAAATCCATTTCTACCTTGTTTCTTATGAAATTAGCCCTATCATGCCAAACTCCAAAAATTCCCAACTCTTGGTGGGATCTTACATGTATTAACGTGAGCTTCCAGTTTAAATTTCGTGGCCATCGGAGTTATAGAACTCCGGTTATAGCAGTTTTTATCGAAAAAACCCAAATATTGAAATGACCATAATTCGGTCAATTTAAGTCGCAATGAGCTTATTTTTGGACACAAGCTACTTTATCTCCAACATTTTCATGTCCCAACAGATTGTAATTTATTTCATAAATTAAGTTTCCTAAAATGCCCCTACAATTTCTTTGCAGCCTACTTTTAGGCCTTTTTCATATTTTGCTTCCTTTGCTAAATTTAGTCCACATGGAAATTTATAACTCCTTTTTCAGTGATTCCACTTGAAAAGGTTATAAGACTTATAGATCTAACCTTAGAAATTGACCACACTCAAAAATTCAAAATAGAATGAGAGATATGGTAGTTTTCATTTCATACTTTGTTTTCACAAAAATCTGATTTTCAATACTTAGTGATTATAAAAAAAACATCTAGATCTCTTGATTAATCAAATATTATCCATCATCAATCATTATAATACATACTAATATCTCATATACTCATGGATCTACCATGATCCATGATCTATCTCATCAAATAATCACCAAACACAAGATTAAACACAACCAAGGCTAAGAAAAATTAGGTTTTTAACTTTTTGAACAACCTAGTTTTCATTTCTTAGTTTAGATCCAACTTTTGATCTATAAAAGGGTTAGATCTAAACATATAATACTATTAAACACATAGATCTAAGGTTTTAACCTTAAGATCATAACTTTACCAAAAATTAAAACTCAAATCAAACCAAAAAGGAAATTAAAGTATAATAAGTAGGAATTCCTTTATACCTTAGTTTGATTCTTTCTCTTCTTCTTTCTAAACCTTGATTAGGAACTATGGAACTTTGAAAAAAACTCTCCCTCTCTCCTACCCTCTCTTGGCCGAATATGAGTCTCTCTCTCTCCCCCTCTCTTGCTTACTTTACTAAGTGATACAAATGAGAGGAGAGAGAAGATGGAATGCTTTTGTTGTTTTGTAGAAATGAAGAGATATAGTATATATCTCTTATTATTATTCCCACATGCTTGCACCTCTCTCTCTCTCTCATTATGATTATTGTTTCTTGCAAGCATAGCTAAAGGTGGTGGCTAATGGAAAAAGTGACACCTCATGAAGTAGTTCACCAACTAAAGCATGCTAATCATTACATACATCTCCCCCTTATTCCTCCTCTCCAAAATTTCTGCCACATGGCCTTAACCATCCAAATTTGGTTTATTTTATGCTTTATTAAATGACTATACTACCCTTCCTCAAGTGGACTAAGCTTGGGCCAAGCTTGGGCTCACTTAATTTCTTTTGGGCTTGGATTTTTCTTGATTTGCTTACTAACTAACATGAACTTGGGCTTCCACCACTAATTAAATTGTGTCATCATTATACTTACCCTATACATGTTATATTGGGCTACAAATTTAATTCTTTGAGCCATAAATTCAACTTAGTTCCATACTTTTTAATTTTATCTTACCTTTATCATTTAATTAGAGTTTTCCTTTCCCCTCCTTTGTAATTAAATTCCTTACTCATGTATCTTTAATTTCATAACCCAATTAGAATTGCTTTGCTTATGTTACAAAATTTATTACTTGAGATGTATAAAATAAATCTTTTAGGTTATTTAATTACCCTACCTAATTTATATATTAGGTTATATAACTTTATTCTTAATTCTCTTTTGATACAAAATAAATGTATACACATCATATAATGTATATTTATTTAATCACATATATAATTCTCACAAGTCATCACATATTCCACTAGTGTATTAACTTAATAGCCCTAATTGGCTTTAATAAGTTATAAACACTCACATAATCATACAAGATAATATAATAGATTGAGATATATTTCATAAATCTTCTTATATTAGGTCAGTAGTATATAGTTAAAATACTAGGACAATTAAGTAAAGATAACCCTTGAGGTTATTTAATTCAAATACCTAATTTATATATTAGGTCACCAAGCTTTATAGGTATCGTACTACCTTATCCATAATATTCCTTCAAGTACATATAAATTCATTTCTAGGTTTTAGAATTTTTTTGTAACCCATATTTTCTCTATTCTCATTCAAATAGTAAACCATATAGGTTCTTCTTTAAAAAATTTAAATTATTCCTCAAATTCTCATCTAGATTTTATCCTTTAACCTTTATTTTAATCATTTAAGATCTTATAAATTTTTGGGTTGTCACATTCACCCCTTCTTCTAAGAATTTCGTCCTCAAAATTACAGCCTACTAATCTTTACTCCTTTTATTCATCAAAACTAGGTTTTCAACTTAACTTTAATCTTATTTAATTCTCATTTAATGTGTACATACGGCTACCTTCTATGAGGAACTATTCTATTAGCACATTCTACCCAGACTTCTCTCTAAGGAGTTAAAATCTTTTCATATTTTGCTGAGGGGTATATAGACCATGAACTTTTATTTTTCAATTTCAAAAAGGTTTGAATAGAAATTCATCTGTAAACCGTCATACTTACGGGCACGGTGGGTGATCAACCCTTTATACCCTGTGTGACACCCCCGAATCTGGGTTCTCTAACCCCGATTCGGTCATCACGATACAGTACAAACATTCACCTCTAAACAACATACAATAACTAAATGCAAAATATAATAAACGTATGTCGTTCATTCAAAAAGTGTTACTAGTCCCAAGATTCAACAACCTTAATACAATCATACAAACATACCATAGAATAATAATTAGGGTTCAAATTACATTAACAGTAATTTAACTAAACATAAAGTAAAGTCTGCTACTTGCAAACTAATCCTACATCTTTCCATTACTCTTGTCCTTCCCTGAAGTCTCGGGCTTAACTGCAATAGAAGTCATGATATAGCAAGAATGAGCAACAAGTTTGCTCAGTAAGTTTAAATACAGCAATAAAGGATATATCATGATGAACAGAATATATCTGACAAGGAATTCAATAATATGAATATCAGAAGCAAGGATAATAATTGCTTTTAGAATAACTGATAGTCAAGTAGACTTTGAACTATAAACCTCCAATAGAATCAATAGCTGATTGACCCTTTGGTTATTGGCTACAGAATAAGTACTTGAGGGGATCAGCCTCGCGTATGCCATATATATGCATAACATTCAACTCTGTTGTTTGTATCTTATATTAGATACCTTGGGTTATCCCCTATATATAAGGGGTGTTCTTTTCAGTCTAAGAACTCGTACCATCAATTGGCCTGGATAGCTTTTATAAAACTTCATACAATTGTCTGACCGAACAAGGGTTCAGACTCTATCTGACGCAGTTCAAGAATTATAGAACTTTAAATAATGTACAAGTCCAAGACTGTACGAACTCAAGTGCACCAAGTGCGAGTGTCAATAAGATCGATGTGGAATAATTGTAAAGTAATTAAACCACTTAAAGCATGCTTTGAAATAAAGTTCAAGCTTAAATAAATAACTTTCAATTCAACAATAACCTGCTCAATACAATATGAGAAGGATAGAAAACTTGCACAATATAGAGTGAAGTTCAGAAACTTGCTTTCAATATAACAATCAAATGAAGTTAGGAAACTTGCACATTATACGAGTTTGTGTAAGTTAGAGAACTTGCCTTTTTGCTCAGCTACAAATAATTCTAGCTTTAATTAAACTGCGTTGAAACGACCTAACATTAACAAGTCGGTCTTTCAATTAGCATGTGTAAACTAATATGAGTTTACACTTACAAGAATCTAATCATCAGATAGGTCTATTACATAGTTCACATAAGTCAATTTACTATGCCTGAGTCCATAAACATCTAATCCTGTCTTAGATTTAATAACTATAGAATATCTAGCCTCTATGCATCAACATAGGCTTGAACACATAGCACTTCAATTTAAGCATGCAATACAGTTTAAGATACACATGTTGCAAGGTTCTGTCCATAATTCAAAGTTATAAGTTCAATGCCGGTTATTCTTATACTTTAAGCAAATCAAGTGCATACTTCAAGGGTCCGCTACTACGGTCATATTACCACATAAAGAGGCTAAACAATACTAAGTATGCATGCTCGTGCGTATACTACACATGTATACTTTAATCACATAGTTCATACTTGAAATTCATTTCTTGAATACGTGTGCATAGGTGATATCCATGTTTAACCAAAATGATTCTCAAATCACCATATCTATAGGCATAATGAATCCTATTATACATGCTTGCATGATCATAACGTAACTCACATGGTAATTAATGATATTAGCTTCCAAATCCTAAGTTTTCTTTGAAAATTGCATTAAGTCAACTTAGTACATGCAAGGCATCTCAATATATAATTCATATGCATTTGAAACAGATATATAAACCATATAAACGTATTCAAATGGTCAGAATTTACAAGACATAAGTTTGTCAAGTTTTCTTTCAAGGTTCTTAAGTTTTTCCTTTGAAATCATTTGAATCTTTCAATCATGTATGCTAGTGTGTGCTCAACACTTTAGACTTAGTTCTCATGTCAATATAGACCATACGATCGTGTTTATAAAATCAGAATATACACATGTTACGTATATGTCAAAGTTCACATTTGAAACTATAAGTTTCATTTCAAAACATACATTTTTCTTCCCTAACATATACTAATATGGTTATACATGCATCATGCTATGCCAAGATACTCATATATGTGTATTAATTATGTCTACATGCTTGATCTAATTTATACCAACCAGTTAGCATATAACAGGACTTAACAGAAAACAAAAACCAGAAACAGATCCTGGCGCAGCTGCGCTGCTGCCCAGTACAAAATTGGCGCAGCTGCGCCGGTGTCTGGCCAGAGATAGAAACTGTTCTACTTCGGCAAAAACTGTAAATCCATCTCACAATTCAATTATGAAATTCATTCCTATACCAGCCATAAAATAGTTCCAACATGCTACTAACTCAATTAACACTTAACAAACATATCCCAATTCAATAATCATAGAGTTCATGTTACTTATGAAATCAAGCATTTAGCAAAATGAAAGAAAAATGAAGAACATGAAGTGGGAGATTACCTCCGCTAATATGAATTGGATGCTATATCTCTCTCCCTCAACTCAATAGAAACTCAGAATACAACTCAATTGACTCCTCTTAGAAAACTCAGCAAAAGAAAATGAGAGGAAGGGAGGCTATATTTATAGACAAATGGATATCCATACAATGTGATTATCTCTCAAATCAAACTAATGGATTACAAGATTTTATAATGGTTCATGTAGATTAGGTAGAAGGTTGGTGAATCCCATCATTATCTCCACTCCCTCATGATCATTTGCTAGACTTGTGATTAAATTGAGAAGGAGACAGAGTAGACTAGGCTTCAAGTGAGGAAGAGATGAGCTCATATTATGGAACAAACAAATAATCTCAGCAACTTGCAATTGTATATAATGTATGCCCAACACTTATTTATATAATAAATACACTTAGGTTATATAATATATACACACATTTCATTTCATGTACTTAGGTTATAAATGAATTACAAATGTAATTTCTAATTACAATGTATCAAGTAGGGGTACACATAGATATATCAACATATAATCCATATACATTTTATTAACACCAAATATAATTCAATTGGGTATTACTCATTATTATAATGGTTATTATTTCAATTATAATAACTATTAAAATCAATATCAAGTAACAATTGTTTATTGATATTAATATAAGGTAATAGGGTATACATTAAGGTCTACCCACACACATCATGTTACATAAGCAATAATATTATGTAACTCACATAATACAATTAATCTTACTATATAATATATATCCACATTAATGCGTCACATTGCATTTTATACCATATAGAGGTAACTATCTTATATTATAGGTTTACTTATCACATGCTTGTATAAAATAATTACTCAATTACATATAACTTCATTATATTTATTAATAATTACACGCTTATATTTTATTATTCTCAACAATAATAAATTCACACGTTATCGATTAATTACCCAAAGCATCAATTAATCAATCACGTTTAAACTACTACACTATATTCAAGTAAATTGAATATTTAATTACTAACAATTCTATTAATTCTCTGATATGAGAACCTTAGGGCTAGTCTACTAATTTAAATAAACCATTTGTGACTCCCTTTAATTATTCCTAGCAATTATTCGCATAGGCTCAAACTCACATAACCACATAAAGTTTAAATAAGCTTACAAAATTAACTCATTAAAATTAAATCACATATTTAATTAATAATGGAGTTTAAAAATTACGGTCATTACACCCTGCATTGATCAGATGCTATATGCTAAAACGACATTCGCGCTCATCATAACCGCCTTTGGCCCATAAATATTTCTCAATTTAGGGATGTTCATACTCAGCTTGGAGTCCGAATCAAAACAATATGGTTTGGGATAAATTCTCAAAGAGATACTTGAATTTTTATAAACATTTGTCTAGCTGAAACTAATAGCTTAAACATATACTAATAATTAAAATATCAATCAAAACATGTGTCTAGCCAAATTTAATTGGCACTTAGCTTTTCTTTAAAATTCTAAAAATTATTTTATGACGTCATGATACCGCACTGTATTTACAGTCCATTTGAGGATTTTGTCATTTTTTTGTGACTTTGTGATATTACATCATACCATAGTGGGCTGATGATCCTTAGATCACATTCGACACTAGGCAATAATGCATTGATGACTCCATCATTTTTATCATCTTTGCACCAGGTTCCATAACACATTGATGATATATAAAATATATTTTGATATTTCAAATTATTTTTGTCTAGCCGAAACTAATTAGCGTAGACTCTTCTTTAAAAAGTGCAAAACCATTGAAAAATTATTTTTTGTATTATCATGCCACAACAGGTAACGATGTGTTAGTGGTTCGAAGCCCACTTCTACATAATTGTAACCATGTGTTGCTGATAATAAAAATTTGTTTATATTTTTAAAGGCACATCAGTGTGAATTTAGCTTGATGTCAAAAAATTTGAAGTCTAACATAGCTAGAAGATTTAGAATACCTATGTTTCCACCATCAACTGTAATTCCTCTAATGATCAATTGTTTAATAATTCTATCACCTTAAAAACTATACTAAAAATCCTAAATTCCTCATCCATAACTTTTCTATACCCCAGTATAGTTCATCAAACATACCACACATTATGAGTTCAGGAACTTTCCACAATAATATAAGTTTAGGAACTTATCCTAGCAATACGTAGTTCAAGAACCAATCAGGAACGGTCCGTACGCTTAGGGGTTCGAAAATAGACCATACGATTATGAGTCACAAACTTACCATAAGTATGAGTTTTAAGAGCTCGCACCTAATCTTATATTCTCTATCTATTCGTCATACACATGAGAAAAGAATCACCTTCTCAACATACATATAGCGAATAGTGCGACACCAACATTTCAATGATTATCAATGTGATAAACTAAGTAGTCGTTAGACCAAGCTCAAAACCCCCTGCCCATACAAAGGCTTGCACAACTCAACTATCAGATGAGTCCTCAACTGAAATCCCACATAATCCTAGCTCCCTCTTTGCTCAATACGAATTTCATTTTATCCGTATCTACAACTCTTCCTGAGTTTTCATAGTACCATTTCATAGTACAGCAGTCGTATAGCAATTATGCTATTAAGTTTTCAATTAAACGATTGATCATCTGTCCTCCTATGACCTCATCAGATCACGTTGTGACCTTTTCTTATAATCGTGTTATATTACGATTCTTTCGTATCTTATGATCGTTTTATTTTACGATCTTCTTATCTTTCCTTTAATCATATATTATGATTTTATTTAAGATTTTCATCTTTATTACTAAAGTTAGGTAACTCTGGATTCTAATCTTTATAACATTTCGAGATTCTTCTTTGAATCTTATTTATCTTATTCTTATCTAAATGATGAATTTCCTGAATTCATCTCTTATCACTTAAACTTTATTTGAGTTTCTTCCTTATCCTCATATATGCGGTTATAGCCTAAGGTAACCCTACCTAAAGTTTATAACCAACAGCTCTGATACCAACCTGTGACGCCCCCAAATCCGGGACCCCAGAACCTCAGATATGGTACGTTACGGTACTTCATCTTCATTCATATTCTATAAACTAATGCGGAATATATAAATATATTATTTATTTCACATGATTCTATAACATTTCCCAAGGTCTGTTAACCTTAACTGAATACATACCTTAAATAATTAAAAAGGTTTACAACATTACTTGCATCAGATAACTAATAGTTATAAATGTATATAATCTACTCTTGAAATTTGCCTTTTCCACTGCCTTTCTTCTCTTAATCTGAAATTTGTTATCATAATATAGCAAGGGTGAGCAATTAATTTGCCCAGCAAGTTTAAATGCAATAAGGATATATCATGACTGAAAGAAAGAATAAGCTTTCGCATTTTCAACAATATAATAATTGTGAAAGAGCATAAATCAGAATTTTAATAAATGAATGACTGAATCAATAATGTTTAATGTCAACAAGGACCATGAACGACTTTAACTAAACCTTAGGGTAATGAAGGTGATCAGCCTTTCATACCTGATGAACATATGCAACTTGCACTAAGTGAGAATCAATAATCAGTATAGATGTGAACAATCAACAATAATTATTCACTAGCATACTTTGAAAATATAACTCAAGTTGAGTTAGAGAAAAACTTGCATGTACCGTAGATTACTGCTACTCAATCTAATTTAATCTCCTTAATGAAAAGACCTATCATTTATAAGATTGATCTTTCAATTAGCATAACATGCTTTATCCCATAATACTATTACTTTAAAAGTAAACTATCTAATATTTAAACACATAGTCAAATATTAGATAATACCTTAACACTATACGAATTCACAAGTCTAAACTTAGCACACATCGAGTCTTTAATAGTATTTAATATAGTATACTGAGTGGTTTTCCACAAACAACCAATAAATTAGTTTCCAGTCTCGTCTACACTGTTTTCACAGCGAGTTAGATCGGTTGCTAATTCGTATATACCTCTGCTGGAATCATTTAGCCCAACTACTATACATCAACTATTAAATCGTACGACTGCACTACCTTAGACTTATCACTTACTCGTTCATTTATAAGTTCTTATTATAACTCGGTAAACTATTTATGAATTCAAGAGACTGAATATATCATTTCAGCAAACTGAAATCAAACTGTCTTCCCTTCATAACCTTTTTAGTTTCCATTTTAGCAAGCTAAAATCAAACTGTCTTCCTAACATTTTCAGTTTCCATTTCAGCAAATTAAAACCAAACTGTCTTCCTAACATTTTCAGTTTCCTTTTCAGCACCCTGAATTGTTCATTTCAGGAAGCTGAAAAACTCTTTTCGTGAAAATACCAAATCAGCTTATTATTTTTCTATCCTTTGGCCAAACATATTTACAGATATTTCATATACACAAAGAATTTTTCTGAAATTTTTCAACTCCCTTAAGTATTTTTCAAAAATTCATTTCTAGCTCGTTGCTTAAGAAATTAGCCCTATCATGCCAAACTTCAAAAATTCCCAACTCTTGGCAAGATCTTACACATATTAACGTGAGCTTCCAGTTTAAATTTCGTGGCCATCGGAGTTATAGAACTCTGATTATAGCAGTTTTTGTCAGAAACACCTAAATATTGAAATGACCATAACTCGGTCAATTTAAGTCAGAATGAGCTTATTTTTGTACACAAGGTACTTGATCTCATATATTTTTATGTCCCAAAAGATTAGAATTTATTTCATAAATTAAATTGCCAAAAATGCCCCTACAATTTCTTTGCAGCCTACTTTTAGGCATTTTTCATATTTTGCTTCCTTTACTAAATTCAGTCCACACTGAAATCTATAACTCCTTTTTCAGTGATTCCACTTGAAAAAGTTAGAAGTATTATAGATCTAATCCAAGAAATTGACCGCACTCAAAAATTCGAAATAGAATGAGAGATATGGTTGTTTCCATTTTATACTTCGTTTTCACAAAAATCTTATTTTCAATCCTTAGTGATTTTTAAAAAAACTTCTAGATCTCTTGATTAATCAAATATTACCCATCATCAATCATTATAATACATACTAATATCTCATATACTCATGTATCTACCATGATCCATAATCTATCTCATCAAATAATCACCAAACACATGATTAAACACAACCAAAGCTAAGAAAAATTAGGTTTTCTACTTTTTGAAGAACCTAGTTTTCATTTCTTAGTTTAGATCCAACTTTTGATCCATAAAAGGGTTAGATCTACATATGAAACACTATTAAACACATAGATCTAAGGTTTTAACCTTAAGATCATAACTTTACCAAAAATCAAAACTCAAATCAAACCAAAAAGGAAATTAAACTATAATAAGTATGAATTCCTTTATAACTTAGCTTGATTCTTTTTCTTCTTCTTCCTAAAACTTGATTAGGAACTATGGAACTTTGAAAAAACTCTCCCTCTCTCCTACCCTCTCTTGGCCGAATTTAAGTCTCTCTCTCTCTCCCTCTCTTTTGCATACTTTACTTAGTGATACAAATGAGAGGAGAGAGAAGATGGAATGCTTTTGTTGTTTTGTAGAAATGAAGAGATATAGTATATATCTCTTATTATTATTCCCACATGCTTGCACCTCTCTCTTTCTCATTATGATTATTGTTTCTTGCAAGCATAGCTAAAGGTGGTGGCTAATGGAAAAAGTGACAACGCATGAAGTAGTTCACCAACTAAAGCATGCTAATCATTACATACATCTCCCCCTTATTCCTCCTCTCTGAAATTTTGACAATGTGGCCTTAACCACCCAAATTTAGTTTATTTTATGCTTTATTAAATGACTATACTACCCTTCCTCAAGTGGGTTAAGATTGGGCCAAGCTTGGGCTCACTTAATTTCTTTTGGGCTTGGATTTTTCTTGATTTGCTTACTAACTAACATGAACTTGGGCCTCCACCACTATTAAATTGTGCCATCATTATACTTACCTTATACATGTTATATTGGGCTACAAATTTAATTCTTTGTGCCATAAAATCAACTTAGTTCTATATTTTTAATTTTATCTTACCATAATCATATAATTAGGGTTTTCCTTTCCCCTCCTTTGTAATTAAATTCCTTACTCATGTATCTTTAATTTCATAACCCAATTAGAATTGCTTTACTTAGGTTATAAAATTTATTATTTGAGATGTAAAAAATAAATCTCTTAGGTTATTTAATTACCCTACCTAATATATATATTAGGTTATATAACTTTGCTCTTAATTTTTTTTTATATAAAATAAATGTATACACATCATATAATGTATATTTATTTAATCACATATATAATTCTCACAAGTCATCACATATTCCACTAGTGTATTAACATAATAGCCCTAATTGGCTTTAATAAGTTATAAACACTCACATAATCATACAAGATAATCTAATAGATTGAGATATATTTCATAAATCTTCGTATATTAGGCCACTAGTATATAGTTAAAATACTAGGACAATTAAATAAAGATAACCCTTGAGGTTATTTAATTCAAATACCTAATTTATATATTAGGTCACCAAGATTTATAGGTATCGTACTACCTTATCCTTAATATTCCTTCAAGTATATATAAATTCATTTCTAGGGTTTAGAAATTTTTTGTAACCCATATTTTCTCTATTATCATTCAAATAATAAACCATATAAGTTCTTCTTTAAAAATTTTAAATTATTCCTCAAATTCTCATCTAAGTTTTATCCTTTAACCTTTATTTTAATCATTTAAGATCTTATAAATTTTCGGGTTGTCACAGTTTGCCTTTGCCTTTCTTCGAGCCTTCGTCTTAATCTAAAATTTGTTATCATGATATAGAAACAATAAGCAACTGCTTTGCTCAGCAAGTTTAAAATCAATTAATATATATCATGATTAAAAAAAAGACTAAGCTTTCAAGTTTTCAACAATATAATAATTGTGAAAGAGCATGAGTCATAATGTCAATAATTAAATGACTAAATCAATAATGTTTAATGTCAACATCACTCATTTTATAAATTCTTATTATAACTCGGTAAACTATTTACCATTTCAGAAGACTGGATATATTATTTCAGCAAGCTGAAACTAAACTGTCTTCCCTTTCTAACCTTTTCAGTTTCTATTTCAGCAAGCTGAAACAAAACTGACTTCTTTTCCTGACATTTCAGTTTCTATTTCAGCACCCTAAATTGATCATTTCAGGAAGCTGAAATACCCTTTTCATAAAAATACCAAATCAGCTTATTATTTTTCTATCCTTTGGCCACACATATAGTATAAGTCATACTCAAAAATAATTTTTTTGGAATTTTTCAACTCCCTTAAGTATTTTTCAAAAATTTATTTCTAGTTCGTAGCTTAAGAAATTAGCTACATCATGCTTAACTCCAAAAATTCCAAACTCTTGGCGGGATCTTACACGTATTAACGTGAACTTTCAGTTTAAATTTCATGGCCATCGGAGTTATAGAACTCCAGTTATAGAGATTTTCGTCAAAAAAATCCAAATATTGAAATGGTCATAACTTGGTTAATTTAAGTCGGAATGAGCTCATTTTTGGACACAAGCTACTTTATTCCATATATTTTCATGTCCCAAAATATTGGAATTTATTTTAATAATTAAGTGGATGAAACTGCCCCTAGAAGTTTTATGTAGATTGTTGTTTTGACTTTTTTATACTTTGACTCCTTTGCTAAAAACAGTCCAAACGGAAATCTATAGCTCATTTTTAAGTGATTCCACTTAGAAAAGTTAGAAGACTTATAGATCTAACTCCAAAAATTGACCACACTCAAAAATTCAAAATAGAATGAGAGATATGGTTGTTTCTATCTCATACTTTGTTTTTACAAAAATCTGATTTACCATACTTGATGATTTGTAAGAAAACTTCCTAAATCTCTTGCTTAATCAGACATTATCCATCATAAATCATCATAACACATACCAATACATCATATACTCATGGATCTACCAAGATCCATGATCTATTTCATCAAATAATCACCAAACACAAGATTAAACACAATCAAGGCTAAGAAAATTAGGTTTTCTAACTTTTGAAAAACCTAGTTTTCATTTTTTAGTGTAGTCTAACTTTTGATCCACAAAAGGGTTAGATCTAAACATATACTACTTATAAACACCTAGATCTAAGGTTTTAACCTCAGATCTACATCTCATCAAAATCAATTACACAAAATAAACTAAGGTAGATTTCTCTCTCTCTCCTTCCCCCTCTCATGGCTGCCGCCCATCCTCTTTCTCTCTCTCTATCCGACCATCACACTTTCTCTTTTCTCTTTCGTGTTCTTTCTCTCTCATATCTTTCCATATCTTTCCATATTTATCCATAAGATTTAATTCACATGCTCCATTTCCTTCCTAGCTTGGGCCGACCACTTGGGCCTTTCTTTGGCCCAAGTTTTGTTTTCTTAATTCCTTATTTAACTTACTAAAGTCCATTAAGTCCCTTCTCCCATGGGGCTAAGCTTGGACTTTGATTTAATTTCTTTTGGACTTACACTTTTCTTAGTTTACTTACTAATTAAAATGGACTTGGGCTTCCACCACCAATTAAATTGTGTCATCACTATACTTGCCCTATACATATTATATTGAGCTAGTTGAATAATTTAATTGCTCTTAAATTAATTTATCTACAAGACCAAGGCTTAAATAAATAATTGAGATTGTTTAAATTGCTTACTCTTCTTAATTTATTATCTCTTAAACTAATACTCATTATTATTGATATTTACAAATTCTTATCAATCAATAATGTTAATTCACTTACATAATCCAATTAGACTTGCTTTACTTAGGTTATAAAATTAATTAATTGAGATGTATGAAAATAAATCTCTTAGGGTTAGTATATATTTTTATATACTAACATTCTCTCATATTATAACCCCTTAGGTTATTAATTATCATACCTAATATATATATTAGGTTACATTACTTTATTCTTAATTCTCTTTATATACAAAATAAATGTATACACATTATATAATGTATATTTATTTAATTAATTTCATAATCCACATAAATCACCACATATTCAACTCCTAACTCTAATTTTGATTTTTCTCCATAAAAGTTAATTGTTGACTTTGACGAAAAAGTCAACTCTTATAAATTTTGTGCTTACTATCTTTTCTGACTAAACTTGACGTTCTGGATGCAACCGAGCAGTCCGTGCTTTATAATTCTATCTCTAACTCAAATTTTGAGTTTTAACTTACCCCATTTTTATTGCTAATCGTATTAGGTAATAACTTTATACTTATTCATCTTCTTATTGGCCAGTCAAGGCCAGCATTCAAGCTATGCTAATTCATAACATAGTTTTATCTTGATTCTCATATCCTTAACATTCCTTCAAATACATATAGATTCGTTTATAGGGTTTTAGAATTTTGTAACCCATATTTTCTCCATTCTCATTCAAATAGTATACCATATAGGTTCTTCTTTAAAATTTTAAATTATTCCTCAAATTCCCATCTAGGTTTTATACTTTAACCTTTATTTTTAATCATTCAAGATCTTATAAATTTTTGGGTTGTCACATTCACCCCTTCTTCTAAGAATTTCGTCCTCGAAATTACAGCCTACTATTCCCTACTCCTTTTATTTACCAAAATTAGGTTTTCAACTTAACCTTTAACTGATTTCGTTCTCATTTTTTATCATCACTTTCTACCATGACATCTTTCTAAAGAGTTCAAAACTTTTCATATCTTGCTAAGGGGTCATATAGACCATGAACACATAGTTTAACGGTATTAACACCGAAAAATAATAAATTACTAGGTATATTTCCAATCATAAAGAAGGTAAACTACCGATGCTAGTACTTCAGATAATTAGCCTATCGTACGCTTACATCATGCATAACGTATTAATCTTGTTTAGCGACTATTTGTGCTACTAGATTGGATTATTTTATCCAATCGACATATCCCCTTTATTCGAGGTTGTTCACCTCAGACTTAGCATAAGAATCCGTACCAAAACAATTTGGCTCAAGATAAATTCTCAAAGAGATACTTAGATTTTCATAAACATTTGTCTAACAGAATCAATTAGCTTAGACGTATACCAATAATTCGAATATCAATCAAAATATGTATCTGGCCAAATTCAATTGGCACTTTTCTTTAAAATTTTGAAAATCATTTTATGACGTGATACCGCACTATATTTACAGTCCGTTTAAGGATTTCATCATTTTGTGACTTTGTCATACTACATCGTACAATAGTAATTGAAGATCCATAGATCATACCCAACACTAAGTAATTCTGCATTGATAACTTCATCATTTTTATCAACTCTGCACCAGGTTCCATGATGCATTCATAATATATAAAATACATTTTGATATCTCAAATCATTTTTGTCTAGCCGAAGCGTAGACTCTTTTTTATAAACAATTCAAAACCATTGAAAAATCATTTTTGGGCCTATCATGCCGCAATCGATAACGATGTGTTAGTGGTTCGAAGTTCACTTCTACACACTTGTAACCATGTGTTGCTGATAACAAAATTCATTTATATTTTTAAAGGCACATCAGTGCGAATTTAGTTTGATGTCAAAAATTTTGAAGTCTATCATAGCTAGAATATTTGGAATAACTATGCTTCATCCTCAACTTCAATTTCTTCAATGATCCATTGCTTAAGAATTCTATTTATTCTATCACCATTAAAAATTAACAATCCTCCATTCTTCATCCACAACTTTCCTATACCCCAGTATAGTTCATGAAACATACCAAACGTTAGGAGTTCAGGAACTTTTCACAATAATATGAGTTTAAAAACTTATCCTAGCAATACGTAGTTCAAGAACCAATCAGAAACTGTCCATACGCTTAGGGGTTCAAAAATATACCATACGATTATGAGTCACAAAATTACCATAAGCATGAGTTTAAAGAACTAGCACCTATTCATATATTCTCTAACTATCAAATATAATTATGAGAAAAGAATCAACTTCTCGTCATAGGTATATTGATAGCGCGACACCATCATTTCAAATATTATTAATGTGATAAACTAAGTAGTCGTTAGACCAAGCACAAAACCCCCGCCCATACAAAGGTTTGTACAACTCAGCTATCACATGAGTGCTCAATCAAAATTCCACATAATCTTAGTCTCCTCTTTACTTAATACGAATTTCATTTCATCCGTATATCATCCTTTTCAACTCTTTTGAGTTTAACTCGTACTATTTCATAGTACCATATTCGTATAGCAATTTTGCTATAAAGTTTTTCAATCAATCGATTGATCATCTATCCTCCTATGACCTCATCGGATCACGTTGTGACCTTTTCTTATAATCGTGTTATATTATGATTCTTTCCTATCTTAGGATCGTTTTGTTTTACGATCTTCTTATCTTTCCCTTTAATCATATTATATTATGATTTTACACTTTTCATCTTATAGACTTTGTCTATTTATTATCACTTTTCATCTTTATTATTGGAGTCAGGTAACTCCAGATTCTTACCTTTATAACTTTTCAAGAATCTTCTTTGAATCTAATTTATCTTATTCTTATCTTTAATGATGAATTTCTTGATTTCATCTCCTATCATTTAAACTCTATTTGAGTTTAATCCTTATCCTCAACTCTGCGGTTATAGCCTAAGGTAATCCTACAAAAGGTTTATAACCTACAGCTTTGATACCAACCTGTGACGCCCCCAAATCCGGGCCCCTAGAACCTCAGACCTGGTACGTTACGGTACTTCATCTTCATACATATTCCATAAACTAATGCCGAATATATAAACATAAATTATTTATTTCACATGGCTATAACATTTCCCAAGGTCTATTAACCTTAACTGAATACATACCTTAAGTAATTTAAGAGGTTTACATATAGGTTTTACATCAGATAACTAATAGTTATAGATGCATATCGTCTACTCTTATAGTTTGCCTTTGCCTTTGTCTTTCTTCGAGCCTTCATCTTAATATGAAATTTGTTATCATGATATAGAAAGAGTGAGCAACTACTTTGCTCAGCAAGTTTAAATTCAATGAAGATATATCATGATTGAAAAAAAGAATAAGCTTTCAAGTTTTCAACAATATAATAATTGTGAAAGAGCATGAGTCATAATGTCAGTAATTGAATGACTGAATCAATAATGTTTAATGTCAACAAGGACCATGAACAACTTTAACTTAACCTTATGGTAATGAAGGTGATCAGCCTTTCATACCTGATGAACATATGCAACGTGCACTAAATGCGAATCAATAATCAGTATAGATGTGAATAATCAGCAATAATTATTCACTAATATGCTTGAAAAATAACTCAAGTTTGAGTTAGAGAACTTGCCTGCACCGTTGATTACTGCTACGCAATCTAATTTAATCTCTTTATTGTAAAGACCTGTCAGTTATAAGATTGATCTTTCAATTAGTATAACATACTTTATCCCATAATACTATTACTTTATAAGTAAACTATCTAACATTTAAACACATAGTCAAATGTTAGATAATACCTTAACACTATACGAATTCACAAGTCTAAACTTAGCACACATCGAGTCTTTAATAGTATTCAATATAGTATACTGAGTAGTTTCCGACAAACAACCAGCAAATTAGTTTCGATCTCGTCTGCACTGTTTTCATAGCAAGTTATAGCGATTACTAATTTGTATATACCTCCACTCCCTGAAGGAATTATTTAGCACAGATACTATACATCAACTATTGCAGAATACGACTGTACTACTTTAGACTTAATACTTAATCACTCATTTTATAAATTCTTATTATAACTCGGTAAACTATTTACCATTTCAGAAGACTGAATATATTATTTAAGCAAACTGAAACTAAATTATCTTCTCTTTCTTACCTTTTCAGTTTTCATTTCAGCAAGCTGAAACAAAACTGACTTCTCTTCCTGACATTTCAGTTTTCATTTTAGCACCCTGAATTGTTCATTTGAGGAAGCTGAAATGCCCTTTTCACGAAAATACCAAATCAGCTTATATTTTTTCTATCCTTTGGTCACACATATATACATATATTCTATACACAAAAACAAATTTTCTAAAATTTTTCAACTCCCTTAAATATTTTTCAAAAATCTATTTCTAGTTCGTAGCTTAAGAAATTAGCTACATCATGCTTAACTCCAGAAATTCCAAACTCTAGGCGGGATCTTACACGTATTAACGTGAACTTCCAATTTAAATTTCATGGCCATCAGAGTCATAGAACTCGGGTTATAGCGATTTTTGTCAGAAAAACCCAAATATTGAAATAGTCATAACTTGGACAATTTATGTCGCAATGAGCTCATTTTTGGACACAAGCTACTTTATCCCATATATTTTCTTTACCCAAAATATTGGAATTTATTTCAATAATTAAGTGGATGAAACTACCCCTAGCAGTTTTATGTAGATTGTTTTTTTGACTTTTTCAGACTTTGACTCCTTTGCTAAACACAATCCACACGGAAATTTATAACTCATTTTTCAGTGATTTCACTTGGAAAAGTTTGAAGACTTATAGATCTAACTCCAAAAATTTACCACACTCAAAAATTCAAAATAGAATGAGAGATATGGTTGTTTCTATCTCATACTTCATTTTTACAAAAATCTAATTTTTCATACTTGGTGATTGTAAGAAAACTTCCTAAATCTCTTGCTTAATCAAACATTGTCCATCGTGAATCATCATAACACATACCAATACATCATATTCTCATGAATCTACCATGATCCATGATCTATTTCATTAAACAATCACCAAACACGAGATTAAACACAATCAAGGCTAAGAAAATTAGGTTTTCTAACTTTTGAAAAACCTAGTTTCCATTTCTTAGTTTAAATCTAACTTTTGATGCACAAAAGGGTTAGATCTAAACATATGCTACTTATAAACACCTAGATCTAAGATTTTAAACCTCAGATCTACATCTCATCAAAATCAATTACACAAAATAAACTAAGGTAGATTTTATACCTTAGCTTTGATCTTCTTCTTCTTCTTCTTCCTCTTCCATGGAGAACCTTTCTCTTTCCCCTTCTCCCTCTCATGGCTGCCGCCCATCCTCTTTCTCTCTCTGTCTATCCGACCACCACCCTTTCTCTTTTCTCTTTCTTGTTCTTTCTCTCTCATATCTTTTCATATCTATCCATAAGATTTAATTCACATGCTCCATTTCCTTCCTAGCTTGGGCCGACCACGTGGGCCTTTCTTTGGCCCAAGTTTTGTTTTCTTAATTCCTTATTTAACTTACTAAAGTCCATTAAGTCCTTTCTCCCATTGGGCTAAGCTTAGGCTTTGATTTAATTTCTTTTGGGTTTGCACTTTTCTTAGTTTACCTACTAATTAAAATGGACTTGGGCTTCCACCACCAATTAAATTGTGTCATCACTATACTTGTCCTATACATATTATATTGAGCTAGTTTAATAATTTAATTGCTCTTAAATGAATTTATCTATAAGTTCAATGCATAAATAAATAATTGGGCATGTTTAAATTACTTGCTCTTCTTAATTTATTATCTCTTAAACTAATACTCATTATTATTGATATTTACATATTTTTATCAATCAATAATGTTAATTCACTTACATAACCCAATTAGACTTGCCTTACTTAAGTTATAAAATTAATTAATTGAGATGTATGAAAATAAATCTCTTAGGGTTAGTATATATTTTTATATACTAATATTCTCTCATATTATAACCCCTTAGGTTATTAATTATCATACCTAATATATATATATATATATATATATTGGGTTACATTAATTTATTCTTAATTCTCTTTATATACAAAATAAATGTATACACATTATATAATGTATATTTATTTAATCAATTTCATAATCCACATAAATCATCACATATTCAACTCCTAACTCCAATTTTGACTTTTCACCATAAAAGTCAACTATTGACTTTGACCAAAAAGTCAACCCTTATACATTTTGTGTTTACTGTCTTTTCTGACTAAACTTGACGTTCTAGACGCAACCGAGCAGCCCGTGCTTCAAAATTCTATCTCTAACTCAAATTTTGAGTTTTGACTTACCCCATTTTTATTGCTAATCAAATTAGCTAATAACTTTATACTTATTCATCTTCTTATTGGCCAGTCAAGGCCAACATTCAAGCTATGCTAATTCATAACATTGTTTTATTTTGATTCTCATATCCTTAACATTCCTTCAAATATATATAGATTCGTTTCTAGGGTTTTAGAATTTTGTAACTCATATTTTTTCCATTCTCATTTAAATAGTAAACCGATATACGTTCTTCTTTAAAATTTTAAATTATTCCTCAAATTCTCATCTAGGTTTTATCCTTTAACCTATATTTTTAATCATTCAAGATCTTATAAATTTTTGAGTTGTCACAGTTTTTATAATATGTGATAAACCCATAGTTTTAAGCAATGCTTTTAAAATCATGATGAGGATCATGCTAATGAGATCTAAATTCTTAGATAGCTTAAAAACTAAAATAGTTCCCAATCGTTGGATTACTAAAAAGGGAATTAGTGAATCCGGATAGATTGGTACATACGTTGACTTGCTCATTGAATGAGAATGATCGATCTCATAATCATTTGTGTGGAGACACTAAAGCAAGTATGTAGGTGCTTATAAGAGAATAAGTTCACTGAACGTGGCTCGCTAAGGAATAACTAATGAAGTTTTACTTGCCTATCAATAGGAATTCCTTAAGTGATAGTAGTACAAATAATCCTTAGACTTGAGATCACCATAGTATCTTATGTATAATGAGTTAAACTTTGACATATCCCTTATGTCCCTATGAGTATATCAAAGGGTACGATTGGGTATAATGATTTATACATGGAGATAATGAATGATCAATAAAGAATCTACTACTTCTAGTAAAAGAAGAGAATGTCCTATGTGATTCGATAAATAACAACCCAATAGTCCTTGGCCAAGGCAGAATGAAATTAAAAAGGAGTTTCTAATTTGTATTATTTGGAGTTGTGCATTTTAGAAACGAAATACATATAATTAAATAAAATAAGACTTGATAGTAAATCCATGTCTTATATTTAATTGGGACATTGTATGGTGGAAGGAATGAATTGTACGATAACTATTTACTCACAGGTTCTTTTATGATTAATGTTGAAAGCTATATTATCTGGAAAGTCGTTGATCGCTAAGGGGGCTTACCCTTATTGTAGAATAAATGTTATTTATTTAAATGAATTATTAGTTTAATTTTTTTATTTAAATAAGATTAGAATTGTTCTAATTGATTTATTCACAACCGGTTTAATATCGAGAACCTAAAGTGTCACACCATAAAAAGAAGAATATTTATCAAAGAAGCTAATGGCATAATCATAATAATAAGTTAAGTATGTTTAATTTAATCTATGGTGATAGAATAAATTAAATAGTTTAATATTTATTATTTAATATTTTGAAAGTATTAAATATAAATTAATAAGAGGAGTCTTATTATTATTATTATTATTATTATTATTATTATTATTATTATTATTATTATTATTATTATTATTATAAAGAAGTTTGAGAATTAATTAATAATATACTCACTCTCATATATTCCTAATAAGATTGGGAGGCTAATTAATTAAAAGAGTTTAATTATTCCCAATAGGATTGAGAAGCCTAATTAATTAAAAGGTTTCATTAATTAATATGAAATCCTATTCCTAAATGGTTTAGGAGGGTTGTCTACATCTATAAATAAGAAAGTCTTAATATGAACAAGGTTAGACATTACACTATTTCAATAGTTGGGAGAGTATACACATTCTATAGAGATAGAATTAGGGTTTAGCCAAACACCCACCTTCTTAAATATCTCTTCTTCCTTGGTGGATCACCTCTATAAGCCAAACACTTGGGTAGCTAACGTTGATCAAAGGAAAGAATCAAACCTGTAGAACTCAAGGAGATCATGAAGGATTTGGAGTTGAACTTGTACCCGTGGAAGCTTAGTTCTACAAGGGTATGATTCGATAATTCTTTCTCTTTCATTTGACTAATAATTATGCATAAAGGATGATCCGGGTATAAGGTTTGTAAAATTTTAAAATCCATTTTTACCACGCTTCCGCTATTTTGATCTTACAAACCTAACAGTGGCATCAGAGCCAAACCTTTATGTGTGTTATTAATTATTTTTTATTTGATATATATATTGATATATATTTGGAACAATTTAATTGGGCATAGTTGTTAGCTAGAAATCATATTTTTGGAGAAAAACTGCACAATTCGCGAAACAGGAAAACAGGTTCTGCCCAGCGGCGTTACAACACCTGTCCAAAGCTTAGCTACAGCACTGCAGCGCCGAACCCAGGTCCCTGGCAACCAGGAAGTGCCGCAGCACCGGTTCTGGTCTGGAGACAGGTGACCCGGCGCCGCAGCGCCCCCTTGCTAGTACATTAGCGGCGCCGCAGTGTCGGTCACCAGGAAAAGAAATTTTTTTATTATTATTTTGATTTCTAATTAAGATAAAATATTTATTTTAATTAAAATTAAAATTATATGTTTTTATGTAATTCCAGATTAATAAAGGAGTTTATTAAATTTAGAATTGGATTAAAATAAAGATGTTTATTTTAATTAGAATTGGATTTCGAAACTAACTAGAATTGCCCATTAAATCGATATCAATGTATATATTAAATGTTTTATTTATTGATGCATATGTTGATATGTATGAAAATAAATGGGGTTGATTATGGACTACTGACCAATGTGATTGGATTTTATTTTAGTTGAATGCTTGAATGTATGTGTTTTATTAAATGGAGTCTGCGTACCTTGTCTTCTCTAATTTTTCTTGATGTAAAATTCTATCTCCCTCCTATGTACTTCCCTTTGCCTGCTAATCAAGGTTTCTATTTAAATTAAATAGTTTATGTCATAAGACTAGTTAGAATTATCTTGAAGAATTGGAGATCAAGGAGCAAGGAGCGCTTGAAGACTCGTTTGTATGGAGCCCGAGTTTAAATGTAATAGTTATGTTTAAATTTAATTCTTTCACTCCTAGGTTTGACCTTTTGGTTCACTTGGTGGCTCTAGTGAACCAATTTAGAATAAAAGTCCATAATCAATCCGGGTAGAATATAGTATTCTATATGCATGCTTATACTATCTATATATTATATATTATGCAACATGCTTCGCATGTTAATTAATATGGCGTGTATTTTATATGTATATATGTGCATGTGCGCTAAACAAGATGAGACAATTAATAACAAACTCCTCAAAGATTTTATATTAAGTTCTAAGCGTTCAAAGATATTTGGAATATCGAACGTCGCCTTCTAGCATGATAAATTTATAGAGTATTAAATATTTAATATGAGTTTGTTGTGTCAACACAAGGCAAGTATTAAATATTTAAGATATTGATTTATCACATTTGATGCTTATAAAGAAATTAAACAATACTATTTTGTTGTGTCACCACAAAGATGGTATTTTTCTATTTGAATATATGAAAGTGTTAGGTTAGACTTAACTTAGATAATTTTGATTCGGATGTGTCACCACGTGATAAAAATAATCTAAGAGGCAAAAGGAGTTACATGATGATGTAATTGACAAGAGTTGTCTACCTATTTATTTATATATAGTTTGTTGTGTTACCACAAGGCTATATATATTTGAAATAGGATCCTTATTCTCACTAGCAAATCTTTAATTAGATTTGCCGAACTATATATTATGAGGGTAATATAGTTTAAAGAAAATAATTGGAGATATCAATTTAAAATAAAGACCTAATTTATTTTGATAATTAATTAAATGAATGTTTGCTAAAATGTTATTTAATTTTGCATGCAGAATTTGAAAAATGTCACACTCACTATCACTGCGTAGCATACTTGATGCTAACAAACTAACCGGAGCAAATTACACGGACTGGTTAAGAAATCTGAGAATTGTTCTCACTGCAAAAAAAATTTCTTATGTCCTAAATTAGTCTGTCCTTGCAAATGTTGCAGAAGACTCCTCTGAGGAAGAGATTGATACTTTTAAGAAGTGGCAAGATGATGCATTTGTGGCTCAATGCATCATGCTCGCATCCATAAGTAACGAGCTTCAGCGTCAGCATGAAACTATGGATGCTCCTGCTATATTGTTGCACCTCCAAGAGTTGTATGGTGAGCAAAGTAGGACTGCTAGATATGAGATATTTAAGGAGCTTTTTCGATCTAGGATGACCGAGGGCACTACTGTTGAGACTCATGTCCTAAAGAGAATCAATTTGATTGAACGTCTTGGACAGCTTGGGTTCATCATGGATAGGGAATTAAGTCAAGATTTGATCTTGCAGTCACTCCCAGATACATTATCACAATTTGTTATAAATTTCCATATGAATAAGTTGGATGTTAGCTTGCCTCAATTACTTAACATGTTGAAAACTACTGAAGGACACTTCCCATCCAAGAAGAACCAAGTCTTACTGGTGGATGATTCTTCCAAGAAAAGGAAGAGACCCAATGTATCTTCTGAAAAGAAGAAAACCAAGAAGGCTAAGGGCAAGGCAAAAGTGAAGGATCAAAAGAAACCTGATCCAGTTAGCAAAGGAATGTGCTTCCATTGCAACGAGTCAGGTCACTGGAAGAGGAACTACAAGAAGTTTCTGGTAGAAAAAAAGCTTGGAGAAGCTTCGACTTCCAATCAAAGTTTGTTCATGATTGAAATTAATTTTTCTAAAAGTCAAACTTCTACTTGGGTATTGGATACCGGTTGTGGTTCTCACATATGTAATACTGTGCAGGGACTAGTCAAAAGTAGAAAGCTGAACAACGATGAAGTCGTCCTATGAGTGGGAAATGGAGTAAAGGTTGTTGCATTAGCTGTAGGGACTTATTGTTTAGCACTGCCTATGGGCAAGTCCATTAATTTAAATAATTGTTATTTCGTTCCAACAATCATAAGAAATATTATTCTATTTCTGTATTGGAAATGGATGGTTATAATATTATAATAAATAACAATAGTTTTTCTATTTATAATAAGGATGTTTTATATGGAGTTGGTAAATTACTGAACGGACTTTACGTACTTGACTTGCATGAAAATGTACTTCAAATTGAACAAACTAAGAAAAGGAAAATAGATGATATTAATTATACTTTTATGGCGCACTGTAGACTCAGTCATATTAATTAAACAAGATTATCCAAGTTGCATAAAGATGGGCTCTTAGAGCTATTTGATTATGAATCATATCCAACTTGTGAATCTTATCTCATAGGTAAGATGACTAAATTTTCTTTTAGTACAAAAGGAGAAAGAGTTACAGAGTTGTTAGCGTTGGTACACATAAATGTTTGTGGACCTATAACAACGAATGCATGGGGAGGGTATTCTTATTTTATTACATTCACTAATGATCATTCAAGATTTGGAAATGTGTATTTAATGAAATACAAATCTGAATCGTTTGAAAAGTTCAAAGAATTCAAAAGTGAAATAGAGAAACAAACTGGCAAGAGTATTAAGATTCTTCGATCGGATCGAGGTGGTGAATACTTCAGCGGAGAGTTTCTCAATTGTCTCAAAAAAATGGTATAATCTCACAATAGACTCCACCAGGAAAACCACAGTTGAATAATGTGTCTAAAAGGAGAAATCGTACACTGTTGGACATGGTTCGTTCTATGATGAGCATTACCGATCTTCCAGTTTCCTTCTAGGGTTATGCCCTAGAATCGACTACATACCTATTGAACAAGGTACCTACTAAATCCATCCCAAAGACTCCATATGAGATATGGACAGGGAGGAAACCAAATCTTAAGCATGTTAAGACTTGGGGTTGTCCAACTTATGTCAAAAAGTTTGAGAATGATAAGCTGCAGACTAGATCCGACAAGTGTAGATTTGTGGGATACCCTAAAGAAACATCAGGGTATTATTTCTATCAACCAACTGATAAGAAGGTGTTTGTTGCGAAACATGCTGCCTTCTTGGAAAAGGAGTTTATCCTAGAAGGGGTCAGTGAGAGTAAGATATATCTTAAAGAAATTTAAAAACCACGAATTACTATGAATTAAATTCAGGTACCTGATCAAGTAGAAGAACCTATTGTACAACACCCTATTCGTAAATCTGGAAGAGTACCAAAGATACCTAAAAGGTATGGATTCGTCATAGAGGATGATGATGAGGTATGCATCATGAATGATAATGATCCATTAAATTACGAACAGGTTATGAGTAGTAAATACTCAGAGAAATGGCAAGAAGCCATGAAATCCGAGATGGACTCCATACATGAGAACAAAGTATGAACTTTGGTTTCATTACCCGAGGGCATTAAGCCTATTGGGTGCAAATGGGTATTTAAAAGAAAGACTGGAGCGGACAAGAAGGTAGAGACCTATAAGGCTCGATTGGTTGCGAAAGGTTTCAAATAAAGGCAAGGTGTTGACTATGATGAAACTTTCTCGCCAGTAGCTATGCTCAATTCCATTTAGATTTTGCTTGCGATTGCAACTTACTATGACTATGAAATCAGGCAGATGGACGTGAAAACGGCCTTCCTAAATGGAAACCTTGAGAAGGATGTGTATATGACACAGCCAGATGGTTTTGTTTCAACGGTTGGAACAAATCAAGTCTGTAAGCTACAACGATCTATTTATGGATTGAAAAAAGCTTCTCGAAGGTGGAACATCCATTTTGATGAGACAATCAAAGAGTTTGATTTTTTCAAAAATGAGGATGAACCATGTGTGTACAAGAAGGTCAGTGGGAGCGCAGTATCATTCCTTGTATTATATGTTGATGATATATTACTGATATGGAATGATATTCTTATGCTACAGTTGATTAAAATCTAGTTATCTAAACACTTCTCCATGAAGGACATGGGAGAAGCATCCTATATTTTGGGGATAAAGATCTATAGAGATAGATCTAAAAAGATGCTTAGCTTATCCCAAATAACATACATTGATTCAATGCTAAAGAGGTTTAGCATGGAAGATTCCAAGAGAGGTCTCATGCCGATGAGTTATGGAATACATCTTTCCAAGAAACAGGCCCCCAAGACACCTGAGGAGAGAAGTCGTATGAGTAAGATTCCTTATACTTCAGCAATAGGATCTATCATGTACAATATAATATGTACAAGACCTGATGTGACGCCCCCGAATCCGGGTCCCTTCGAACCTCGAATCCGGTTCGCCACGATACTACTAACGTCAAACTATTACATCTTTTATTCATAACTTAATGAATATACCTTTGCTTTATTACAAATTAGAATATAAATTCATTTCATTATCAGGATCTCGTATAATGACCACAAACTTTTATAAGTTACAATCTTGGTCATTTACCGTTCCTGTCTTATATCATATTTGATATTATAAAAATGCGAAATAACTTAAACTTTTTCAATCTTTTTTGAATAAACTCTTTTATTGATTTTCATAACTTGAATCGATTACAAATCCCTGAATCAACTATATGATATGATTCATTCTATTTGAGTTACTGTATAAACTTTTACATCTTAATATGAAGTCTTCTATGTATCACATAGTACAACTGTACAACACGACAAGTGTTATACATAATAAGCAACTATCAAGTACATCGTATAAAAATTAAACATTGTTCAAGATCGTATTATTAGATAACTATATCGATCTCCTTACGGAACTCTATCAATCAAGTGGCATAATACTTTAATCGTGAGTCCTTAACCTACAAAAATGGTTATTTGCAAGAGTGAGCTCGACAGCTCAGCAATTCTAACAGTTTTTATGCATCACATAGCATATAATATCATACTCAGTTCATGCATTCATAATCAATTAATATTTTCTACGCATGTTACTTCTCACATAACAGACATAGAGATTCACTTCACGAGTATATCATCAAAGATCAACTTTCAATCTCATACATATCTCATATACATTTCATATATATACATCAATATTCTCATAACATAATATAACTCAATTAACAGTTATAGAATTCATATATCAAATAGGAACTGAAAAACTTGCCTGATTCGTAGTTTATCAACTACGACTTAACTACTTAAAACTTATCTGCACTGCTTGTATTCCTACACAGTTATATAATCATAGATTCATACCCATCAGTCATACATTTCATACGCTCTTAATATAAGAACAAATATTATTTCCTAACTTGGTTTTATTTCTTTTAACTTGAACTTAGGATAACCATGAGACTAGCTCATTCTACTATCATATTTATCTAAACAATCTTGTTTCATATTTTGTAGTCCTTAAGGACAACATATAACCATAACTTAAGACCATGCAGTTAACAAACTGCTCTTAGTCACTCTGCAGAACGGCGCGGCCACTCTGTATTTAAGCTTGGGAATGGCGCAGCCGCGCTACTCCCTGCCAGAACCAGACTTAGGCTTTTTATTGCCCAATATAATTTCTAGCATAACATTTATTCTGATACGTATTGTAAACATGCATCAAGTAGGTTGTGATCTATTTTCAAGTTCATATTCAAACTACTTAGCTCCATAATGATTTATTTCAATTAATAAGGCTTAACAACTTTCTTTAACAAGATTCGATGTTATAAGCTTTTAAACCATATATTGGTACTAATAAGCCTTTAATAGCATGCTCACATGTATCTATCATATTTACATAGACATAGCATAGTTCATTATTTGAAAACTTATTTTAAACCACACTTGAAAGGTCCAATTCATGCTTCGCTAGATGATGAACATATTCGTCATGTCTAGAGGTATAAGACGTCTTAGTATGCATGCTAGAAAGGTCAGAGTATACGTTACACAATATTTGAAACTATTAGTTCTCAAAACTCCACAGTTTTCTTTCAAAATATTTTAAACCAAGCTATATCAATCTAGTATATGCAAGATAACTTTAAAACTACATTTCATGCACGTTGATATGAGTACATAGGGTCCAAGGTCAGAACTCAAAGGACACCAAATTCATCAACTTTCGTTTCTCAAAAATTTTAAGTTTTCTTTTAGAAAATCATGTTAAAGCATTCCATTATGAGTAAAGTAATCTTAGTTATATGACATGTATATTATTATGAATATTTATGTTTTATCACTTAGAATAACATATTTTATCGTCGGGAACACTACAATTGCGTATGTGCATGCCCGACGCCCTCCGATTGTTTTCGAATACGTAGCAGTCACAAAGATGGGCATTTTTACCCCTATTAACGACTTCAAATTAAAAAACTTAAAGAATGAAAATTGTAGGTCTACTCGTTATCTTTTTGAATCATCTTAAACCGCCTCAATCGGAGTTCGTATGAAGAAGTTATGTCTAATTTACTATAGCAAGTCAAAACAGTTTTTTTTTATCTGACCCTGCTCTGGCGCAGCTGCACCCCAAATGGCTTTGGGGGTAGCACAACTGCTCCACATGATGCAGAAGGTGGTTCCAAACTTGGTTCTTCGCAAATTTTCAGACCATTTCTCCTTCCGATCATCATAACGCGAGATATACTCATCTAAATTAGTCTGTTTTCGATTCTATGGATTCGTAATTCATAGAACTACAACATACCAAAGAATCAAAAATTAACATAAACATTAACTAACCCAAATATTAATCCAAAATTCATGTTCATACTAAATTTTTATGTTTTGACAAGTTTAGCAAATTTCACCACTACGGATTCGTTTCTAAACCAAACTAATCCGTTTAACTTTTATCACATGTATATATAACTCTACTATCACTTCTATGTCAACTTGAAATCAACTTATCAAAATTTCAAGAATTTCCAAGAATTAAAATACTTCCAATTAAGAACATATATAGTGGCATTACCTCCTTTGAAGCTAACTTCATATCATTCACTCAATTTAGCAACTCACTTTCAAATATAACTTAACAGAAAAACCTCAGCAATTGAATTTGAGAAGAAAGGAGCTTTATTAATAGGGAAATGATTACACAGACAAAGTCTTTGCCTTCCAATCCAAACCAACAGAAATGAGAGGAACACATTGGATAATTGGTTGGTTAGGTAAAGTTGTTGAAATCCATCATGACACCCACTCCCCTTATGATCATTGCTATGAAGCTAAGGTTGATTTGTGCAAGCCATAGGCTTTGGCCTTGGTCATTCACCTGAGGGGAAAGTGAGACTCTTAAATTGGGACAAGTCTTTAAAGAACTCAGCACTTGCACACAAAACACTTAAGTTAAAAACATACACATTATATATACCTAGGTTAAACTTTAGTTTTGGACAATACAAGTCCCACCTTAACAACTTAATGTTGCCATATGAATATAGGTAATATAATATATTCAAATTCTACATATATGTATACCCACATATATAATAACGTACTTATAATATACACCAATGCATACTATACACTTAGGTTATAATTAGGGTCACAATGTAATTTCAATAAGGAAATTTACAATGTAGTAAGTAGGGGTACACACACACACACACACACACACACACACACACACACACACATATATATATATATATATATATATATATATATATATCAATATATAATTTATGTACATTTTATCATACCGAATATAATTTAATCGGGTATTATCATATTACATTATCTCATCTCTATCATTTCAATTATATTAAATTATTGAAATAATCATCAATTAACAATTGCTTACTCATAATATTCACGAGGTATTTATTAATGTTTACCCATACATATAGTCACATAACCTCATGTACACATCTAATGTCCTCAAACCCACATACTGTCACATAAGCATTAATTATGTAACTTACATTATTCATTATATGGTTCTTATATATTATAAGGCCACGTTGAAAAGTCACACTACAGTTTTTGTTAATAGAATGTAGGTACTATATATTATATGATTAATTATCATACCTCTTGCACACAACAATAAATTAATTCCGTTTAATCGTTCCTTCATTAATTTATTTAATGAATTTCTCTTTCTACCACTTAGCCACACGAGACATATCTCACAAGCTCAATATTAAGCTTATCATCGCTTCCACCACACTTTAATATCATAAAGTTTGCGTGACACATGCACTTTAACTATCTTAAATAATTATACACTTAAAATATGTATAACCTTTATGCTTAGAATAATTAATATTTGTTCTATTAATTATTCAAATTATAAAATCTACGATAAAATAATAATTTAAGTTATTTAATACATTAGAATAACTTAGCTTTCTTTTATTAATTAACTTTCTTGAAAATACATTAAAAATTATGTATTTTACCATAACATGACATAAAAATATTTTTATCATGTTTTCTCCCACTATAGGCATTAATTATAATAAAATAATTTACCCATTTTCTCAAGATATTATTTTAATATAATATTCACGTCTCACTAAAGTAATTACATGTACGACACATGTACACGTATTATATATAAAAAATAGATAATAAGTTTATTTTCTATTATGATAAATTGTTCTCATCAATTTATTACATATCGCAAATATGTTTTAATATATTTACCATATTAATTAATCATACATATTATCTCATACAAAGCTATATAAGGTAATATTATTATACAAAATGATATTCTCCTTTTTATTAAAATAATTCAATGTTAGAACTTATTTTAATATCTCTTATTAGAAATATAATATAATTATTTATTTCTCTTTCCTTTCTATAAATTGTCCCCAAAATAATTTTTTTAAATCTATGCATTTAACCATATCTCGAATATTAATTAATCTTCTAATCAATATTTAATTAAAGATATATTGGTTTAACAACGTATATATATATATATATATATTTTATTAAAGTCGTTCGCACATTCACAATATACTATGCCAAGTAATATATAAAGGCACTTACTATAATCACATACTCCACACATGTATTAACTCACTATTTGCTTAAGTGATCTTAAACCTCTTACTATATCACCATAGTTAATTAAGACTTTAATATTCAAATTATATTATTTCATAATATAACTTCCAATTTACTATAAATTAACCAATAATTATACTAGGTTAATAAACTTTCATAATAAATATTTATTCAATTCACGCTTTGCATATTAATCATTAATATATATATCCTCAAGTTTAGATTACACAACTCTCTCAGAAATTTTTACAGACCGGCGCAGCTGTGCTGGTATAAGACTTGGAAGTGGCGCAGGTGCGCCACCTCAAGTTCAGGTGTAGACCAGTTCTGCTTGAGCAGAACCAGAATAAATTCCTAAATACTTTTGACATTGCTTTTAAATTGCTAACTTATTATACCAGTTAACCAACATCAATCACAACCTTCTTCAATGATTTAGAGATTAAACGCTAGGTTCAAACTTTATTTTCTTTAATAGTTAGACAACTAAAATTTATATATATGTCTAATTTTCTCCCCACCAAACCTCATAATTCAAGATATATAACACACATATATATAGGGCAAAGGTCCAAAAATGCCCCTGACCTTTTTTCCGATGTCCCACTTCCACCCTGAACTATTTTTTCCCAAAAGTACCCTTAACGTTACAAAATTCAGCCCAATCGTGCCCCTCCCGTTAACAGACTTGCCACTAAGGCAAACGGAGCTGAGACTTAGACAAAATTTGTTGACGAGGCAATGCATACATGGAAAATAGATAACAATTCAAATCAAACACATTTGTCCCAATACATGTGCCCATTGTACATTATTATTATTATTATTATTGTTGTTGTTGTTATTATTATTGTTATTATTTTTATTGTTGTTGTTATTATTATTATTATTATTATTATTATTATTATTATTATTATTATTATTATTATTATTATTATTATTATTGTTGTTGTTGTTGTTGTTGTTGTTGTTATTGTTATTATTTTACCTTTTTTTTCAAATCCAACGTTCAAGAACAATAAAGAGAGAGCATCAACTTATCAGATCTAGATTTACAAAACCCTTATCAGTATTAAGGTAGATCATCAACACCGCCATTGTTACAGTTGATTCATCCATATTCCCTTTCTTTTCCGCCTCTAATCTGTACATCAGCCATGGCAACGAAGAACAAAGCTCCACCGCTTCCATCGTCCATGGTCAAAGAAGAACTCCTCGTAATCAACCAAAAAATCAAAAAAAATAAGCAACATATTTCACACAAATTTTCCCCAAAATGATCTCATTCTCTTTCAAGATTAGCGAGGCGGCGATTTGGGAGAGAGAGAGAGAGGGATTCGAACCTATCCAACCCTTTTGGCGAACTGGGTGTGGACTTATCGGATGTATAGCTTCGAGAAATTGCCTACGAGATCTTCATCGGGGCTTGTCAGAGCTCGGGGGCAACAGGCCGTTAACTATGTTTCTTCATCTGAGAGGACCATAGAGAGGCAGCCGTCCATGTCGTCACCAGCGTCGTTGCAGAGAGCGGTGACGAGGTGATGAGAGTTCAGATGAGGATTTTGGAGCAAATTGATTCCAGTGTTAGGCGTTTGGTGATTGTTGGTTTGATTCTTCCATGGTTGATACTTTCAGAAGCTTGGGGTGAACAGTGAGAATCCAATCTTTTTTAACCTTGATTCAGGAACAGAGGATGACGTGATTTTAATTGATAAACCCATTTTTGTTCTAATTTTTGTTGATTTTCAATACAATTTGTGAGGGATTTGATCTGGGTACTTCAATTTTGTAATGAATTTGATCTGTTATTTGGAATTTGTGATGAGGAGGAGGAGATATATATAGAGATATGTTGATGCCCCTGTTCTGTTTATGTGATTGAATGGTTGTTTATGGGTTTGTTGATTGTTGTTTGGTTGTTTATGATCTGGGCTTGGGTTTGTTGTTTATGATCTGGGTTTGGGTTTGTTGAAGCTTTGCTTTGCTGATGGTATTTGTTTTGCAACGAAGAGGCAGATGGTATTTGTTTTAATCTTATTTAAATTGAATTTAATTACAAAATCAATAATTACAATTGTTTTTCTTTTGATTGGGTTTGGTTTTGATTTAAATTATAAAATATATTATTACATTTTTGCCCTTTTAAAAAGTTATTTAGTTACTTGGCTTGAGTCTAGGTGTCAGCTTCGTCAGCAAAAAATGTACATGTGTAAGCGGAGTTAGCCTAGGTGGAACTTCCGTTGACAGCAGGGCCACGGTTGACCCAAAAATTAAAATGTTAAGTGTACTTTTGGAAAAAAAAAATTAGTTCAGGGTGGAAGTAGGACTTCGGGAAAAAGGTTAGGGGCTTTTTTGGACCTTTGCCCTATATATATATTCTTATTCTAACCTAACATATGCCTTAAGAATTTTATTAACTAAATTCTTATTTTAATAATTTTTGAAAATTCGGGTTCTTACATTTGATGTCGCTCATGCACTTAGTGTGACGAGCAGATATCAGTCAAATCCTGGATAAGAACACTAGAAGGCAGTGAAAAATATCCTAAAGTACTTAAGTAGTACTAAGGATGTATTTCTTGTCTATGGTGGGTCTGAATTGAAACTAGTGGGCTACACAGACTCAAGCTTTCAAACGGATCAAGATGACAATAAATTCGTTTCGGGGTATGTGTTTACCTTAAACGGTGGCGCAGTTAGTTGGAAGAGTTCCAAGCAACAAGCAGCTGCTGATTCAGTGACTGAGGCAGACTACATAGCTACAAGTGTAGCTGCAAAGGAAGTTGTTTTGATAAAGAAGTTCATAACTGAACTTGGTGTGGTTCCTAGCATTAGAGGAGCAGTGCCTTTATTCTGTGACAACACCGGAGCTGTTGCACATGCTAAGGAACCTAGGTCTCATCAGAAATCCAAACACGTGTTGCGGCGATTTCATTTGATTAGAGAGATCATTGAAAGAGGAGATGTCACCCTGGAGCGTGTGGACTCTCAAGACAATATTGCAGATCCATTTACTAAAGCTTTAACACAACAGCAGTTTAATCGTCACTTAGAAGATGGGTATGAGATACCATGAAGATTGGCTTTAGTGCAAGTGGAAGATTGAAAGTAATATGCATACAAGCCAATCATGTTTGATGATAAAGCATTTACTTTGTAACATTTTCATTCATTTGTTAATAAAAGTTTTATTTAATTAAAGGTATTTATTTATCTACATGGTGCTATTTTTATAATATATGATAAACCCATAGTTTTAAGCAATGCTTTTAGAATCATGATGAGGATTATGCTAATGAGATCTAAATTCTTAGATAGCTTAAAAACTAAAATAGTTCTCAATCGTTGGATTACTAAAAAGGGGATTAGTTAATCCGGATAAATTGGTGCATACGTTGACTTGCTCATTAGATAAGGATGATCGATCTCATAATTATTTGTGTGGAGACACTAAAGCAAGTATGTAGGTGTTTATTGGAGAATAAGCTCACTGAATGTGGCTCACTAAGGAATACCTAATGGAGTTTTACTTGCCTATCAATAGAAATTCCTTAAGTGATAGTAGTACAATAATTCTTAGACTTGAGATCATCATAGTATCTTGTGTATGATGAGTTATACTTTGACATATCCCTTAAGACCATATGGGTATATCAAAGGGTATGTTTGGGTATAATGATTTATATATGTAGATAATGAATGATCAATAAAGAATCTACCACTTCTAGTAAAAGAATAAAATGTCCTATGTGATTCGATAAATGACAACCAAGTAATCCTTGGCCAAGGCAGAATGAAATTAGAAAGGAGTTTTTAATTTGCATTATTTGGAGTTGTGCATTTTAGAATCGAAATACATATAATTAAATAAAATAAGACTTGATAGTAAATCCATGTCTTATATTTAATTGGGACATTATATGGTGGAAGGAATGAATTGTATGTTGAAATCTATATTATCTGGAAAGTCGTTGATCGCTAAAGGGGCTTACCCTTATTGTAGAATAAATGTTATTTATTTAAATAAATTATTAGTTTAATTTTTTTATTTAAATAAGATTAGAATTGTACTAATTGATTTACTCACAACCGGTTTATTATGGAGAACCTAAAGGGTCGCACCATAAAAGAAAGAATATTTATTAAAGAAGCTAATGGCATAATCGTAATAATAAGTTAAGTATATCTATGGTGATAGAATAAATTAAATAGCTTAATATTTATTATTTAATATTTTGAAAGTATTAAATATAAACTAATAAGAGGAGTCTTATTATTATTATTATTATTATTATTATTATTATTATTATTATTATTATTATTATTATTATTATTATTATTATTATTATTATTATTATTATTATTATTATTATTATTATTATTATTATTACTACTACTATTATTATTATTATTTAAATCCTAAAGAAGTTTGGAAATTAATTAATAATATACTCTCTCTCTCATATATTCCTAATAAGATTGGGAGGCTAATTAATTAAAACAGTTTAATTATTCCCAATAGAATTGGGAAGCCTAATTAATTAAAATGTTTAATTAATTAATATGAAACTCTATTCCTAAATGGTTTAGGATGGTTGTCTCCATCTATAAATAAAAAAGTATTATTATGGAACAAGGTTAGACATTACACTATTCCAATAGTTGGGAGAGTATACACATTCTATAGAGATAGAATTAGAGTTTAGCTAAACACCCACCTTCTTGAATATCTCTTCTTCCTTGGTGGATCACCTCTAGAGGCCAAACACTCCGGTGGCTAACGTTGATCAAAGGAAGGAATCAAACCCGAAGAACTCAAGCAGATCACGAAGGATTTGGAGTTGAACTTGTACCCATGGAAGCTTAGTTCTACAAGGTTATGATTCGATAATTCTTTCTCTTTCGTTTATTTAATAATTATGCATAGAGGATGGTAGACACTCAAATTTTTGCATTCCTGTTACTAACCTTGCAGGAGGGCAAAACTGTTTTTTACCGTCTGGAGACAACCTTGGAAGTTTAAACAAAGTCGGAGCCCCGGCGGCAACACCGAGTGATCTAACTCAACCCCGGTCACAATACCGGGATGTCAAGTCAAGCCCCGACAATACCGGGATGTCAAGTCAATCCCCGACAACAACTCCAGGAGATATAGAAGCCCCGAAGACAACATCGGGAGATCTAACTCAACCCCGATCACGATACCGGGATGTCAAGTCAAGCCCCGACAATACCGGGATGTCAAGTCAATCCCCGACAACAACCCCGAGAGGTGCAGAAGCCCCGACGACAGCACCGGGAGATCTAACTCAACCCCGATCACAATACCAGGATGTCAAGTCAAGCCCCAACAACACCGGGATGTCAGTTGAAGCCCCGGAGACAACCCAGGACGTACAACAGCTTCGATGACAACACCGGGAGATCAAATCAACCTTCGGAGACAGCTCTGAATCATTAAATCATCCTCAGAGACAACCTGGGAGACCAAATCAACCTCGGAGATAACCCTAAGGAAAAATAGAGTCGGCTAGGATCAAATCTTGGAGACAACCCCGAGAAAATAGTCAAAAACCTTACCAACACAGGAGATGACCCGTGGAAGGGTAAAACGATTATTTTACCTACTTGAAGCCAAATAAGTCAAAATCAAGCCAAATTAATGCAATAAAGGTCAGAAAGAGCCATAACATCAATCCCGAGTGAAAATAGCACAATACAACTCAATGGACAGACTTTGAAAAAATGAAGATCCGATTATAAACCCATCTTCCTAGATTCAGAAAAGATCAAGTCCCATGTCATTGTGTCGCTCTCGGAAAGGACTTTTCGAAAATGTATAGCACGCCTCAAACGGACGCTCGGATCAAAAGTTATGACTTATCAATATATATATATATATATATATATATGTATATTCTACAACATACTAAAAATTAACCGGTGGAAACGTTCATTTGAAGCCCACCGAGTGGCAAAAAGCCCGTGGAGCAGTCCATTGTAAGTTTTTTTACAATCAGAAGTCATTTCCTACTTTATTACGTATATGTGAACGTGCATATAAAGTTTCATCTTCTAGTTTTGCCCGGAACTCAGTTCCTTGGCCTTTTTAGCTTACTTTTTAGTATATATAAGTATATATATACGGTTTTCTTCGTTTGCGCAGCCTGGATCGTTGATCCGTGGCCTTTACTCGTTGTTATATATATACCAACTTGTTCGGCCTGGATCGCTGATTCATGGCCTTTTCAGCTTTATTATATATATAACTAACTATATATATATATACTAACTTTCAATTCCGTCAAGCCTGGATTGCAAATCCATGGCATTTACTGCTTTTATATATATATATATATATAACTATATATATATATATATAATTTTCCTGACTTCGTTTGGCCTGGATTGGAAATCCATAGCCTTTTATTGCTTTTATATAAATATATATATACTTACATTTTTGTCGAGCCTAGAGGAATTCGTGGCTCTTTACCGCTTATATATATATATATATATATATATATATATATATATATTTACATTTCTGTCGAGCCTGGATTGTAAATTCGTGGCACTTTACAGCTTTTATAAATATATATATTTACTTTTCTGTCAAGCTTGGATTAGAAATTTGTGGCTCTTTACAGCTTTTATATATATATATATATTTACACTTCATTCGGGCCTGGATTGGAAATCTGTAGCCCTTTACAGCTTTTATATATATATATATATATATATATATATATATATATATATATATATATATATATATATATATATATATATATATATATATATATATATATCTTTATTCATTGTGATTAAATATCTGTTTTAAATGTTCATTTGATATGCATTTGTTTTAATGTAAATTTGGTGAATTAGATTTATCTAAATCTAACCCTTTCTAACTTTCAAATGGTTCAAAATAGGTCCAACCGGAACCGGGAAGCTAGAATGGCTAAGATTTATTTAAATCTAGTTTTTTTTAGTTTTGTAAATATTAAAGCAACCTCGAGACCATAGATCTATATATAGTGGGAACGAGAAGCTTTGGCTACACGCATGCAAGGATTTGACTGATAAATCCTTTGTTTTTGCGACGTCTAGAGTACAATTTGCATTCTCTGTGAATATCTGTGCTGTGCAGGTTTTCTTGGCTATTTTCTGTGAGCCTAGGAATCGTGGGATTAATGATCAATCACACTTATCTGAATCTGATTCCCACGATGGACAACTCCATATTACAAATATATCCTGCCAGTTTTTCTATAAAATGTACATCCGAGGGACCTTAAAACGGTTATCCGAATTTAAGGTCTCAAACATAGTGACATATGGCTTGTAGTGCTAGAGTCACTTCGATGGATGTCATGCCCATAAGAAGACCAGCACTTGTATATATATTTTGTGGTCGAGGATGCTTCGCATACTGATAATAAACATCCAAATCGAGCTAAAGGCTGAATAGAATAAAAATTGGAAGTATCAATGTGCTTTAATTCCTATGCGAGCGAAAAGGTTTGAAAACCACCTTTCAAAACATCATTTTTATATATCTTGTCTAAAAAGGACTTTTTCAAACAAATCAAACCCTTCGTATATAGGTCCAACGAAGCATGGCACTACTTTCAAATCAAACAAATGTAGGCTCAATTACTTCCAGCATACACACACATTGCAATTAAAAAGGGAAATATTAAAAACATACGGTACCGTGTTTCACGGGAGTCAGGGGGTGCCTAACACCTTCCCTCCGCTTAACCAAGTCCTCCGAACTTTAAGAATCTCGATTTTAAGGCCAAGTTTTGACAGTGTCCAGTAATTGGGCCTACTTGCAAGAAAACAAACAAAACTCGGTTAAGTTGGCACAACCATTTCAAAATCTACCAACTGGCGACTTTGTAAATCTTTCAAATCGTCTATATGATACATGTTGGCCTTTTTTCTAAAAATTTCACCCTTCATAAAACAGATAAGATAAATGAGGGTAGAAAACAACAAAATTTAAGAAGAGGAAGATCTGTCCAAAGCGACAAGATTTTTTCCCTACGTTGACAGGTGGTGACTCTGCTGGGGATAATAGAGGGCTTAGGTCGCGCTCAAATCTTTTCAAAATTTCCCTTTTAAATCTACGTATGTATGGATGTTGTGTTTTATATTGAATGGATGTAAATAAATGCTTTACTGCTTTATGTTAGTGCTTCGCACAAATGTCATCATTTCATACGGTGAGACACGATGTATGTGAATGTATGTTGTGTGATTCCTCCACCAGGAGGCAAACCCGTCGGTGTTTGATTACTGGACTCAAAGGAGACTAATCCTTCGAGGCCCAGCAAAGGCACCACTCAGATCCGCTCCAATTGAAAGACCGGGTTAATTTCCCCTCTAGTAGATTGCGAAGATCTAGGGACCTTCATGCCGAAAAGTCATGAGAGTAAGCCTAAAATAGGTCAACCTCTGATTAACCAAATCTGAAGGGAAGCTCCTTCATGCCTTCCTCTTTCAATTCAATGTAAATTTTCTAATTCAAATGTAAAATTTAAGATTCAATGTAAATATACATTCCATGTCTTGTAAATCCTGTCATACTATCCTGTCATCAAAACAACTAACCTTTGTTTTACAGGATAAGATTAAAAAACCCTCAAAAATAAACACATTGCATAGCATGCATCCGGCTGATACATACATCGAAAATTAGCACACCTACTTTTATTGTAGGTAAAAATTGGTCCCGTTACCAGATCCAAATCTAAGAAAGCACTAAGCCCATCTCCAAACATGGCTTCAAGTGCTCAACCTAAATCCACCCCTGTTTCTAGGGAGGAGTTTAAAGGACTAAAGAATCAGATAGTTGAATTAGTTATTTTCCTCAAAGAGCAAAGCAAAGGTCTTCAAGGGAAACAAGCACCCGGTCCTACAGAACCATCTACACCTGGTGGCAGTCAGGACATCGACAAGAAAGATCTTCAGACCCATGTGTCTCAGAACAAGGACCTTACCAACAAAACCCCGAAAATCATCAACCTTAACAAAAAGCAGGAGGCTGATGATATTCTGAAGAAGGTCCAACAAATGGAAGAAATAATCCAGTCCATTAAAGGGACTGGGGCATTTGGAAGCGTAAATTACTCAGATTTACGTATATTTCCAGGGGCTCGATATCTCGACAAGTTTTAAGTCCCTGATTTTGAGAAACGTGATGGACTAGGAGATCCCTACACCCATTTAAAGGTCTTCATCGGAGAGCTCGGATCCTATACAGAGGACGAGAAGCTCAGAATGTAATTATTCCAGAAGAGTCTGACCGGAGAGGCTAGAGCCTGGTATACCCGATTGGACAATTCAAAAATTCACAGCTGGGAAGAGCTAGCACATGCCTTCCTTAATCAATACAACTTCCAGTCTCAGATGGCTCCAGATAGATATCAAATCACCAAAGTCAAGAAGCAAAACACTAAGTCATTTAGAGAGTATGCCCAACGATGGAGACGGATGGCAGCATAAGTCACCCCGCCCATGACAGAGACTGAGATAGTCCTGACCTTCATCGACATTCAAGAAGTTCCATATTTACGAGAGGGTCCTAGTGGGTATAGGAAAACCATCTCCGGAGATGATCAAAAATGGAGAGATGGCCGAAATGGGGCTAAAGTCTGGGAAGATAAAAGATCTTACCGCATTGGAAGCCGTGGCCGGACATATTCAATCTAGGAGTTATGGGAATAATCCCCGGAGAGTACATAAGAAGAAAGAAGAAGAAGTGTCCTTAGTATTGCAAGGACAAAATCAAAGAGGCAGTTCAAGCAGCCTGCCTATTCAAAGGAGAAATTATCCCCCTTTTCAAGCTCCCTTTCAAAAAACGGGGGAGGTCAGACGTCGAAGAATGTTCACCCCCTTGGGAGATTCACTAGAAAATGTGTTGAAACTGCTGACAGCACAAAAGAAGATTGTTCAGCTCCTTCAACCCGCCAGTTCGAGGGAAAGGAATTTCGACCCAAGTAAAAAGTGTGCATATCATTCCGGATCCCGGGCCACGATACACAAGACTGTTGGTCTCTCAAGCACAAAATCCAAGACTTGATAGACAACGAAGAGATTATGGTGACCAAACTGATAAGTAGGTTTTATACCTACTTATTGGATATCAACTTACCATAACTAAGGCTTAATCTCACATGTTTTAGTTACTTTTCATGCTTTTTATCTTTGTTTTATAGATTGCATAATGGAAACTAGCTCGGTGGCATCGTGGGTGGAATGGACATAAAACAGGCTCGAGTAGGGGCAAATGGCATGTGGTGGAGTGCAAGTGAGATTGGCATGTGAAAATGTGGAGAAAACAGCAGTAGCAGCAGGAACCAAAAGCAGTTAGCAGCATTTTGCATGAAATCCATGGAGCGCGGCAGCGCCCTGGTAGTGCACAAAAGGAGCGCGCCCGTGCAAGGAGAACTTCTAACTGGCAGGCAGCGCGCCCACGCTTCATTTGTAATGAGGGCAGCGCGATCGCGCCTAGCCTGGTTTGACCAGAGTTGACTCTTCATTAAAAGTCCTTAATTGAATGTTTTTCTCTATAAGGGTGTATTTGGAGGTATAGACTTTATCATTGAACCTTATTATTACTACTTTTAGGGTTTTTAGATACACAAGAGAGTGTAGACTCCTCTTCTACATTTTGGCTATCTCTCTTGATTTCTCTTAGATTTTGATATATTTGCATAGATTAGGGCTAGATTTGGAAGCATTGAAGGTTGGCTCTACATTGAAGGATCATATTTGAAGAGGAGAACTCGGATTTTCTTATCTCATCCCTTAGTTTCTCTTTATTTTCATCTTTGCTTTTCAATGTATGAACAAGTTTTGATGATGGATATTGATTCTCTTATGAACTAATTTCTATTGTGGAATTTTAATAGATCTTAGTGTTTAATTCAGATTTGATATACTTCCTTGTTGAGTTTTGACTGATTATGTATGGATTATCTAATGTGGTTTACTTTGATTGCCTAATTGCTTGATCACCAATTACCGAAATAACTCGTATAAAATTGAGAAATGAATTATGAGTTCAAATTTGACCATATTAGCTTGTGATTATGATTATACATGGTGTTACACTCCATAATTTGTGCTTCGAATAGACATATACCGAAGTACTTTTTAATGTTAAGTCACATAGAAATATAGTGGTTTATATAATTTGGGTGTTCACATTCATTCTATCATTTGTGGGTTGTATGTGATATGGACATAGTTTATTGAGAGATGGCTATGTTTTGCTTTCGTGTTCTCGACTAACAATCCGAAGTAATCATTGAGCTTAACAGGAGGTGTATCAACTTGAGTAATGCATTAAGTGAAGTTAGAATCCCATATCTCTCTTATCTGATTTATTTTCTTGTTAATTAGCAGTCATTTGGTAATCAACACTGTTAGATAAATCACCATTTGATCATCTATTTAAGTAGACCAAAGTAGTTACAAAACTATTGCATGTTAGATTGAGGCATTCATTATTCTCCGTGGGAACGATACTTTTCTTACTCTATATTACTTGTGGACCACGTACACTTGCGTGTGTGTGAGTGTTTTAATCAACACCCAAACAAGCCAACAAGTTTTTGGCGCCGTTACCGGGGATTAGTGATTGTTTTTATTACTTTCGTCACCAGTTTAAATTAAATTGGTCTTAGTTAAACAAATCATATCTTATCTCATTTCTATCTTAATTTTTCTTTTGTTTCAGGCACTTTTGACTAGTGTATGCAAACTCGGTCTAAGAAGTCTATTTTGGTGCCTAGAAAGGACAACATCAACGGAAGAGCTCAGCTATTAAGTAAGGGAACTACTAATATTCAAGAGGAGGCTGAGGCACCGGTAGTTATGGCGGACGAAGTACATAAAGCATTAAGGGATTATACAACTCCGCGTATCCATGAGTTACAGTCAAGCATCGCAAGGCCAGCTATAGCCACCAATCCCTTCAAAATTAAACCGGGAACAATACAAATGGTGCAAAACTATGTTCAGTTTGGGGGTAGGGCTAATGATGACCCGAATGAGCATCTATTACGCTTCATTGAGATATGTGACACCTTCAAGTTTAATGGTGTGTCGGATGATGCAGTGAGACTTAGACTCTTTCCTTTCACATTGAGAGACAAGGCAAGGATGTGGCTTCACTCGTTACCATCGGGGTCCATTACTACTTGGGAAGACTTAGCACAGAAATTCTTGGCAAAATTCTTCCCACCCGCAAAGACTGCAAAGATGCGAAGTGCTCTTTCTTCATTTGAGCAACAACATGGGGAGTCCTTATATAAAGCATGGGAGAGATACAAGGAAATGATAAGGAAGTGCCCTCATCATGGGATGCCTCAAAGGATGGAGATAAACACATTTTACTTAGGATTAGGTAGTTAAACTCGGCCTAGCATTGATGCCGCTTTGGGAGGAGCATTCATGGCCAAGTGTTATGAAGAAGCTTATGAATTGTTAGATACTATGGCTGCAAATGATTACCAATGGCCTTCTTCTAGAATGAGTCAACCGAAAGTCGCAGGAGTATTGGAAGTTGATGCCATCACGGCTTTATCGGCTCAATTAGCGGCTATGTCAAAGAAAATTAATTCCATAGCCTAGTCAAAAGTGCAACAAGTAGCCTATGTTTATAAGCTTTGTGCGGGGTCACATCCTGCAAACCAATGTGCTATCAATCCCGAGTCAGTGCATTTTATGAGCAATTATCAGAGGCCACCGAACCAATATCAGAACACTTACAACCCCAACAACAGAAACCACCCAAACTTGTCATGGAGCAATAACCAAAACCATCAACAACAACAACAACATGCTCCAAGACCTTCATATCCTCTGGGATTTCAGAACCAACAACATCCACAAGCTCCCACTGCTCAGCCAGAAAAGAAATCAGAAATGGAGGAGATGATGTTGAAGTACATGGCCAACACCGAGGTGATTATAAAGAGCAAAGCTGTGACTATTAAGAACTTGGAGAACCAAATGAGCCAAATGGCTAGCATGCTTACTAATAGACCACAAGGGACTCTACCTAGCAACACGGAAGCTAACCCAAGAAGAGATGGAAAAGAGCAATGTCAGGCCATCACTCTTAGAAGTGGAAAGCAGACTACAGCTTCTGAACCAAGCGCGGCCGCGCCCCAAGTATAAGAAGAAACGACGCGACCGCACCCTTCTGTAGAAACTAAATCTAAAATATTTTCTAAGGAAAAGGATGGCAAACAAGGATCTGATGCAAAACAGGAGGAGACAGTAGAGCAATCATGTGTTTCACCACCCATAGTGTATCCACCTGTTCCTTATCCACAAAGACTCCAAAAGAAAAAGTTAGACAAGCAGTTTGCAAGTTCCTTGAGGTATTCAAAAAGCTGTAAATCAATCCTATAGACCAGTGTGCTATCAATCCCGAGTCGATGCAGTTTGTGAGCAATTATCAGAGGCCACCGAACCACTATCAGAACACTTAAAACCCCAACAATAGAAACCACCCTAACTTGTCATGGAGCAATAACCAAAACCATCAACCACAACATCAACAACAACATGCTCCAAGACCTTCATATCCTCTGAGATTTCAGAACCAACAACATTCACAAGCTCCCACTCCTCAGCCAGAAAAGAAATTAGAAATGGAGGAGATAATGTTGAAGTACATGTCCAACACTGAGGTGATGATAAAGAGCAAAGCTGTGGCTATTAAGAACTTAGAGAACCAAATGAGCCAAATGGCTAGCATACTTACTAATAGACCACAAGGGACTCTACATAGCAACACGAAAGCTAACCCAAGAAAAGATGGAAAAGAGAAATGTCAGGCCATCACTCTTAGAAGTGGAAAGCAAACTGCAGCTTCAGAGCCAAGCGCGGCCACGCCCCAAGTACAAGGAGAAACGGCGCACCCGCGCCTTTCTGCAGAAACTGAATCTGAAAATTCTTCTAAGGAAAAGGATGGCAAGCAAGGATCTGATGTAGAACAGAAGGAGACAGTAGAGCAATCATGTGTTCCACCACCCATAGTGTATCCACCACCCATAGTGTATCCACCTGTTCCTTATCCACAAAGACTCCAAAAGAAAAAGTTGGACAAGCAATTTGCCAAGTTCCTTGAGGTATTCAAAAAGCTACAAATCAATATTCCATTCGCATAGGCTTTAGAACAGATGCCGAGCTATGCAAAATTCATGAAAGGGATTCTGTCTAGAAAGAAGAAATTAGAAGATTTTGAGACAGTGGCTTTGACTGAGAAATGTAGTGCGGTGTTGCAAAAAAGCTACCTCCCAAACTAAAAGATCCCGACAGTTTTACTATCCCGTGCTCTATTGGAGGCTCGTCATTTAACAAATGTTTATGTGATTTGGAAGCTAGAATCAACCTCATGCCACTATCAGTTTACACACAATTGGGTTTGCCGGCTCCAAAACCGAAAAATATCTCTCTTCAGCTTGCCGATAGATCCATTACTTATCCAAGAGAAATTGTAGAGGACATCCTTGTAAAGGTGGACAAGTTCATATTTCCCATCAATTTCATTGTCCTTGAATATGAAGAAGATAAGGACATTCCTATCATTCTGGGAAGACCTTTCTTAGCCACTGGGAGAACTCTCATTGATGTATAAAAAGGAGAGCTTACTATAAGAGTTCAAGATCAAGAAGTCACTTTCAACGTGTTTAAGGTTATAAAATTTCATACAGATGAAGAGGAATGCTTTCAAATGGATGTGGTTAATAGGGTTATGAATGAAGAGCTCACACATGTGATGAACATTGATCCTTTGGAGAGTGCACTAATAGGAGACTTTGGCATTGATGACCTCGAGGTAGTTGAATATGTACAGATTCTGGATATAGTGCCACGGGTGAGCAAGTTTAAAAGTTATGTGGAACCTCTAAAGCACACAGGCGAGTCATCTGAGCGTCTAAAACCATCTCTTAAGATACCTCCTACACTTGATCTCAAACCTCTTCCTAATCACCTCATATATGCATTTTGGGTGATTCTTCTACTTTGCCTATTATAATTACATCTGCACTAACATCATTTCAGGAAAGTAAGTTGTTGAGGGTGCTAAGGGAATTCAAAATTGCAATTGGGTGGACCATTGCTGATATTAAGGGGATAAGCCCTTCCTTTTGCATGCACAAGATACTTCTTGAAGATGATAGCAAGCCTACAGTTGAACAGCAGAAAAGACTCAACCCAATCATAAAAGAAATGGTTAAGAAGGAGATTTTGAAATGGTTGGATGCTGGCATTATATATCCCATCTCAGATAGCTTGTGGGTGAGTCCAGTGCAATGTGTACCTAAGAAAAGAGGAATGAGTGTGGTAGAAAATGAGAACAACGAGTTGATCCCCACTAGAACGGTCACTGGATGGAGAGTGTGCATGGATTACCGAAAGCTCAACAAAGCAACTAGAAAAGATCATTTCCCTCTCCCATTTATTGATTAGATGCTGGATAGGTTGGCATTTCATGAGTATTATTGCCTCCTAGATGGATACTCGGGATATAATCAGATAGTCATAGCTCCTGAAGATCAATAAAAGACAACCTTCACTTGTCCCTACGGAACATTTGCCTTCAAAAAGATGTTGTTTGGGTTATGCAATGCACCGGCTACCTTTCAAAGGTATATGATGGCTATCTTCTCCGACATGGTAGAACAGAACGTGGAGGTCTTCATGGACGACTTCTCAGTTTTTGGGGACTCATTTAATATATGCTTGGAGAACTTGGACATGGTTTTGAAATGGTGTGTAGAGACAAACTTGGTGCTCAACTGGGAAAAGTGCCATTTTATGGTACAAGAAGGGATCATTCTCGGGCACAAGGTTTCAGGCAAGGGATTGGAGGTCGACAAGGAAAAGTTAGAAATATTAGAGAGCTTACCGTCACTGAACTCAATGAAGGGGGTCTGCTATTTTCTTGGACATGCGGGGTTCTACCGTCGATTTATAAAGGACTTCTCCAAGATTACAAAGCCTTTATGCAGTTTATTGGAGAAGGATGTCCCTTTTAAATTCGACGAGGATTGTTTGGCAGCATTTGAGCATTTGAAGAGAAATTTGACGACAGCACCTATCATCACGGCCCCAGATTGGTCATTACCGTTTGAGTTGATGTGTGATGCTAGTGACTTTACAGTAGGGGTTATTTTAGGGCAGCAAAAAAGATGTTTTATGTCATTTATTATGCTAGCAAGACCTTGACGGATGCACAACTCAACTACACAATTACTGAGAAGGAGTTATTAGCTGTGGTGTATGCCTTCGACAAGTTTTGCTCATATTTGATTGGCACGAAAGTAGTGGTGTTTACAGATTATGCTGCCATTTGGTATTTGATTGCTAAAAAGGATGCCAAACCCCGATTGATTCGATGGATTCTACTCTTGCAGGAGTTTGACTTGGAGATCAAGGATAGGAAGGGTACCAAGAATCAGGTGGCGGACCACTTGTCACGATTAGAGAATCTAGGAAAAGATAAGGATGATAGAGTTTTGATTAATGAGTCTTTCCCGGATGAATAGCTGTTTATGGTCCCAAGGCAAAGTCCCATGGTTTGCTGACTTTGCAAACTACTTGGTTAGCAGCAGCCTTCCTCCTGAGTTGTCAAGGCCTCAAAAGAAGAAATTTTTGCACGATGTCAAATGGTACATGTGGGATGAGCCATATCTCTTCAAGCAATGTACAGACCGAATGATCAGGCGATGTATCCCTCACAGTGAGACAGAGAGCATATTACATGATTGTCATGCATCAGTGTACGAGGGACATTATGAAGGTGAGAGGACAACGACTAAAATGTTTCAAGCTAGATTTTATTGGCCAACTCTCTTCAAGGACGCCTACCAATTTGTGCAAAAATGTGATAGATGCCAAAGGGTGGGAAACATCTCAAAGAGGAATGAAATGCCTTTGAACATGATTCTAGAAGTTGAAATTTTTGATGTTTGGGGCATTGACTTCATGGGAACATTCATCTCGTCTTGTGGAAATTTATACATCCTGTTGGCAGTTGATTATGTCTCTAAGTGGGTTGAAGTGGCGGCCTTGCCAACAAATGACGCCAAGGTGGTCTTGAGGTTTCTATAGAAAAGCATTTTCACAATATTCGGGACACCGTGGGCGATCATTAGGTGACGAAGGCAGTTACTTCGGTGACAGACAGTTCTCAGCTCTTTTGGCTAAGTACGGGGTAAATCATTGAGTTGCTACAGCCTATCATCCCCAAACTATTGGCCAAGCTGAAGTCTCCAATCGAGAAGTCAAGCAAATTCAGGAGAAAATTGTCAACCCCACTAGGATGGATTGGTCCTTAAAGCTTGATGATGCAGTTTGGGCTTACAGAATGGCATACAAGACACCTCTTGGGATGTCCCCATATCAGTTGGTCTATGGTAAATCTTGTCATCTTCCTATGGAGTTGGAGCACAAAGCATTCTGGGCCATCAAAAAGTTGAATTTTGACCTCAAAGCTGCAGGGGAGAAGAGACTTCTCCAATTAAATGAACTTGACTGAATTTAGACTACAAGCTTATGAGAATTCAAAATTGTACAAGGAGAAGGTGAAAAGATGGCATAACCGGAAAATCATTGATAGGAAGTTTGAGCCAGGGCAAGCTGTTTTGTTGTTCAACTCATGCCTTTGTCTCTTTCCGGGAAAGCTCAAGTCTAGATGGTCGGGGCCATTCACGGTGAAAATCGTTTATCCTCATGGTGCGGTGGAGATTGTAGGCCAAGACCCAGACAAACCTTTCAAGGTCAACGGGCAGTGGTTGAAACACTATTGGGGAAGCGAGTTCGATCGCCAAAAGGCCTCAATGTCCCTTGTCACTCCATGATCATTTCAGAGAGAGTTAAGCTAATTAACTATAAACAAGCGCTAGATGGGAGCCACCCCATCCACTCTATTCTCTCCCTCTTATTTAATTCTTGTTACTTATCTATCATTTCCCCCCACCCCCATGTTTAATTCTTGGATACTTTGAGTTTTAGTCCATTTTTGACATAGCATAGAAAATTTAAATATCGCATTTTTGAGTAGAATACATTTACTTTAAATAGTTCAATTTTAAGTTAGTGGAATAAGAATATGTCTCATCTTAGATACCCCTTTTTGTAGGAAATAGTTCATACATGCAAGTTGGCTGCTGAAATAGAAAGTGTTGCAGAATCTAAAGGTGCAGGACCAGCGTAGCGCGGCCGTGCCATTTTCTAAGCCAAAGGCAGCGCGCCCGCACCATCAATTTGCATTGCAGTGTGCTCCCATGCCATAGCGCCCCCCCCCCCCCCCCCCGCCCCAGGATACCTACAGCAGAGCGCACCCGCTCCATAACCTGACAAAAATTTTGTTTTTAAAATCCTGCAGAAGTCGACCCAGCCCTTATAATTCTTATTCCAGTTCTACCGAACCTCCTTATATCAGAAATACACATCTCTTAGACTTCTACTCCTCTACTTTTTATAAACCCTAACCTAATCACTCCCCCACTTCCATATTCATCTCTACATTCCCACGTATTCTCTCTCCACGTTCTCCTCAACCAGAATTCTTACCCACACCCTCCACCATCTCAGCATCTCTATCTATATAATCCTTAAACATAACCACCAGCCAAGCCCATCCTTGATCAAATAAATTTTCTACAGAAGTTAGGGTTTCCAGAAGGATTCATAAGGCTGAGTTTGGGATTCAGAGTTGTCTGTCAGAAGTTAGGGTTCCAAAATTTGTTGTAGAATAATGGCACCAAAGAGAGTTCGTTCATCTTCTTCATTCTCATCCTCCAGCTATAGCCATGGAGAAGGGAGCATTCGAAATGTATTGGATGCTTCGAAGTTTATCAATTTGTCTGCCCAACAACACTAGACTAATGTTTTGGTGGCCAAGACCATCATGTTAGAGAGGGGCCTTAAGCCAAGCAAGGATGATGAGAAGCTGTGGAATATGATTTGAGACATGGGATGGATTGGCGTTGTGAGTACTCCTGTGGTTGCCCTATGGCAATTGTGCTGGAATTCTATGCTAATACAAGGGAGACAAAGAATGGGATTTCTTTCATGCATGGAAAATAAGTGAGCTATCTTCCTACAACTATCAATGAGGTGTTCCATTTGTTTCCTCCATCTGTTGAGACAGTGAATTGGGTGGTAGTTGAGCGATTTGAGACAAACTTGGACAAGTTAGTGAAAGACCTCTGCATGTCGGGCACAGCATGGCTATCAAGCTAGGAACTGATACAATGACACACTTCCCTCATACCGGTCTGAAAAGATATGCCAAGGCTTGGAACAGTTTCATCTGCGCCAATCTGATGCCTACCCGCCACCAGCACGACGTCACTATAGAGAGGGCCATTATCTTGTATGGGATCATCACCGGTAAGTTCATAGATGTGGGGCATTTGATCCATCAGTCCATGCTTTGGTACATACGAGGCAGTACCATCGGCAGGATTCCACACGCCTCAGTAGTGACCCAGCTATGCATTCAAGCAGGGGTTGATTGGGAAAATGAGCAAGTGCAGATGCCCATGAAGGACATCGACCATGCCGCCATTAAGAAATATTCAGAGTGGGAAGGTGGAAAGGCACACCCTCGAGGCCTTGGGTTCTGCATACTTCAGTACGTGAGGAAAAAGCTCCATCGCAGACATCTCAGGCAGTAGGGCCACCTTCGGAAGATAGAGCTAGTCATGATCGCCAGATGCGACGATTACAGTCGAGGATGGACGCTCTGCACATCAATTTTCAGACCTATGCAGATGGACTGTCCGATACACTGGCACAAGCCTTCTCTCAGCAAGGCGTGCTAGTCGAGTTTATCGTCTTCGGTGCGGCCATGCCATATCCACCACCAGATTCACCACCCGAGCCATAGTCGGGTGGCCACGATGATGCTTAGGGGAGTTTCCTAACCCATTACTTCCAATGAGGACATTGATTATTTCAAGTTTGAGGGTATTGGGTACTTAGTTGCATATAGTAGTAGTTGCATGTTTAGTTTGCATTTTCATGTTTGTTTAGTTTGCATTTTCATGTGCATTTTGCATGTTTTCTTTACTTCATTTAGTTTGCATTTTGCATTGCATGATTCTATATTTCAGTTAGTTTGAGTTCCATATGGCCTGTGATGATATTGGATTTACATTGATTGTTGAACATTGTTAGTAGCTTAGGCTCGGTCATATTTTTATTGCATGATGTTAATCTTTGCCTGTTGATTTTGATGTAATCGGATAGCACGATTTTGTTAATTCTGCTTGTTGGATTAGATTATTACATACTTGTCTTCTGAGGGGAAATTTTTATTTTAATGATAGAGTTTTGTAAACATTTAGCTATGACCATGATGACGCTGAAATTCAAGTTTGGGGGAAAACATTGGGTATGCATGCTATACAAAAAATAATAATAAAATGAGAAAAAGAAAAAAAATAGAATGTTGAATAAACACTTTGGCTAGTCGAGTCCTGTGGCCTTTGATATTCGAGCAAGTACGCCCTAGGGGTTGTCTTTACACCCAGCATCCTAAAGCCTTATGATTTGAGAGTCGTTATCAAAATCTTGCTACACAGGTATCATTTAAAAGCCTAAGAGGGCTAGGCATTGCACAGTTAGGTGAAATCACGGGAATGCATGAATATCGCCCTCGTGAGTGAATAAAAGCATAATAAATCCTTTGTTGACTCTTAGATTGAGTTGATGGGAAATCTTGGTTGGAGCTTCATATGTCTGCAGTTTTGCTTGATTTAAAACTTTACTTTTCCCTCTTAGAAGCATAGTATGTGAAATTTTTACCTATATCAAGCGTAGTGGATTTTAGCGCACACACACTACATCATTGTCAATAGGTTTTGATTTTCAGATTGTATGATTATATGGCATTGGCTTGGTTGGATACTTTGTTCATCTATCTTGTGATTTCTCTAAGGCATCTCATATTGGAATTCATACTTGGCTGAAATTAGATCTCATTATCATTTTAGCGTAGTTTGCATTTCATATAGTTTGCATTTATGTTAGTTGCTTGAGGGCAAGCAACAGTTTAAGTTTGGGAGTATTTGATAAGTAGGTTTTATACCTACTTATTAGATATCAACTTACCATAACTGAGGCTTAATCTCACATATTTTTGTTACTTTTCATGCTTTTTATCTTTATTTTGTAGATTGCATAATGGAAACTAGCTCGGTGGCATCGTGGGTGGAATGGACATGAAACCGACTCGAGTAGGGGCAAATGGCATGTGGTGTGTAGACACTCGAAATTTCGCTTTCTTTGTACTAACCTTGCAGAAGGGCAAAAGCGTAATTTTCCTTCAGAGACAACCCCGAGGTAGGGCAAAAGAGCCAGGTTATCTCAGAGACAACCCTGGGAGTGATGCAAAGGACCAATGACGTCCAAACATATCGCGAACCGAACGAAGATCGCCAAGCTGAGACAGTGTCCATCAGCAGCGAACCTCGAATGGTGTGCCATTGAAGATAAGCCAGCTAACTGATATCTGGACCTGGAAGATATATCTCTACTATGAGTACTGACTTCCCGAACCCTAATTCAGTCAGACTCGATCTTATCCCGCCGCATTCAGCAAAGACTTTTCGAAAGGTCGATCTGCGGAGGTCGACTTCTTTCGAACCAGGACCGAAGGAACACGTGTCGAGACGGTGGGCCCCACCTAGCCCAGGCTAGCCGTGTAAAGGGACAAAATTTTAATTGAACCGTGATTCTGGGGACAGAATCCTTTTAAGGGGGGAAGATGTGACGAACGAGATTTTGTAATATAATTTGAATATTTATTGAATTAAATAAATATTTTTTGATGATTTAATTATTGAATTAAATAATTAATTGATGAAATTGTGGTAGATTAATTTAATTATATGTGTTACATTGATTAAATTAATATTGAGAATTTTATTGTGCAAAATATGTATTTAATTGAGCTTATTTGATTAAATGAATTATTTAATAAGCATAACGTTATTCTAATTAATTTAATAATTAATTAGAGATTTAATAATTTGACATAATTAATAAATGAGAATTTTAATTATGTGATTATGTGATTTAATGTGGAATTATTCTATTTTATTTAATTGATTTAAATAAGATATTTGATTAATTGCTTAATTGGGTGTGACATTATTTAACTATATGATAATAATAAATTTAAATTAAATGGGAAAGAGTTATTAAGGAACAACCAAACAAGCCCCTAAGGGGAGTTGGACTAGTTAACCATAACGGAGTAACTTACCCACTAACTTGTCAGTGGAATACAATATGTGATATTATATACATATATCATATATACATTAGTTCTATTACATATTCCTATCAGAAGAAAAAGAAGAGAGAAACTTAGAGAAGTTGAGAGAAATTTAGAGAGAACTTTGAAAGAGAGTTGAAGAGATCAACGGTTGTAGAAATCAAAAGAGAGTTCTTCATCATCACAATCTAGCAGGGTAATCTCTTCAACCCAAAACTTAAATTACGTTCTTATATTTTTATGAAAAACTATTCAAGTTCTCTATGATTGAAGAAATTTATAATTGGTGGGTATATGATGATATATATGTTAGTATATGTATATTATATGATTTATATCATGTATTCATATGCTAGAGTAACCAATTTCATATAGATATGCTATAATCAGAGTTTTTCATTAACGACTATTTTGAGTTCTCTATAAAATAATTATTTTGTGATCAATGCATGAATTGATGATTTATGTGTATATAAATGTTAAGATATAATCATAACATATATTTTAATATATATGTATGTTTTCAAACCATCAATTTCATGTAATTATGTTTTAATTGAGTTTTTCAAAAGTTACAGAGTATAAAAGTTGTATATATGGCCCTTACAAACAATTGTATGCCATGAATTATTTGTTTAACTTAAATTTGTCAGTAAATTATGATAATACATATTAAGCCAAAGAAAACAAACTTTGAACGGACGGATTCATAGTTATAACGAATCCGTGACGTCAAATTTCTTGTTTTTCTTCAAAACCATCAAGAGCACCAAGAACAATGAAATTTCATGATTTTATTGGAGTAATTACAGGATATAAAGTGTTAAAAGCATGTTAGAATCATTATATGATGTTTCTTTGAAGTTTATACTTCATAGAAATCACGGTACTAGTTTGATTTGCATTTAATTGGACTAAAACTGTCAAAATCGCAAACTATTGCTGAATAGCAAGGGCATGCCCTCCATAGCCGAATTTATGCCAGCCCCAGCGGCCCCCCATATAGAATTTACCCACCCCAGCGGACCTAACCCCCGCCCCAGCGGGGGTAGTGCAAAGAAAAAAATTATTTTTTGACCTCCTGTAGTAAAATAACTTCTTCATACAAACTCCGATTAAGGCGACTCAAGATGATTCGAAAAGATAACGAGTAGACCTAAAACTTTTATTCTTTAATTTTTTCGATTTGAAGTCATTAACATAGGTCAAAATGGCCATCTTTGTGAATTCATACTCATGTTATGTGGTTAGTTAATAAGTTAACACTATAAACCAAGTTGTAAGTTGACTTAAATGAAAAGTTCATCAGTTGAACATAGAAGTGGCGAAACTAATCGACGTCGTATGCATAATGTAATGTGTAGGACGTTGAGGAATTGAATTGTAACTAGATTTTTAGCTTGTGCACGAGGCAAGTATTCTATCCCTAACTCATTATCGTTAAGCAAGTTTTCTTATCTAAACTCTTTAAGTTGAATATGAATTCTATTCCTTATTCTTAGTCAAGCAAGTTACTAAACTCAGATTTTACCTTTATTGAGCAAGTTTTCTATTCTTGAAATATTATCATGATACAAGTTCTTATTCGTGTTAGTCAAGTTGAGATTTCATATGAGATATTATATTACCTTTAAAAGCATGATTCCAGTTATACAATACTTATTCGATTGTATACTCTTGAGAAGGTATTATTCAATTTGAATATCGTTTATTGTTGAACCTTGTAAGACTAGCGAACCCTTATTGATTCGACTAGTCCATAGTTGATGAACGTTCTAAATTCTAGAACTATTACCGAGCTTATCCAAACCAAACTTCCTTTGGTGCGGACTTTGATGTCAAACTGAGATGAACAATCCTATTATAGGGGATTGACGATGCTTTAGCGTTAAGATATTGTGCACAGTATGGGTACTAAGGGCTGATCCCCCTAAGTACAAGAAGTAGAGTCCATAGTCTTATGACTGTTAAAGGTTTAAAGTATAAACATTTTACAACCTAGGACATAGTTCGAGGTCTTATAACCCTCGGATATTCTTTTGATTCTTGTTATTCATTCTTGATTCAAAAGCCGAGTTTTCCTTATTCAGACGTCTTTGATTCACTCGTATGTTATTATATTATTGTTATATTGTTATACTTGTGGGCAATCGTGCTCACTCTTGTGTAATAATAACATTGCAGTTAAGAATGAAAGGTCCGACGAGCCTTCTACTAGCAAAGACAAGGGCAAGGTCAACAAGTGTTGAAGACTTGTTGTTTATTTGATATGTCATTGTTTAAGACTTATGTTAAAGTTGTGTAAGACTATTTATTTGTTTACGTTTCCGCATTTGAGATTTAAGGTTAGTATGACCTGGGATTGATTTTGTATTTTTATTCAGATGTTGTAACCCAATAAGGGGAGACGTTGGTTTTATTTCTATCTATTGCATGGTTGCATTTATTATGGGTAGATAGATAGATGATATTTATACAGTGAACACCAAATCCCGTGAAAATTGAAGTACCCGGATTTGAGGGTGTCACAGGTTGGTATCAGAGCCGTAGGTTATGAACATTAGGTGGGGGAAAAACTTAGGATAGTAGCCTTTTTAAGAAATTGAGAACATAGTAATGATAAACTCTTATCGAATTCTAAGAAAGATAATAAATTAACTTATGTGCTAAGTGCCTATACTTATATACTTGCGAGAGTATCGATTAGCATCACATAATAACTAAGACTTAAAATTTGATTTGTCAGGATGTCAGATGCTAGAGAACCCAGTCAGGCTAGGGACGTTGTACCCCGAGAGGCTAGGGAGGAGGAGCCCCGAGACATTCACACAGTCAGGGAGCAGTTAATTCGATGAGAGCCATCTCCTTTGATCACAGTCGTTGGTCGAGAGCATGAGTCGGTGTTCGATTCAGAGGAGGACTATGAGGAGATAGAGATTCAGGCTGAGGCAGCTGAGGAGGATGAGGAAGACCCTGAAGAGTTCCCACCAAACTCTATCAGTGCTTAGATGTATGACAAACTGTATGACCATAACATAGAGTTACGAGATACTGTTCAGGAGCTGAGGGAGCAGACGGTTACTCAACAGTCTACCATTGAGAAGAAGGATGTTGAAGTTGAGGCTCTTCACACACGTCTTGGAGACGTAGAGTGGGAGTTGGTCCATGAAAAGGGCCAAGTTGAGCAGAAGTCAGAGGAGATAGAGAAATTGAAGAATGAGTTAAAAGAGAAATCAGTGAGGCTTGCCATAGCGGAGGAAGCTTGGGTGAGAGATTCACGACGTGCCAATCTTGCAGAGGATAATGTTCGTGCAAAGAGAGCAAGGATTGAGGAGACGGGTTATACATTTTAGAATGCAATTGACAAGGCCCAGGATCGGGTGATGTACTATCCATTCCAGTTCGAAGGTCTGTCCAGGTACATGCTGGATCGTAGGACGATGTTCCGCATCATGGAAGAGGAACACAGTAAAGCTATTCGACGCCTAAGTAGGCAGTGATAGGAACAGTTTGATTATGTGATAACTTACTTGATATTAACAATGTAAATTCCGATGTGCTTATAAATAGAGGAATATTTTGATGATTTAAATCCTGTAGATTCAATATCTCGGGATAGTTGATGTAAATAGCAGTAATGCTATCGTATTATTTTAAAACTTTTGATTAAATAAAATATCAGAGTTATTTGAGATGATTATATGTTAAGTGATTATGTTAAAATATTTAAGTTAAGTCTTAAATATTTAAGAATTAAATAAAGATCTAATGAGCGTATATCTTAAACAAAAATATGCCGCCGAGAAGAAGACCAAACCGTCAACCGATCGAAGAAGGGTCAACGAACAACAACGACGCCAATGCAAACGCTAACCCCGTGTAGTAGTTGGTGAACTTACTGGCCGGAGCAAATAATAATCAGCCTCAAGCTCCACCGAACACCTCATTCAAAGAATTCAAGGCGGTAGGACCACCAGAGTTTAAAGGCTCCACGAACCCGATAGAAGCTCAAACTTGGGTTATGGAGATGGAGAAAGTTTTCGACGTTGCCAGAGTCAGTGAGAACCATAAGACCGCATACGCAACGTTCATGTTAAAATCAGAAGCTAGCTTTTGGTGGCAAGCAAACAAGGTTCAAGGAGGAGAAGGCGTAATAACCTGGGAGAGGTTTAAAGAAATATTTTTTGAGATGTATTTCCCGACCAGCTCACAGAACCTGATGAAGGTACAATTTCTAGAGCTCAAGTAGGGGAATATGTCCGTACCAGACTATGCGGCGAAATTCAATGAGTTGGCTAGGTTTGCCACGTATCAAGTGCACACCGATGAGAGGAAGGCAAGGAGGTTTGAACAGGGCCTAAAGCCTTGGTTGTATAGCAAAGTGTCAATGTTCCAATTAAACACTTTTGTTGGGGTACTGGCGAAGGCCATTCTCGCTGAAGGTGGTAGCGACACTGTGACCAAGTATAACCAGGATCAGAAGAAGAAGAAGAAGAAGAATGAGAGTGAAGGGAATACTAAGGCTAGTGGCAGCAACACGGGAGGAAATAACAATCAGAAGAGGAGGTGGACCGATAACTCGTCAACTGGTAATCAGCAAGGAGGTCGGAAGAAGAGAATTGAAGCATGTCAGACCTGCGGGAAAGCTCACATGGGGATCTATATGAAGGGAAAATGGGTGTGCTACAATTGTGGTCAGGAAGGCCACATAGCACCTAACTGTCCTAACCCAAAGAAGGGAGCCTGCTTCACTTGCGGTTCAAAGGATCACTTGGCTAGGGACTGTCCTAAGAAAGGATCTGGAGGGGCAGGAACAGGAGGGAACAAGGGAAATAGCAGTGGCAATGCTCTAACTATCACGGGACCAACCGCAACCAACCGAACGACTTCCAGGACGTTCAATATAACAGTGCAGGATGCTGTGCAGTCTCGCGATGTGGTGTCAGGTATCATTCCAATTAATAAAGTTAATGCTTATGTATTATTTGATTCGGGTGCTACTTGTTCATTTATATCCGATGACTTTGCTAAGAACTTAGGATTGCATAAGGATGAGTTAGAATACCCTATGAACATAGAAATTACGAATAAAGAAGTTATCCCTATTAAGTACGTACACAAAAACTGTAGGGTGGATATTAAGGGTAACATTATGAACGTAGATCTTATCCCGATTAGACTTGAGGAGTTCGACGTTATTCTGGGAATGGATTGGCTATTCAGTTATGGGGCTGTAATTGATTGCCAGAAGAAATGTATTAACCTTATGACTCCGTCAAAGGTTGTGTTTTATTACAGCATATTGCCTAGACAAGCAAGTTGTCTGACGGTGATGCAGGCCAGAAAGTTATTAAGACAAGGCTGTATAGGATATTTAGCCTACATAGTCGACAGTCGTAAAGAGAACCCGAAGATAGAGGAGATACCAGTCGTGAGGGACTTCGCAGACGTATTTCTGAACGATCTGCCAGAACTTCCACCAGATAGAAAGGTTGAGTTTGTGATCGATTTGGCCCCAGGAACGGCTCCAATATCGAAGGCACCGTACCGGATTGCTCCGGTAGAGATGAAAGAATTGATGGTACAACTGCCAGAATTACTGGACAGGAAGTATATACAATCGAGCGTATCACCGTGAGGAGCACCGGTGTTATTTGTGAAGAAGAAGGACGGGACGATGCGGCTCTGCATCGACTACAGAGAACTGAATAAGGTCACCATTAAGAATAGGTATCCATTACCGAGGATCGACGACCTGTTTGATCAATTGAAGGGAGCAAGATACTTTTCAAAGATAGACTTTAGGAGTGGTTATCATCAACTGAAGGTGAGGCCAGAGGATGTTCCGAAGATAGCATTTAGGACTCGATATGGTCACTACGAATTTTTGGTGATGTCATTTGGTCTAACGAATGCTCCTGTAGCATTTATGGGCCTAATGAACGGAGTGTTCAAGCCGTTTTTGGATAAATTCGTGGTGGTCTTTATCAATGACATTTTGGTATATTCGAAGACCAAGGAAGAACATGTAGAGCATCTGAAAGTAACGTTAGAGGCATTGAGAAGAGAGAAGTTGTACGCCAATTTTTTGAAATGTGAATTCTGGATTGAAAGGGTGCAATTTCTTGGACATGTGATCGATAAGGACGGAATTTCGGTAGATCCCTCTAAAGTCGAAGCTGTGATGAACTGGGATCAGCTGAAAACGCCGTTAGAAGTGAGAAGATTTCTTGGATTGGCAGGCTATTACAGGAGATTCATTCAGGACTTTTTCAAGATCGCAACTCCGCTGACGAATTTAACTAGGAAATCGGTGAAATTTGTTTGGACGGAGAAGTGTGAGGGAAGCTTCCAAAAGCTTAAGAAGATTCTGAGTTCGACACCTGTGTTATCCCTTCCGGATGACACAGGAAATTTTGTGGTTTATAGTGATGCGTCGCATAAAGGACTTGGTTGTATGCTTATGCAAAACAGTAGGGTCATTGCGTACGCGTCACGACAATTGAAAGACTATGAGAAGGGGTATCCGACCCACGACTTGGAATTAGCTACAATGGTATTTGCTTTGAAGATCTGGAGACACTATCTCTATGGGGAGAAGTGTGAAATATATACAGACCACAAGAGTCTAAAATATATTTTCACACAGAAGGACCTGAATATGCACCAGAGAAGATGGCTGGAGTTAATTAAGGAATATGACTGCAAGATTTTATACCATCCGGGTAAAGCAAACGTTGTTACCGACGCCTTAAGCAAAAAGGGTCGGGAGAAATTGATGATGTTGACTGCTCAGGAGGAGCTAATTTCAGCAATGGAGAAGCTGGAATTGGAAGTGAAGTATCCGATGGAGATTGACGAGAAACTGTTCCAAATGCAAGCTGGTACAACTTTGTTGGATAAAGTTAAGGAAGCTCAACTTCAGAACGAAGAATGTGAAAAGGTAAAGGAGAAGATATCTAAAGGAAACAAACCGAGGTTCAAGATAGACAGTGAGGGACTGCTGAGATTTGAGAGCAGAGTTTGGGTACCGCCAGTATCAGAGATTAAGGAAGACATTTTGAACGAGGCTCATAGCTCACGATATTCGATTCACCCTGGTAGTACCAAGATGTACCAGGATATTCGACAATATTTCTGGTGGCCGAATTTGAAACGAGATGTTGCAGAGTGTGTTGCAAAGTGTCTGACATGTCAGAAAGTGAAAGCAGAACATCAGAGGCCGAGTGGGTTGCTACAACCTTTAGAGATCCCAGAATGGAAATGAAAACACATTACGATGGATTTCGTGGTTGGCCTCCCGACGACTCAGAAAGGCTACAACGCAGTATGGGTTATCGTTGACCGATTGACGAAATCCGCACACTTCCTTCCAATCAGAATCAGATTTAACTTAGACCAGTTGGCAAAGCTATATGTGAAAGAGATTGTTTCGAGGACGGAGTTCCGGTGTTAATTATTTTTGATAGGGATTCGTGCTTTACATCAAACTTTTGGAAGCGACTACAGGAATGCATGGGGACGCAGTTGAGAATGAGTACGGCCTATCACCCTCAGACAGACGGACAGAGTGAAAGAACGATCCAGACATTGAAAGATATGCTGAGAGCATGCATCATGGATTTCAAAGGCAACTGGGATGACCACCTATCGCTTGTTGAATTCGGTTACAACAACAGTTACCTCACTAGTATTGGCATGCCGCCTTACAAAGCGTTGTACAACAGAAAGTGTAGAACTCCACTATATTGGGATGAAGTTGGCGAGAGACAATTGCTCGGTCCAGAGTTGGTATAACAGACAGCAGATATATTCAAAGTGATCCGGACAAGACTGGTAGCGGCTAAGGGTAGGCAGAAGAAATACGCTGATCCACACCGTAAGAATGTAGAATTTGAATCGGGTAGCTTTGTTTTCTTGAAAGTCTCTCCCTGGAAAGGAAAGATCAGATTCGGTAAGAAGGGGAAATTGAGCCCGAGGTTCATTGGACCCTTTGAGGTACTGCGAAGGATTGGAGAAGTTGCGTATGAGGTAGCCTTACCTCCGGTGCTAGAGAATGTCCACAACATCTTTCATGTGTCAGTGTTAAGACCCTACAAACCCAATTACAAAGATGTGATTGAATATGAACCGCTATAATTTGAGAAAGACTTATCCTATGAAGAAATTCCTGCCCAGATTGTTGACAGGAAAGAGCAAGTTCTCAGAAATAAAGTTATACCTTCTGTTAAGGTAATTTGGAGGAACCACAAAGTTGAAGAAGCTACGTGGAAACTCAAAGAGCATATGATGAAGAATTTCCCACAATTATTTACTTAATTTATGTGTAAGCGATTCTGAGGACAGAATCTTTGTAAGGGGGGAGAATGTAACGGGACGAAATTTTAATTGAACTGTGATTCTGGGGACAGAATCCTTTTAAGGGGGGAAAGATGTGACGAACGAGATTTTGTAATATAATTTGAATATTTATTGAATTAAATAAATATTTTTCGATGATTAAATTATTGAATTAAATAATTAATTGATGAAATTGTGGTAGATTAATTTAATTATATGTGTTACATTGATTAAATTAATGTTGAGAATTTTATTATGCAAAGTATGTATTTAATTGAGCTTATTTGATTAAATAAATTATTTAATAAGCATAACGTTATTCTAATTAATTTAATAATTAATTAAAAATTTAATGATTTAACATAATTAATAAATGAGAATTTTAATTATGTGACTATGTGATTTAATGTGGAATTATTCTATTTTATTTAATTGATTTAAATAAGATATTTGATTAATTGCTTAATTGGGTGTGACATTATTTAACTATATGATAATAATAAATTTAAATTAAATGGGAAGGAGTTATTAAGGAACAACCAAACAAACTAAGAGGAGTTGGACCAGTTAACCATAACAGAGTAACTTACCCACTAACTTGTCAGTTGAATAAAATACATGATATTATATACATATATCATATATACATTAGTTCTATTACATATTCCTATCAGAAGAAAAAGAAGAGAGAAACTTAGAGAAGTTGAGAGAAATTTAGAGAGAACTTTGAAAGAGAGTTGAAGAGATCAAGGGTTGTAGAAATCAAAAGAGAGTTCTTCATCATCACAATCTAGCAGGGTAATCTCTTCAACCCAAAACTTAAATTACGTTCTTATATTTTTATGAAAAAACTATTCAAGTCCTCTATGATTGAAGAAATTTATAATTGGTGGGTATATGATGATATATATGTTAGTATATGTATATTATATGATTTATATCATGTATTCATATTCTAGAGTAACCAATTTTATATAGACATGCTATAATCAGAGTTTTTCATTAACGACTATTTTGAGTTCTCTGTAAAATAATTATTTTGTGATCAATGCATGAATTGATGATTTATGTGTATATAAATGTTAATATATAATCATAACATGTTTTATACCATCTATGTATGTTTTCAAACCATCAATTTCATGTAATTATGTTTTAATTGAGTTTTTCAAAAGTTACAGAATATAAAAGTTGTATATATGGACCTTACGAACATTTGTATGCCATGAATTGTTTGTTTAACTTAAATTTGTCTGTAAATTATGATAATACATGTTAAGCCAAAGAAAACAAACTTTGAACGGACGGATTCGGAGTTGTAACGAATCCGTGACGTTAAATTTTTATATTTTTCTTCAAAACCGTCAAGAACACCAAGAACAATGAAATTTCATGATTTGATTAGAGTAATTACATGATATAAAGTGTTAAAAGCATGTTAGAATCATTATATGATATTTCTATGAAGTTTATACTTCATAGAAATCACGGTACTAGTTTAATTTGCATATAATTGGCCTAAAACTGTCAAAATCGCGAACTGTTGCTGAACCCCAAGGGCTTGCCCGCCCCAGCGGGCCCCATACAGATTTTACCCACCCCAACGGACCTAACCCCCGCTCCAGCGTGGGTAGTGCAGAGAAAAAAATTATTTTTTGACCTCCTATAGTAAAATAAGCATAACTTCTTCATATTAACTCCATTTAAGGCGATTAGAATGATTCAGAAAGATAACGAGTAGACCTACAACTTTTATTTTTTAAGTTTTTCGATTTGAAGTCATTAACATGGGTCAAAATGGCCATCTTTGTGACTGATGCGTATTCGGAAGCAATCGGAGGGCGTCGGACATGCACGTACGCAAGTGTAGTGCTCTCGACAATAAAAGATGTTGTTCTAAATTATAAACATGAATATTATATGATTCGAAGTTCATGATTAATAAACTAAGTTATTGACATGTATAAGATAATGTGAATGTTCAAGTTAACAAACTTAGTGCGAAATTGAATATTGTGATTGTAAAACTTGATTATGATTGTTTGAAGGATTATACCTATATGCTACGCATATTGTGAATTCATACTCATGTTATGTGGTTAGTTAATAAGTTAACACAATGAACCAAGTTGTAAGTTGACTGAAATGAAAAGTTCAACAGTTGAACATAGAAGTGACGAAACTAATCGACATCGTATGCATAATGTAATGTGTAGGACGTTGAGGAATTGAATTGTAACTAGATTTGTAGCTTGCGCACGAGGCAATTATTCTATCCCTAACTCATTATCGTTAAGCAAGTTTTATTATCTAAACTCTTTAAGTTGAATAAGCGTTCTATTCCTTATTCTTATGTCAAGCAAGTTACTAAACTTAGAGTTTGCCTTTATTGAGCAAGTTTTCTATTCTTAAAATATTATCATGATACAAGTTCTTATACGTGTTAGTCAAGTTGAGATTTCATATGAGATATTATATTACCTTTAAAAGCATGATTCCAGTTATACAATACTTATTCGATTGTATACTCTTGAGAAGGTAATATTCAATTTGAATATCGTTTATTGTTGAACCTTGTAAGACTAGCGAACCCTTATTGATTCGACTAGTCCATAGTTGATGAACGTTCTAAATTCTAGAACTATTAGCGAGCTTATCCAAACCAAACTTCCTTTGGTGCGGACTCTGATGTCAAACTGAGATGAACAACCCTATTATAGGGAATTGACGATGCTTTAGCGTTAAGATATTGTGCACAGTATGGGTACTAAGGGCTGATCCCCCTAAGTACGAGAAGTAGAGTTCATAGTCTTATGATTGTTAAAGGTTTAAAGTATAAACACTTTACAACCTAGGACATAGTTCGAGGTCTTATGACCCTCAAATATTCTTTTGATTCTTGTTATTCATTCTTGATTCAAAAGCCGAGTTTTTCTTTTTCAGAAGTCTTTGATTCACTCGTATTTTATTATATTATTGTTATATTGTTATATTTGTAGACAATCGTGCTCACTCTTGCGTAATAATAAAGTTTGCAGTTAAGAACGAAAGGTCCGACGAGCCTTCTACTAGCAAAGGCAAGGGCAAGGTCAACAAGTGATGAAGACTTGTTGTTTATTTGATATGTCATTGTTTAAGACTTATGTTAAAGTTATGTAAGACTATTTATTTGTTTACGTTTCCACATTTGAGATTTAAGGTTAGTATGACCTGGGATTGATTTTGTATTTTTATTCAGATGTTGTAACCTCATAAGGGGAGATGTTGGTTTTATTTCTATCTATTGCATGGTTGCATTTATTATGGGTGGATAGATAGATGATATTTGTACAGTGAATACCAAATCTTGTGAAAATTAAATAACCCGAATTTGGGGGTGTCACAAGCCGCATGTATGTATGCGGCTGGCTCGGCCAGCTTATATCCCCCACACTAGTTCATATAGAAAAAAAGAGAGAGAGATTTAGAGAGAGAAAGAAAATTCTATAGAGAGAAAGGCTTGGGTTTAGCACATAAACACCAACTTAAAGCTTAATCATCTCATTCAACATCTATTTGAAGTCCCGTGAGTGTTCTACGTTGACCATGGGAGTTAAAACGCTTGTTCACGCGTCCCCCATGGTGAAATAATGCACTTTTTAGCTTCATTCTTTGTAAACGTTGTTCAAATACTAGATTAATGATATATCTTGTTTGAATCTAGTTAAGTATGTTGTATTTTAAGCATATTGTGTAATAGTTGATAGATATTACGTTTCTATCGGTTATATTGTGCTTATTGTGTTGTAAACCGAGTACGGAGGCTAGATCTACCTAGATCTAAGCCGAATCTAACCTTTGAGAGCTAATTAAGCATGAAGCTTTAACCCGTGTGCTAGATTGGATTAGATTCATGGTAGATCTATGGATTTATTGCTTTAAATGCTCCCGGTTACCCCGTATAACCCTAGATCCATATCTAGAGGCGAAAGGAGTCCGAAATGGCTTAAAACGATGATTTCAACCGATGAAATCACCTAATATCAAAGCCGAAGACATTGTATATATGTATTCCCGCTAAAATAATGTGAGCCTAGGAATCCCGGTGTTGAGATCCCCGAATGGATCCAACTTGATTTCCACGATGGACCGGTTTTTATGTTGTAATGTTTTAATAGCGTATATATCATTGTATATGTAATATTTGGATCTTGAAGACGAGCTCGAGGGGTTAATCCCGAGAAGTCAGATTCAAGATCCCGTGATAGTGAAAACTTTAATTGCGGGAGCTCGGTTCATCGAGATGGCTTACATGCCCGATCATGATCCGACCCTTTTCGACGCTTTTGCATGCATATCATCAAAATGATTTCTAATAAAATCACAAAGAGCTTTCGATCATAATAAAGCGATTCAGGGTAGATCACCTAATGAATGTAAAGAATAAAAGGAAGTATCGAAGTCCACGATTCCTAGTCGGGCAAAAGATTTGAAAACCTTACTTTCTAAAACATCATTTCAACTCATAAATCTTGTTAAAAATGAACTTTTTGTTAAATTAAATCCTTCGTACCTAGGAGCAAAAGAGGTACAACACTACTTTCAAGTCACCCAAAATAAAGACATAGAATAAGAACGAATAAAGCTTTCAAAATAAAACATAAACACACACACACATTTTATGCACAGAAAATAAATAGGATGCGGTACCGTATTTTCACGGGAGTCGAGGGGTGCCTAACACCTTCCCCCCGCTTAACCTAGCCCCCAAATTCCACGAATCTCGATTTCAAGACCAATCTTTTGGAGTCACGCATTGGACCATCTTGCAAAAAAAAACTATTAAAACTCGAATGAGTTAGTACATCCATTTAAACCATACCAACTGGCGACTCTGTCTCATTCGGTCCAATCATCAAAATTAAATCAATCTTTTCAAAATCGTCGACACTTATATCGGTACCTCTTTCCCAAAACCTCACCCTTCAATAAAATTCATAGACATAACAAATGGAAAAGGGTAGATAAGCTCAAGCAAAGGAAAGACGAAAATCAAAACCTAAGAAAAAAGAACCTCTTTAAAAACAGAGAGAGAATTTTTCCCGGTGTCGACATGGTGGAGTGCAAGTGAGATTGGCATGTGAAAATGAGGAGAAACACTAGTACAAAAATGACCTTTGGCACGGTGTTAAACCGTGACTATTTGCTTTTAGATATGGGTTTTCGTTTCACAAGTTGCGTGTCTACAGACTTCGTGATGAATTTTGATCACGGTAATTCCACCATGTCGTTTTTTTCTTTAAATCGTATCTAATTTCACCCCGTGACTAAAATGATGATATAATGTAGGTATTAGATACGGTAGTAGTTATAACACCGTGACCAATATCTACATTTATAATTGATTTGTCACGCAAATATTATAAAAACCATATCTAAAAAAAATTGTTGTAGACATGTGGTCACGATTTGGAAATTCAAACCGGAACCAATATGAATGTAAGATTTTGTTTTCATCACGTGAATTTTATAAAACCATATCTAAATTACAAAAATGGTCACAACAATGAATTAAAATGCGTGTCTAATGGTTGATAACCAATTTTCAACCGTGACAAAACAAACATTGGTTTCGATTTTTCAACGTGTCTAAAAGGCTTCATTTTTTTATTAAAAAAATTAATTTTTGTAGCACAATGTCAATCGCCAATAACAACCTACAAATGAACATAAATCCAAAAGCAAACAATATATATAAGTCTGGAAACACCTTAACCCAAATCTTTCATACATTAAACCGTTCATACCATTAAACTCATTCATTCATATTTATTAAAGTATTTGTATATAACATCTTCAATCATAAGTCAAAACTCATTATATATATATATATATATATATATATATATATATATATATATATATACATGCATGTAGAACCCCAATAATTCATTAACTTTTCTCCAAGTACGGAGTTATGAAATTGATCCACTATTCTTTCTTTCCTTGTACAATTTAGAACATTCATACCCAAATACTTCAAGTGCAACGGGTAACTGAAAAACAGAATCATATGTACTCAGTCAATAAACAAGTATATTAAGTAGAAACAACAGAAAGAGTAATTTTCACATACCCATAATACATTGAGCACCCAATACACGACATGTAGAAGCTGAATTTTCAGCTTTAATGTGTCACAATACATAAATAGCCACTCCAGGAGAAGTTTGGTTTCAATGACGGTTCGCACCAAATATAACCAGAGATCTGCCAAAATAATGCAGCAACTGTATATGGCATGGTGACCATTAAAAGATAAACTGATCAATAATTTTTCCAGATAGCTTCAAAGTATTAAGATTGCTTATTTTGTGCCTTTGTACATACTTCTGATGGCAATAGACAACATTCAGAAAGTATCAATTTTAAGTATATATTTAGAGAAAGTGTAATTATTTCCTATTGGCATTATTCCAATTCTGATTTCAATTGGCCCAAAATTTAAGCATTAAATCAAAATTGCCCCAAAATTTAAGCATAGGTTATACTCTCTTAGTCTAGGATTCTCCCTCATTTTGGGACGAAAGGAGTATTTGATTTTAGACAAGTATAGTATAGGTGCAAAACTGATAGTATTTGAGAAATTGAGCCATAAACTGAGAACTTCATAGTATTTGATAATAAAGGTTCGAACAATGTCAGATGTGGTGACAAAATAGATAAGGTTTGCATTGTAGGAATACACAAATCTTGAGTGTACTTCAATAGACATGAATACAAAACAAGTGATTGTTAGTAACATCACTACAGGATTTATAATGGGAACAAGCACCTTAAACAATGAAGGAAGGATTCATACCTTCCAGAATGTTTCAAAAATTAGTGGGGGCTGTATAAAAATGCTACAGCTAGTATCTCAAGGTACTGGTTCTGTAGTATAGTTATAGTGTCTCGAGCAGATTTGATAGGCACATTAGTACTGAAAGACCACCCAGTGAAGTCTATTAACCATGCCATTTGTTCTTGACCTTCTAGAAGATTAAAGATAGCAATCTCTATGAGATACACCAGATGTCGAATCTAGTTTTCTATCGATGTTGTAATCTGCAACATGCAACATATAATTTAATAAAAAATTGTTAAAACCACCCAACCTGAAGATTGTTGATTACAATCAGATGACATTACCTGCAATCATGGTTTAAGTATAAGGGACGTTGCAAAATTGTAAAGGAACATCATTACAGTATCTCAATGCACAATAAGTGCTCTAGCTAGAAATATGGCGACAAGCAGGTCAAGAGTCAAGTAAGATACAAGTACATAACATCAATGGTGCAATTGTATAACAATGTGTCGAAACTAAAAAATGGAATCATAAATTAGCAGTAAATTAAATCACTTAGTTGTACAATATAAGAAAAACAGAGCTAAGTAATTGACACAGAAAATCAAAGGTCACAACAGAAACCTGTAGATTGAGCCTTTACTGATCTGGCCTTTGCCAATGATTGAAAAAAACTTTCAACACTCGTCCTCGAGCGGACAAGCTCCACCCTCATAGAAACAGAATAAAGGCGCAATCCAAAACAAGAGTCTCTTTGTGTACAACAGAGATTGTTCAAAACTGAATTTCTCTTCCTTACATCTCCAAAACCACGGTTTTGGACGTGGAAACCTAAATTTCCTTTCAGATAAAAAGTTGATGCCTGCATTCTTACAAATTTACCTGACAAACATATATTATAAGCCCATGTGATAATATGTCCAACAGCCACACGACTAGATAATATGTCCCATGTGATCATACCACCATTTAGCTTATTCATGAAATATTATTAGATAAAGACTTCAAATGTTACTAAATTGTAGTAATATTCAATATGTTGTTACCTGATTATACCTTGTCCACTGATTTAGATACTGAAATCCTGATAGAACCAGAAGAAGGCCCACTAGGACAATCCTAGGATCCTAGCATGCAAAAATATAGATACTTAAGTAAAATAAAACATAGAATTGCAAGTTGCTACGTAGCGCAATTTGCAAAAAGAAAGGACAAAAATATTAATCAATAAATGAAAAAAGGTACTTACCGTTTTGTGGCCATAGTATGCCTGATAGTTGCGAGCCGTATTGTAAAAGAACTAAGCAGGAAAATGAAACAAACATTTTCAGTTCTCAAGTAATGAGCATATTCTGAAATTTACCTAATCTCAAAACACCTATTGCTAGTAAATAAAAAGATTAATGCATATGAAATATATTTAAAATGTTTCATCATCCTTTAGCACTGGGTAATAGATATAATAAAGAGACAGCAGAAGACCTTTAATGAAGAATGAGTTTGCTCCATACAAAGCCAATATATAATTTCTCTACACGTCAAATTTTCAATTTTATATAGGATCCTAATCTAGAGTTAGAGGACTCATAAAATCGTACGATATATTACAGTATACAAATCAAACTATCAGGCATATGTTTGGTATACTATTATACCAAAGTATACTATTATACTTTGAATCCATAACTAGACAGAATTCCACACTGCGCATGAGGAAGACTAGATAAACAAGAAAGCTAACCAAAATTAGACAACCAGAACATCAGCAGCGGGACCCTCCTGGATTTAAACGCCGCCCCCTTCAAAGGATAAACCATCTAGATTTCAAAGGATAAACCATTAGCAGTTGATTATACAAACATCTATTTGAGATTGCAAATATGTTGGCATTTGATAATCGTTGATACAATATCCGAAAGTGAAGGCAATTGTCTTGCTACCAACCTGAACGAGGGAATAAGAGGAATTTTCAATTACCTAAAAACTGAAGAGTGTGTTTCTTTTCTATTGTATTGTATAATTGTACAAAAACAAAAAACGTTGCAAATTCAATTACCTAAAAACTGAAATATATGTTCTTTCTTTGGAAAAAGAAATTTTTGAACTCCATTTCTCATAAAGTACATTTACCTTAAATTGCAGTACCATGTAACACCATCCTGGTTATCACAGTTCATAGTTGATACAGAGTCGAGAAGAAAGGAGAGGAACAGAACCATTAATAATGGAAATGGGGGGGTTTCAGAAATAAACTCGGAAACAATGTCAACAACAAACACAATTTCTTTTGTTGGAATGCCCAATTAGACTGATGTAGTTTAATTTGCATAGAACTGAGAAAAAACTTGAATCCTTCTTCCAAACTCCGAAGGTAATCATTTATTAAACAATATTGAGAAGAAGAAAAAAGATAGTGCTGACCGTGCAAGTTTGACGAAAAACAGGTAGATACATGAGATCTTCATTTTCGCCCCAAGCCCTAATCATCTCCATAGTTGTCTATCTAATCCCGTGCTCCGTCTTTTGATCCTCAATCACCTTCACTATATTCTCCAAAACCTTCACCCTCACTATGAGATCCCGTGCTCTCTGTCTATTCTTCTCTCTATTTCAGCCCTCTATTTCTCCCAGACGTGTCCCTCTCTCTCCTTTGCCTTCTCTCTATTTCAGCCGAGCACGAAGGGCTCCGTGTTTTTTAAGAGCCTCCGTGTTTTTTACATACATAAACATTGAACATCGTGTCTAAAAAAATACAAAATTAGTCATCGTACAAATTTTATCCGCGACAATAATTCAATAATCACGGTGAATAAATTGTATCTAAATTTATAAATAAAAATAGTCACATTAACTATAAATTCACCGTGACCAAAAAATTACATATCGATACTAGTCACGGTGAATCACCGTAACTAAACTTGACTACCTAATCACGTGACCATTACCCTTAAAAAAAAAATTTTGTCACTAGTTTTGATGCCACCGTGTCCCTTTAATTTTTCTCAACCGTGTCCAAATGTCATTTTTGTACTAGTGAAAGCAACAGCAGCAGCAGTAACCAGAAGCAGTTAGCAACATTCTGCAGGAAATTCATGGAGTGCGGCCGCGCCCTGGTAGTGTACAGAAGGAGCGCGCCCGCGCCTGGCCGGGTTTGACCAGAGTTGACTCTTCATTAAAAGTCCTGAATTGAATGTTTTTCTCTATAAGGGGGTGTATTTGGAGGTTGAGACTTTATCATTGAACATTATTATTACTACTTTTAGGGTTTTTAGATACACAGAGAGAGTGTATCCTCCTCTTCTACATTTTGGCTATCTCTCTTGATTTCTCTAAGATTTTGATATATTTGCATAGATTAGGGCTAGATTTGGAAGCATTGAAGGTTGGCTCTACATTGAAGGATCATATTTGAAGAGGAGAACTCAAATATGCTTATCTCATTCCTTAGTTTCTCTTTATTTTCATCTTTGATTTTTAATGTATGAACAAGTTTTGATGATGGATATTGATTCTCTTATGAACTAATTTCTATAGTGGGATTTTAATGGATCTTAGTGTTTAATTCAGATTTGATATACTTCCTTGTTGAGTTTTGATTGATTATGTATGGATTGTCTAATGTGGTTTACTTTGATTGCCTAATTGCTTGATCACCAATTACCGGAATAACTCGTATGAAATTGAGAAATGAATTATGAGTTCAGATTTGATCATATTAGCTTGTGATTATGATTCTACATGGTGTTAGACTCTATAATTTGTGCTTCGGATAGACATATACTGAAGCACCGCTTGTAGTCATTTGAGAACTTGTGTTTAAACCCTTTTTAATGTTAAGTCATATAGAAATATAGTGGTTTATGTAATTTGGGTGTTCACATTCATTCTGTCATTTGTGGATTGTATGTGATATGGACATGGTTTATTGAGAGATGGCTATGTTTTGCTTTCGTGTTCTCTACTAATAATCCGAAGTAATTAATTGAGCTTAACAGGAGGTGTATCAACTTGAGTAATGCATTAAGTGAAGTTATAATCCCATATCTCTCTTATCTGATTTATTTTATTGTTAATTAGCTGTCATTTGATAATCAACACTGTTAGATAAATCACCATTTGATCATCTGTTTAAGTAGACCAAAATAGTTACAAAACTGTTGCATGTTAGATTAGAGGCATTTATTATTCTCCGTGGGAACGATACTTTTCTTACTCTATATTACTTGTGGACTCAACTCAATATTATCCTCCGGTATGCTGGAGAGTCAACTCAATCAAGTACCAATAGCCCAAACAGTTGGGAGTTCTCAAAAAAGCAGTTCCTGATGGAACATGAAATCAAGTCCATTAAGGAATAGATTGGACAATTGGCAGAGCTGGTTGTGTATCAACATCAGATAACCAGACAGCTGATAAATCAGACCAACCAGCATGAAGCAAGTCCTCATACCCCTGAGATTAGCCCCATTGCTATGAGGTATCATTACCGGTTTCATGAGCGCGAGCTTTGGGCCGACAAGGTGGCCAAGGAAGAGAAGTTCCAAGCTGATAAGGAATTCGCCTTCCAGAGGAATTTCACTAATTTGAATCAGCCCATGAAAGAAATCCTCCAAATGCTGATCAATGAGGGGATGGTTGCAGATTTGTTACCCCCTGTGAACCCTCGATCCAAGAAGTTCAAACCTGACCGAATTTGTCAGTATCATTCCAACGCGGCCGGTCATGACACCGAGGATTGTTGGGGACTTCGTCACCTGATTCAGAATCTGATTGAAAGTGGTGAGCTGATAAAGGCGAATCAAGATTATGGCTATCCCGATGAGAAAGCACTCTTTATTCCCATGGCATGGAATCAGGAAGTAGTAGCTGCAATTTCCTGTGAGACGGATATAGCCATCACACCCCTGATACTACAAGAGAAAGGGGTCCAAGAAGTACAGAATCCTGTGAAAGTAGCTACGCCCAAGCCCCTAATATTGCCTTTCAGACCACAATATCCTGTTGTCAGCCTGAAGAGAGTCCCATGGAACTACGGGAAGGAGGAAGGCTCAACCTCAAACAACATTGCCAATATATCAAAGGAAAACTTATTGTACCTGCCTCAGCGGGTGATCAATTCAATCATTAAAGCTAAGGAGAGAGTGGCTGAAGGGAAAATTGAAGAATTCCTCATCAAAATGGGGCATAATGAAATCAAGGTGGTGCAAAGCTTGAAAGAGGCACCCAAACAGATATCCATACTGGATCTGGTCTTATCCTCGAAGGATCATCGCAAAATTCTGGTGAACGTACTGGAGGAAGCACATCTGCCGAAGACGGTAGATATTGAAAAGTTTCGTCACGTGATAGAGCACATCTTCAACAGCAACGTGATATCCTTCACTGACGATGATATACTGGCAGAAGGGATGGGTCATTGCAAGTCACTGCACATAGCAGTGATGTCATCAGGGTATGTGATCGGAGGTGTGATGATAGTGGAGTATCGTCCCTGAACATCTGTCCCTACGACACCTTGGAAAGAATGAAGATCAACCCAAACCGGATTCGTACCAGTCATGTAGTTATCCGGGATTTTGATGGATCTCGCAGAGAAGCCATGGGAGAGATTGAGCTTCCACTGGAGATTGGTCCCCACACTTTCTATATATCCTTTCAGGTACTCAACATTACCACTGGATATATCTTGTTGTTGGGAAGACCATGGATCCACATAGCAGGAGCAGTTCCATCCACCCTTCATTAGCAACTCAAGTACATTATTAATGGCAGTCTGATCACCTTAAATGCCGAGCCAGAATATCCAGTCTACACACAGAGCGATATGCCGGTAATCAGTCTCAACGAGGGGGTGGAGCCTGTCAGTTTTCAAGCTTTGGAGGTGAGCAATACTCAATACTTACCTGTTGGGGCACTAGCCTTAAAACCAAAAGTTTCCCCCGAAGTAATGACAGTCGATCAGGAAATGGTATCCCTAAGATTTTGCCTTGGAAAAGAGTTAGGGAAAAATCAGCAAGGAATCAATAGTCCAGTGAAAATCCCCAGCCAGTCAGGGAAAGCCGGGTTGGGCTATTCATCCGGATCATACCATCGGAACTCACACAAGCATCAAAGGTTCCTGCTTCCACTATACTGCTGCCAAACCTCATTAATGTCAGGTTTATGAGACCAATGAGGAAGATTCCTGCTGTTGTGTCAGTCATGCTATTTCCTCCAGTCATACCGATGAGTGAGAGAAAAGCCCCAAAGCTTGACGGGGAGAGCAAAAGGGGAAAATAAAAGTTCCTGCATGAAGGACGAGACCCATTTACCAATATGTATTTTCTAATGCCCTACGAGGGTATGAACGATGATATCCCGGACAGTGATGAAGAAGATCAGATCTGAATCCCTCGCATCAAAAGGGATAGAGGTAGCAGTTCAAAGAAGAACCCCGGCCCTGATTTGAAGGACGTCTCAGTCATCATCAAAAAGGAGACGGACGAGCACCACTCCTTTATCCTCCCTATTCACGAGGACTTCACGTTGGACAATTAGAGCAGCGTCCCTTGCCTCATTCAAAAAGGGCAAAAGGGCAGAAAGACAATCTGCCATGGAGCATGGTTTCATTTACTGCTTATTTTTGTTGCGCAGCTATAGCAGTTACTTTTGTTATGCTTTTGCTAAATGCTTTATATGTTTAAACAGTCTCATATATTAAAGTGAAGGAATTTTGTTTTCAGGACTCCAGAAGTGGATTTGTTTATCCCTGCTGATGAGATGCCAAATTTTCACAGTGACTACAACTTTGATGTAGAACTGGACTTTGACTTGATGGAGATTGATCAAGAGGAGGTACATGATTATGACGTCCCGAGGAGATCAAAGAATGGATCGAAGACAAACCCAAACCAAACCTCGATCAAACCACCACTATTAATATCGAAACCTCAGAAAACCTTAAAAAATCCATATAGGCATAGACCTCACCCTAGATCAAAAAACCGACCTGATTGAACTCTTAATTCAGTTCCAGGATGTGTTTGCATGGTCACATGAAGACATGATTGGCCTGTCCACTGGCATTGTCATTCATCGACTGCCCATTAAAGATAGATTCAAGCCAGTCAAACAGAAGCTCAGGCGATTGAAACCTGAATGGAGTCTGAAAGTCAAAGAAGAGGTTATCAAGCAATTCAAAGCCGGTATCATCATGGCATCAACATACCCGAAGTGGCTGTCAAACATAGTTCCTGTGCCTAAGCCCGGAGGGAAGGTACGAGTATACTTAGATTATCGGGATTTGAACAAAGCTTGTCTCAAGGACAACTTCCCAGTACCTTTTATCCACATCCTGATAGACAATACAACACAATATGGCATGCATTCTTTTGTGGATTACTTTGCTGGATATCATCAAATTATGGTCGCTGAAGAGGACAGGGAGAAGACAGCCTTCATCACTCCCTGGGGAAGCTTCTGTTATAGACGGTTGTCTTTCAGCCTTATTAACGCTGGCGCTACATATCAGCAAGCCATGATGGCTTTTTTTCACGACATGATACACAAGAAGATAGAGGTCTACGTGGATGACATCATCGTCAAATCCCGGAAGGAGGATGACCACATCAGCCATCTTAAAAAGCTTTTCAACAGGTTGCACAAGTACAACCTAAAGCTAAATCCAGCCAAATGTGTTTTTGGTGTCAAATTAGGCAAGTTGTTGGGATTTCTAGTAAGCAACAGAGGCATTAAGTTGGATCCCACCAAGATTAAAGCCATCACTGAGATGCCCGTGCCCCGAACAGAAAAAGAAATACGGGGATTCCTGGGGAGAATCAATTTCATAAGTAGGTTCATCTCTCAACTAACAGCAACGTGTGAACCCATCTTCAAACTGCTAAGGAAGAATTCATCTATGAAATAGAATGAAGATTGTCAAAAAGCCTTCCTTTCCATCAAGAAGCAATTGATCGAAGCACCTGTCTTGGTACCCCCAAGGGACAATGACCCCCTATTTATATACCTGTATGTCAATGCCAATGCAATGGGTTATTTGCTGGGGCAGAAAGACGATAGCAGCAAGGAAAGAGCTATCTATTACCTTAGCAAAAGATTCAGCAGTGGCGAGCAGAAGTACACTCTAATTGAGAAGACATATTGTGCGCTAGCATGGGCCGCCATGAGATTACAACACTATCTGCATGGGCACACGACCTACCTCATATCCCGCATGGATCCACTGAAGTACGTATTCAGCAAACCAATGTTGAATTGTCGATTGTCCAAATGGCAGTTGATCCTCCTGTTGGTTGATTTCACAATCAATGAATACACGCAAGTATACGTGGTCAACAAGTAATACAATGATAAGAAAAGTATCGTTCCCACGAGGAAATATGCTAATATTTACCAATTATCAATTCCAATTCAATTACTCTTAATTTAAACTACGAAAAATTGGTTGTGATATGAAAACTAAAATTAACAAAATCAATAAATAAGATCAAAATTTCACAAAATTGATTGCAGATTTAACAGGTTAAGATTACAACTTCCCTTGGTATTTCATTTAAATCAATTTACTTCCCAATTAATTCAGTTAATTAATACGAATTGTTATCCAATAATACTTTATAGTATTCACTCACTTCTTCCGAAAGATACGTGAACAAATCCTCCTAAATCCAATCTTTCAGACACAGAATTACAAGGAACACCCTAGTCAATCAACTCACTATATTCCTATGTGAATCAAGTTAATTAGGGTTTTAAGCACAAATTCTTTCAATGAATACAAAAGACACATAGGTATATTCCTATCCTACATGCTAATCATATTAACCCTATTAAGATTATATGAACAGATGTTATTATATTCAGATCTCAATCTATACTCCATCTTCCAATTTTATATAGATTATCATAGTAATTACTGGCCAAATAATTAATCAATAAGCATAAGATATAATAAAAGATTCAATAAAAACCAACTTTCATTCAATGGGAAGATTTAGTTTAAACTACATACCAAGTTCCGTTGCAATCTTAATTAGGAATTAGTTCATGATAATAAATGAAAACATTATCCAAATTAATAATCCAAACATCCCAGATAATTACAAAGAATAAAAATTAGAGAAAAGACTAGAAGAACTTGTTAGACTGCTACTAATCCTCCACTTGATCTTTAGCCTCTGAAATCTCCTTCGTATTTTCTCGTGTTGTTCTCTCTACAAATATCTTGATAAAATCCTTGATGAGTCTTTTCTGAAGTCTTCTCCTATTTATATTAGTCATCCAGATTCCTATTTTGCTTCAAAATTCCAATTCAGCAGCAAAACACCAACAATGTCTGTAGCCTAGCGCATTAGGCGCTAGGAATTACACTGACCAAGCACACTAGGCGCTAGGCAAGGACCAGGTATTTACAAAATGCCACTCAGCTCCAATTTTAATGATTTTTAATCATTTTCTTCTCCAAAATGACCAATTTGTCCCTCCAGCTCTATCCTACAAGAAATAAACATAAAAAATAACTAAAAAGATACTAAAAATACTCAAAAACCAACAAAAGATTAAGCTCAAACGCACTCGACTCATGGGTATAAAACCCACTCATCAAATACCCCAAACTTAAGCCTTTGCTTATCCTCAAGCAAACTCAAGCACTGAACTACTTAAGCAATGAATCAACATGAATTTTAACAATGGCCTCAAAGGATTTCTTCTATTGATAACTCTAGATTTTTTTATTTTTTATTTTTTGAAAACATGCAAAGCCTAAAGTTTTAACTTACTCATCAATTCCACCACTGTTCATGATTCTTTACGTTCATGTGTGCATCCAAAGGTTCCATTAGTCATAACTCAAATATCACCAAATACTCATGAAAGATTTTCAATATCAACACTTGAAACTTAATTTGCACATCAAGTCCACTACTAAAGGCAAAACATAAATTTAGAGGATCAAACTGATATTTAAACATTTAAGCACACATGAACCCTTCCCAAATATTTCAATTTTTTTTCTTTCTCCTCTTTTTAGTGAGTGCGTTTTACGCTCCATCTCACTACCCATTGAACGAGTGCGTTTTACGCTCCATCTCGCTTTCAAAGGCACGAGTGCGTTTTACGCTCCATCTCGTGCCTATGTCTATGGGTGAGTGCGTTTTACGCTCCATCTCGACTCACCACATGAATTAATATTTCTACTCGGGATGGTTCCAATTTCTTTTCAAAACACCCCAAGATTTCCCCCAAACATATGTTAATGCCTAAATTTCGCTTTAAATGATGCTTCAATAAGATTTCTCGAGTTTCAAAGATACCTTTCACAAGCATTTAACCAATATTTTTTTTTACGCCCAACTAGCTAAATAGATGGATACGTGCTTATAAGTTCAAAAGACTCACAAGTAGTGTAAAAACCAACTTATAAGTCAAAATCTAGACTAAGCATGCTCATCAATTCTTCAAAAGTTAAAAACTCGCTAACCACCGACTTATCATTGGCCAAAATCAAAAAAAATCCATCAAAACATTGCCAAAGTAACATGATAAATACCCCCAAACTTTAAACAGACATTGTCCTCAATGGCTAAGATATGAAAAAGCAAAGTAGAGGACTTCCCTGAAAATACAGCATCTTCCTCCTTGTCCGCTAAGTTTGGAGAATATGTTAAGCATATTGGAGCAAATTGGGCACCACACACTTGAATTTGACTTGAAAAACCTATAAACCCACAATAGAAGCAATTTTAATAAATCCTAATTAAATTCAAAATTACTAATATAATACCTAATAAAATCAAAAAATTAAAATTAACATTGGGTTGCCTCCCAATAAGCGCTTGTTTTATAGTCTCAGCTAGACTTTTTCAACTCTTTATCCAATTCCCCTTTTAAAATTGAGGAACCCTCCATCCATTAGTAGCAATGTATCTTTTGAGAGATTCCCAACAGCAAGGGCCATTGAATCACATCCACCTAGCATGATCTTTTTAAATAAATTTTTTTAACACATTCAAGTAGCTAGGCGTTTGCCCAAAAGTGTCTGTGAAGAGATTGTGGCATTGAAGCTTGTCAAACACAACGGGTTCTTCTTCTATCTTTCCTTTCTGATCCCACCATGGCTCCAAAGTTGTACTAGCTCTAATATCACATATAGCCTTGTCTATGACATGACTACCAATTGGACACGATCTTGCAAAATTGCCTAGGTCCTTGAACTTTGGTGGAGAAGGTACATGGGGCACTATCAAAATCTGCTCATCATCGTTAGAACTCAAAGTTAGATCTTCGCCGACCTCCTTTTCTTGGTCCCCAAGTGTCTCCACTCTTTCAACATCTATATCATTTGGCACATCTGGTTGCAGATTTGGTTTAGGCTCTCCATCAGTCTCGGAATCCATGTCATATGTCTAAGTGTATTGAGGACAAGTGTTTGAGGCATTGAAAAGTTGTTCCATCTGGTTCATAAAATTTTGACTTGACATCTCTTGACTAATCCTCCTCTCCTCACTCAAAGCTATAAACTTGGACAGAAGTTTCTCTAAATTTGAATTTTCTTCCTGTTGTAGTGGAGGTGGACACAAGAACTCCGATGGATATGTTGGACTAGGAGCATAAAATTGATCTTGATGATTAGGGTTCCATTTAATATCTGGGTGATACCCCCAATCCTGATGATAATTGTTGGGATAAGCACCGCCATACTGTACCGGCTTGAAATTGATGGCGCATTGATGACTCGAATGATTTCCAGCACAATAATCACAAGTGATCGCCACACTTTGACTACGTTGTGTTGCAAAAGCGTCCAACTTCCTCGACAGTGTCTCAATCTGTGATGACAATGCAGAAAGTGTATTGAGCCCATCAATCTTTGCTCCCCTTGCCCGAGTAATTCTCGAATAAGGCCATTAATAATTAAATTCAGCCATGGTACCTGAAAAGGAATAAGACTATAGAGATAAATAAAATAAAAGTTTAAATTAAGATTAATTTGATTGAAATTAATAATAACAAAATATTAAAATAATTTTCCCGGCAACGGCGCCAAAAACTTGTTGGTTGATTTCACAATCAATGAATACACGCAAATATACGTGGTCAACAAGTAATACAATGATAAGAAAAGTATCGTTCCCACGAGGAAATAGGCTAATATTTATCAATTATCAATTCCAATTCAATTACTCCTAATTTAAACTACGAAATATTGGTTGTGATATGAAAACTAAAATTAACAAAATCAATAAATAAGATCAAAATTTCACAAGATTGATTGCAGATTTAACAAGTTAAGATTACAACTTCCCTTAGTATTTTATTTAAATCAATTTACTTTCCATTTATTCAGTTAATTAATATAAATTGTTATCCAATAATACTTTATAGTATTCACGCACTTCTTCCGAAAGATACATCAACAAATCCTCCTAAATTCGATCTTTAAGACACAGAATTACAAGGAACACCCTAGTCAATCAACTCACTTTATTCCTATGTGAATCAAGTTAATTAGGGTTTTAAGCACAAATTCTTTCAATGAATACAAAAGACACATAGGTATATTCCTATCCTACATGCTAATCATATTAACCCTATTAAGATTATATGAACAGTTGTTATTATATCCAGATCTCAATCTATACTCCATCTTCCAATTTTATATAGATTATCATAGTAATTACTGGCCAAACAATTAATCAATAAGCATAAGATATAATAAACGATTCAATAAAAACCAACTTTCATTCAATGGGAAGATTTAGTTTAAACTACATACCAATTTCCGTTGCAATCTTAATTAGGAATTAGTTCATGATAATAAATGAAAACATCATCCAAATTAATAATTCAAACATCCCAGATAATTACAAATAATAAAAATTAGAGAAAATATTAGAAGAACTTGTTAGACTGCTCCTAATCCTCCACTTGATCTTTAGCCTCTGAAATCTCCTTCGTATTTTCTCGTGTTGTTCTCTCTACAAATATCTTGATAAAATCCTTGATGAGTCTTTTTTGAAGTCTTCTCCTATTTTTATTAGTCCAAATCTTCATCCAAATTCTTATTTTGCTTCAAAATTCCAATTCAGTAGCAAAACACCAACAATGTCTGTAGCCTAGCGCACTAGGCGATAGGCAAGGACCAGGTATTTACAAAAATGCCACTCAGCTCCAATTTTAATGATTTTTAATCATTTTCTTCTCCAAAATGACCAATTTATCCCTCCAGCTCCATCCTACAAGAAATAAACATAAAAATAACTAAAAAGATACTAAAAATACTCAAAAACCAACAAAATATTAAGCTCAAACGCACTCGACTCATGGGTATAAAACCCACTCATCACCTCCAACAGTTCGACATTGTCTACGTGACTCAGAAGTCCATCAAAGGTCAGGGGATTGCAGATCAATTGGCCGAAGCACAGTCAGGGGATTTTGAACCCTTGGAAACTTATTTCCCGGATAACGGGATCATGATAATTCAACAGATACCTCAAGAGAATACAGTCCAACCTTGGAAATTGTATTTCGATGGAGCAGTAAACATGGAAGGTGCCGGAGCTGGGGCAGTCCTTGTCTCTGTTACAAGAGAACAGTATACTGTGGCAGCCAAGTTACAGTTTGTCAACACCAACAACACGGCTGAGTATGAAGGCTGCATAATGGGGTTGAAACTAGCCCAGTCCATGGGTATCAAACGTTTACTAGTCTTTAGGGATTCTGAGTTCGTTATCAGATAAACCACCGGGGCGTATCACATCAAAGAATTGCATTTGTTGTCGTATCATTGGCAGGTTATCAAGATATCCATGGAGTTTGAAGAGATTGATAATTGATAAATATTAGCCTATTTCCTCGTGGGAATAGGCTAATATTCCCTCGAGGAATTGATGGAATATCCATGGAGTTTGTCGTATCATTGGCAATTCAAACTGTCGTATCAAGTATCACATCAAAGTCATTCCTCCACATCCCTCGAGGAAGGAATGACTTTGCTGATGCATTGGCAACGTTGGGTTCTCTAATCCACGTATCTGATAGGAGGGCTATTCCCGACATCAAATTCACAAACCAAAAGTCCCCATCATATGGGAATTACATTAGATAAGTATCAGATGAAATACCTCCTATCAAACAGCCTTGGTATCAAGATATAAAAGAATATCTCTGAGATAGATCTACACCCGCTGGATCAAGCCAAGCCGGAAGAAAGCGAATTCATAAAATGGCTATGAAGTTCTATCTGAGCGGAGACGCACTCTATAAATAGGATGCTAGAATAGGCCTTTTAAGATGACTCGATAAAGATCAAGCTCAGAGACTGATTGATGAAGTCCACGGTGGAGTCTACGGTCCACACATTAGATGTCATTTGCTGTCCAAGAAGATATGGAGAACAGGGCATTACTGGATCTCTCTCAAAGATGACTGTGATGATCACGTCAGGAGATGCTACTAATGCCAAGTCCATGGAAATGCCATACACGTTCCTCCAAACGAACAGCATAATATGAGTTCGCTATGGCCTTTTTCCATGTGGGGAATGGATGTGATTGGGCCAATAGAACCCAAAGCCAGTAATGGTCATCGATTCATCTATACCATGATGTATTACTTTACCAAATGGGTTGAAGCTGCCTCTTTTCCCAAAGTCACCAAAGAGGTAATCATTGGTTTCATCAAAAATAATGTCGTCTGTCGATGTGGACAACCAGAGGTGATCGTATTAGACAACGCCAAAAATCTAAACAACCAGATGATGAGGGAGTTATGCAGCAAGTTCCATATCAAGCATCTCAATTCCGTCATCTATCGACCTAATATGAATGGTGTTGTTGAAGCGGCCAACAAAAATATCAAGAAGATCATACAGAAAATGTCCGCCAATCACAAAGGATGGCCTGACCTGTTGCCTCCAACTCTGTTAGCATACAGGACGTCAATGCGTACATCTACTGGGGCTAACCCCTACTCATTGGTCTATGGCATGGAAGCAGTACTTCCCATAGAAGTAGAAATGGAATCCCTGAGAGTGTAAATAGACACTCATATGGAGGAAGACCAGTGGTTGCAAGAGCGGTACCACTAGTTGTCCCTGATAGATGAAAAAAGGGCTACAGCCATCTTCCACGGACAATTATACCAACAAAGGATTGCTCGGTTATATAACAAGAAAGTTCGACTCTAATAATTTAAAGAGAATGACTTGGTACTGAAAAAAGTTATGGCCAATCAAGATGAAGCCAAAGGAAAGTTTGCCCCGACTTGGGAAGGCCATTTCATTGTCAAGGAAGTGTTGACAAGAGGAGCCATCAGATTATAAGAAATAGATGGGAAAGAATTTTCCCAGCTCATCAAATCAGACACAGTGAAAAGGTACTATATCTGAAACACCTGGAAGCCCCTGGTCCTACGAATCAATCAAATCATCCTGAGTTTCACTAGAAGCTCGAACTACGAATGACCTGATTTCCCTCAACCCAGGAGTACGTAGGCAGCCATTCTTGGTGCTGTCAAACCAAATAAAAAGTTCAAAAAACCATCAAACCAAACTCAAACCCAAAAGTAAACACTTTTCAAACCTTTCAGACGAAGCCTGAACTACGAATGTCCTGATCTCCCTCAACCCGGGAGTACGTAGGTGCGGATTGACCTTCAAGAAAAAAATAAAAAACCAATAAAAACTAGTCCTAAGACACCGAAACCCTATAAAACCCAAATACTATCAAGCCTCCCTGATCAACAGGCCATTCTGAGGTACTCTCCGACATCTCAATGTCAATCCATCAAGGAAAAGCTCATAACACATCAAGACAACAAGTCGTGAAAGAAGTGGTAATCACTCAGCAATAACAATACATATCTAACAGAGAAGTGAATCAAAATATATTTCTCTTCTATATAATACTGTTTGATATATACACTGTGTCCTGTACATGACAAAAATGACTGATCTAGTATGTGCAGGAAAATAAAAGCTAGTCTATGAAACCGTAGACAATCGGGAGCAGTGCCAACATGGAATCCCTCTCAAAAGATGGAGAAGCGGCTATAAGCTCATGTCCCACGGTCTCCATGCGGGCTAGAATATCTACGGCCATCTGCATAGTGCTGTTGTGACCATCTATGAAAGCACTCATATCTGCAATAAGGATGTGTGTATATGATCTGAGTGCAGTGATGTCCGCAATATAAACATCTCGGGTGGCTAGGGCCTCATCCGTCTCGATATATGCAGCGTCCCAGGTGACTAAAGCCTCCTCAATCTCAACAAAAACTACATCTCGGGTAGATTGAGCCTCATTTCTCTCAACAACTGTTGCATCCCTAGTAGCTCGAGCCTCGTCTCTATCAGCAAAAGATGTATCTCTGCTAAAAAGGGCTGTCAACATCAACGCTCTAGCCTGATCCCTCTCAAAGGTCATCTGAGCTAGTGAATCAATAAGAGCTGGATCTGTCGCAGTCGAAACGCTCGAAGGGTCACTAACTAAAGCTATTGTCAAACCTATAAACAGCTCATCCTTAGTAGGAGAATCAGGATCCTCCATATGCTCCTCATCGTCAGAATCAATGCTCGGAGCTGACTGAATAATTGCAGCCAGTATAATATCAGCCTCTAACCATGCCGAATACTCTGGAGAATGATCCGGATGGCTAGTAGAGAAATCAGCTATCTCCCGATGAGTCCAACACTCGTAAGTCCTGATCAGGTCAGCTAACGACAAAGATGAAGCTGATATCCGCTGATCCATAGCCCCCTCAACATGGTGGATGCTCTGAAACTGATCAAATTGGCCCATAACTGCCAGCGGATAATATGTGGTCACCCCTCTTAAACCCACGAAGGGCAGGCAATCCATCCGTCTGCATGAGTGATGAAGCTGTAAGGGGAACTAAGCCCTGAGCAGGGCAAGATCAAAAAGGGATGCTCGATCTCGGATAAAAAGGCCAACCAGGATGCCACATCTGTACACTCCGCCAGCCGAAAAGAGTAGGACATCACTATCTCATGGGTAAAGCAATACCCATGATGCAGAAAAATGTTGATAGGACTCAAATGTGTCATGAACCACATGTACAGCAGAATGGCCTTACCCCTGAAAAACCCCTCTGGATAGGTACTGCAATATATAGCCGATCTCAAAGTCTCGGCTAATATCATCGGCAGAATAGTACAACCCTATTTTAGGGCATGAACCACTACCACCAAGCCAGTGTCCAAGTGGTCCATGTATAGTGGCATGTACAAATAAGCTGTGACGTACATCAACAGAATGTCCACCCGGGCAAACTGCCACTCATCTGCAGGGATGATAAAGTCCCCCGAATAACGCTCGTAGCTGTCTAGCCGGCCAAAGCGATCAATCAAAAAGTCCATGGACACCACATGTCCTGCAGTAATCTCCTCAGCGACGACTCTGCGTCTCAGACCAGTTATTATCATAAACAGACGTCTCATGTCACTAATGACTGTCCTGGCACATGGCAGATCTAATGCCAAACCTGTGAGGCGCTCATACTCCTCTAGTGTAGGAGTCAACTCATTAAGGCCAAACCTGAAAACCTGGCGCTCGGGTATCCAGCAGGATAACATGCCGTCCACAAACCCCTGTGGAACCTAAAAAGATAAAAGGGCCAAATAATGCCCTAGCAACTGATCAACTGTCCCTATGGCTATAGGGGGCAGACTGTCATACCAAAATCTCAACGACTGATGCTACCAAAGAATGTGGCAGATGCTCGATACGGATGACGATGGATGAAGACATCTGTAGAACCGTATCATGAGACCGTCCAGGGGTCAAATCTAAACTCACCTATCTAAATGCATATCCATGACATAATACATGCATAATGACAATGATAAATGACAATAGGATGCAATAGATAGCAAAACATCATGCATTTCTAAAATACATTATATACTGAAAGCATCATCTCTGTCTGCTCATAAAATGCAAAAATAAAAAGTATAGGGAAATGGGGCACAACCACCCAACAACTAACAGAGGTCTATCAAAAGATATAACGAGAAATGGGGCACAACCGCCTAATATCTAACAGAGGCCTATCAAAAGATATAGCGAGAAAGTTATCCAAAGAAATCTATAATGTCTGTCTCCAGACGATCGACCTGTTGCATCTCCTCTTGAGTGACAGAATCTCGACCAGTGGGAAGGTTCCGGTCGATATAGAGGAGGATCAGCACCTACATAGCTGCCAAAAATGGATCTGCTAAGGGGCCAGCTCTGGAGCTGGAAGGATCAAACGAATCTGCCTCGGAAGAATCCCTGCCAAGGTGCTTGATGAAAAAGTGAGCCATATCCAACCGCTGGGTCAATCCTAAAATCTTCTCCAGATGAGTCGGCTCTCGGAGGCAAGCTATCCAGTCTGTCATCATCACAGACCCCAGCACCATGTCTGCCATAAACTGGGTAGCACGAGTCTGAGCCCCAATAGTGCGGGAACTCCACCAGCTATAAAATGCCTCCTGGCTATAAGGACCCTCCGATAGGGTGAAGCCATCTATGCCCACCATGGGAATGTCTGTGAGTGGCTAAGCTAATGGCTAATGATGCCAAACAGGAGGAACAAAGGGAATGCGAATATCTTCCGTGATGCTCCGGATAGCGCTCTCCCAAGTAGAGCTCCCAACCTCCCTCGGTCAAAAGGGGAACCCGACGAGTGGACAATGTAAACTCTGACCAGTCAAAAAGCCATCCTCGAACCCGACTGTCAGATAGTCCGGGGTGTAAGGGACCCACGCGATAGAATCGGCAGTCAACAGCTCTAGCTAAAAATGGGAGTGGGTAAATCCCTCTGCTACAAAGACCTCTGTCAAAGTGGAGTGATGCCAACGTCGTCCCCTCGGATAGGTCTTCAGGCCCAAAGTAATGGAAGGACGTAGGCAAGGGAGCCTCTTATATGCCCAGAACTGGCAATGCAAAGATCAAATGACCTTAGTGATAAAATTGTTAAACACAAATGAGGAAAATTGAAAGGTGAAAGATGAAGTACTCACCAGCAGGAAGGGATAAAAACCTAACCAAGCCTCCGTCACGCCCTTAGAGCGTAGGCGCATCCCTCGAAGAAAGTAGGCGAAGGTATAGGTACCCCAATCAAAATCACTGAGGCGCTCTACGTATCGAGTAGTGCTAACCAGAGCAAAAGACACCATCGAGGAGTTGTCTGCAATGAAACAACCCCTGATGATCACCAAGAAAAGTCGCTGAAGAATGCGATCTCTAACCCTCTGATCATCAGGAAAAGGCTTAGTCAAAGCCCCGCTCTGAGCATCTACACTCAAGGGACCAGAGCGGACTGTCCGACTCTTAATGGCCGTAGCAGAAACTCCCAAGAGGGACCTAACGTCAACAAGTGAAATGTCAGCTACCAATGGCACTGGCTCGCCTGCAAACTCTATCCCGGTAATGAACCTCCAGTCCATCGGTGTCATCATCACCTCACAGTCCAACATATGGAGAGACTGGGTCTGGTGGAACTAGCGCTCAGATAAAGTCCTCAGATAACCCCAGGGGCAACGGCGGGGAGGAATAGAAAAGAAGGCCTCGAATCCCCAAGTGTTGATAATGGCCTGATACTCCGAATACAGAGTATGGTATAAAAAGTGGACGCTGAACCAGTTCCCTCTGGGCTGCGTGAAGCCGGGAACTTGCATCAAATAGTCAGTCCAGATTAAACTTGTGCCCTGAAATGGCAAAAGAAAGAAAATCCAGAATGAAAACTTTGGTCACCTCATTAGCATGAAGGTATATCGAGGGATGGCGTCTCAAATCGCCCAGAAGCTTCGGAATCAGCACCATGATGGTTGGAAGCTCCCTACGTGGAGCATGAGCTGGGGCAGGATCCACAAATGGAACATCCTCGTCGTCCACATCATCTGGCATCTCAGCCCGGATCGGACGAATCACAGACTCAGCCAACCTGCGAGGCGGTTGGGCTGGACGAGGCTGAGGAACATCAAAAGATCTCCTCCGCCTCACACCTGAAGTGACCCTGCTAGCAATACCCGATCTATCTGGCTCCATAACCTGGACAAAGTCTCCAAATCACCTCAGAAAGGGTGAGATAAGCCTTAAACCTGTGGCTTATTAAATTAAATCATTGCTTCATGCATCTTTTAAGTCCTAAAGCATGCATTAGTTAACAAAAATCCCTAGTAGAGTTAAAATTGCATGTTCATTAAATATTCAGGCTTTTGAAAAAAATTCGCCAGAGTCTCCTTTGTAAAATGGACTATCCGCATGCACATAGGCATGACTAGGTGGCCATTCAGTAGCACACCTACCCAAAAACATGAATAATTCATATTTATAAAAAAAATCAAAAAATAAACTCCCCATGGCAGCTAAATTACTATGTGTATTTTTAGTTGAAAATCCAGGCTCATTTGCCTTCAAATAGAACGAGTAAACTGGCCAAAAATGGCGTCAAATGACTGTCTCAGAAATTGAATTTTTTTACATCAAAACGTTCAGTGCAGTAAAACATGCATATTTACTAAGTCTGAAAATTTTTATCAAGTCATACAGGCATGCCTATTCGCTATATTGTGTTTAGAAGCATACTATATGATATCTAACATTCTAATTGTCAAAACTTGAAAAGAAAGGATGTAAACGTTACCAGAGATGTGCAAAACGTTTGTACGGTGACGAAATTCAAAAAAAGCAGCCAGAACTCAGTAGATCTAAAGAAGAAATTTTAGATTTTCTTTATAGTTCAAAGTTGAAAATGAATTTTGAAAGCCACGAGAGCCTAAGTTATACTCATAGGGAGTAGTAACTCTACCTGCGACAGCCGCAAGTGGACCTGCGGCTCCCTAAGGTGGGTCCCACCCTCTCCGGTTTGGTCCAATTGAAGGCAAAGCGAAGTTTACAAAAGCTGAAAAGTTAAATTAGGGAAAAAAACTAGTTACGCGATTGAGCGGAATGGCCTAAAACCCTGGTTTTAAGCGTCAAGTTCTGACGAAGAAAAGAATCTCTTGTAAGCCATTGGTAGAAGCCCTGATGAGGTATTATGAGTGCCGATGACAAAAAAATGCTGGAAAACTGCTAAAAATTACCTCTGTCTAAGCATTAGGAAGGTCTGGCGTTGTGAACAGCAGGTTTTGAACGCGTCAAAGTGTCCAGGTGGGTCCGAGGGTGTGACTTATCAAAAAGATACGACCACGTCGAGATCGATCAAGTCTGACATTGTAAGTCATTGGCGACAACTCCAACGAAGCATCGGGAACGGGCCGGTGATGAAAGCCGTTGAAAACCACTTCAGCGAGGGTCAGATTGACTGACATTGCAAACCGTTGGCGACAACTCCAGCGAAGCATCATGAACGGGCCGGTGATGAAAGCCGTTGAAAACCACTTCAGCGAGGGTCAGATTAACTGACATTGCAAGCCGTTGGTGACAACTCAGCGAAGCATCGGGAACGGGCCGGTGATGAAAGTCATTGAAAACCACTTCAGCGAGGGTCAGATTGACTAACATTGCAAGCCGTTAGCGACAACTCCAGCGAAGCATCGGGAACAAGCCGGTGATGAAAGCCATTGAAAGCTGCTTCAGAGAGGGTCAGAGCATCTGACATGACAAACCGTTGGCGACAACTCCAATATAGCATCGGGAATGAGCCGGTGACGAGGACCATATACAAATTGTCCCCACAGAGGGCAGATGATGGAATCTATTATACAAATCCCCAGTGGGAGCACCGAGAAGGATCGATGGGTCAACTGACCGTGTAAACTACCGTTCGAGTAGGCATCGAGAAGGTTCGGTGATGGTCAAACTCTGCAAATTACCATGCGAGTGGGAATCAAATCAATCCAATCAACCGTTGTAAACTACCATTCGGGTAGGCATCGAGGAGGTTCGATGAGGGTCAAGATCGTTGTCAACTATTATTCAAGTAGATCGTGAGACTCCTAACCCTGACAAAAACATCGGCGTCAGTCGAATAGAAATCCAAACCGTTGGCGACAACTCTAGCGTAGCATCAAGAAAGATTCGATGATGAAAACTGGTGTAAGCTATCATCAGGATAGGCATCAGGAATCCGCCATGAGGTCATTTGTCATAAGAGGAATATCCCCAGCAGAGGAAAAAGTCAGAAAGCTTATCTGGAGATAGAAGATGTTGACGACCCTAACGTCAAATTCAGAAATGTCCAATGGCCTCATCCAAGGAAGGATCCTCCCCATAGAGATCTTGAAAACATATCTACATCGGGTCATAGGATTAGTATTGATAGCACCAACGGATATGGTAAACCGTTGACTTCAACCCAATGTAGCATCAAGAAAGATCCAGTGATAAAAGCTTTGCAAACTACAGTTCGAGTAGGCACCGAGAAGGTTCGGTGATGGTCGAGACTTGGCAAACTACCGTTTGAGTAAGCATCAAGAGAATTCAATAAAGGCTATCACAATTGACGTCATCCCCAACAGAAAATGACGAGAACAGCCAGTGATAGCCTACCCGTGGCAACTAACACCATGAGGGCATATAACATTCGTAATATGACACATCATGCATTGCATTACATTTGCATATGTCATATTTCTAGTGTCTAGCAGTCTTTATCCTATTCATTCCATTGCATTGCATAAACATGATAAAGAGGGGCATCTGTAGACACTTAAAATTTTGCATTCATGTTACTAACCCTGCAAGAGGGCAAAACCGTCTTTTACCTTCCGAAGACAACCCTGGAAGTTCAAACAAAGTCGGAGCCCCGACGACAACATCGGGAGATCTAACTCAACTCCGGTCACAATACCGAGATGTCAAGTCAAGCCCCAGCAATACAGGGATGTCAAGTCAAGCCCCGACAACAACTCCGAGAGGTACAGAAGCCCCAACGACAACACCGGGAGATCTAACTCAACCCCGATCACAATACCGGGATGTCAAGTCAAGCCCCGGCAACAACCCCGTGAGGTATAGAAGCCCCGGTGACAGCACTGGGAGATCTAACTCAACCCCGGTCACAATACCGAGATATCAAGTCAAGCCTCGGTAACACTGGGATGTTAAGTGAAGCCCCGGTGATAACCCGAGAAGTATAGCAGCCTCGACGACAACACAGGGAGATCTAATCAACATTCGGAGGCAGCCCCGAAGCATCAAATCATCCCCAAAGACAACCCTGGGAGACCAAATCAACCTCGGAGATAACCCTGAGGAAGAACAGAATCGGATGGGATCAAACCTTGGAGACAACCCCGAGAAAATAGTCGAAAATCTTGCCAACACAGGAGATGACCCGTGGAAGGACAAAATGGTCATTTTATCGACTTGAAGCCAAATCAGTCAAAATTAAGCCAAATTGATGCAATAAGGGTCAGAAAGAGCCATAACATCAATCCCGAGTGAAAACAGCACAATACAGCTCAACGGACAAACTGCAAAAAAATAAAGATCTGGTTATAAACCTATCTTCCTGGATTCAGAAAAGGTCAATTCCCATGTCAATGTGTCGCTCTCGGAAAGGGCTTTCCAGAAAGGTATAGCACGCCTCAAACGGACGCCCAGATCAAAAGTTATAAAGGTTCGAACTTGACATCACGCTGCTCGGAGTGCACGTACTTTGAGACGATGGGATCCACGAGAGTGGGCCCCACTCGAGGAGCCACAGGTAGAGTCGCGGCTACCGCGAGTGCACCCGCTACCATTTTGGTCTATAAATAAGACCCCCCACCCTTGCAAAAAAAAGAGAAAAAAATAAAAAACGCTCTGAAACTCCGCCCATTTCGACCCTTAGCCCTACTTCTAGTACTCCAAACTTTGATTTTATTCTTTCAATACGTTTGCATACGTATATTCTACAACATACCAAAAATTAACCAGTGAAAACGTCCATTTGAAGCCCACCGAGTGGCAAAAAGCCCGTGGAACAGTCCATTGTAAGTTTTTTTACAATCAGAAGTCATTTCCGACTCTATTACGTATATGTGAACGTGTATATAAAGTTTCTTATTCTGGTTTTGTCCGGAACTCAGTTCCGTGGCCTCTTTAGCTTACTTTTTAATATATATAAGTATATATATACGATTTTCTTCATTTGCACAACCTGGATCGTTGATCCGTAGTTTTTACTCGCTTATATATATATATATATATATATATATATATATATATACTAACTTGTTCGGCCTAGATCGCTAATTCGTGGCCTTTTCAGCTTTATTATATATATAACTGACTATATATATACTAACTTTCAATTCCGTCAAACCTAGATTGCAAATCCGTGGCATTTACTATTTTTATATATATATAATTTTTCTGACTTCGTTTGGCCTAGATTGGAAATTCGTGGCCTTTTTTTGCTTTTATATAAATATATATATACTTATATTTTTGTCGAGCCTGGAGGAATTCGTGGGCTTTTATATATATATATATATATATATATATATATATATATTTACATTTATGTCGAGCATGAATTGTAAATTTGTGGCTCTTTACTGCTTTTATAAATATATATATATATATATATATATATATATATTTCAGTTGAGCCTGAATCAATTCGTAGCTCTTTATAGCTTTTATAAATATATATATATATATATATATATATATTTACTTTTTTGTCTAGCCTGGATTAGCAATTCGTGGCTCTTTACAGCTTTCATAAATATATATATATATATATATATATATATATATATATATTAACTTTTTTGTCGAGCCTGGATTGGCAATTCGTGACTCTTTACAGCTTATATATATATATATATATATATATATATATATATATATATATATATATATACATTTCAGTCGGGCCTGTATTGGAAATCTGTGGCTCTTTACAGCTTTTATATATATAATTTTATATATATATATATATATATATCTTTATTCATTGTGATTAAATATCTGCTTTAAATGTTCATTTGATATGCATTTGTTTTAATGTAAATTTGGTGAATTAGATTTATCTAAATCTAGCCCTTTCTAACTTTCAAACGGTTCAAATAGGTCCAACCGGAACCGGGAAGTTAGAATGGCTAAGATTTATTTAAATCTAGTTTTTTTTGTTTTGTAAATATTAAAGCGACCTCGCGACCCTAGATCTATATCTAGTGGGAACAGGAAGCTTTGGCTACGCACATGTAAGGATTTAACTGATAAATCCTTTGTTTTTGCGACGTCTGGAGTACAATTTGCATTCTCTGTGAATATCTGTGTTGTGCAGGTTTTTTTTGGCTATTTTTTGTGAGCCTAGGAATTGTAAGATTAATAATCAATCACACTGATCTGAATCTGATTCCCACGATGGACAACTCCACATTACAAATGTATCCTGCCAGTTTTTTCTGTAAAATGTACATCCGAGGGACCTTAAAACGGTTATCCGAATTTAAAGTCTCAAACATAGTGAAATATGGTTTGTAGTGCTAGAGTCACTTCGATGGCTGTCATGCCTATAAGAAGACCATAACTTGTATATACATTTTGTGGTTGAGGATGCTTCACATCCCGACAATAAACATCCAAATCGAGCCAAAGGCTGAATAGAATAAAAAATGAAAGTATCAATGTGCTTCAATTCCTATGCGAGTGAAAGGGTTTGAAAACCACCTTTCAAAACGTCATTTTTATATATCTTGTCTAAAAAGGACTTTTTCAAATAAATCAAACCCTTCGTATATAGGTCCAACGAAGCATAACACTACTTTCAAATCAAACAAATGTAGGCTCAATTACTTCCAGCATACACACACATTGCAATTGAAAAGAGAAATATTAAAAAAGTGCGGTACCGTGTTTCACTGGAGTCAGGGGGTGCCTAACACCTTTCCCTCGCTTAACCAAGCCCCTGAACTTTAAGAATCACCAGAATTATCAATGTGCTTCAATTCCTATGCGAGCGAAAGGGTTTAAAAACAACCTTTCAAAACGTCATTTTTATATATCTTGTCTAAAAAGGACTTTTTCAAACAAATCAAACCCTTCGTATATAGGTCTAACGAAGCATGACACTACTTTCAAAGCAAACAAATGTAGGCACACATTGCAATTGAAAAGGGAAATATTGAAAAAATGCAGTACCGTGTTTCACGGGAGTCAGGGGGTGCCTAACACGTTCCCCCGCTTAACCAAGCCCCCGAACTTTAAGAATCTCGATTTCAAGGCCAAGTTTTGACAGTGTCCACTAATTGGGCCTACTTGCAAGAAAACAAATAAAGCTCGATTGAGTTGGTACAACCATTTCAAAATCTACCAATTGGAGACTCTGAAAACCTTTCAAATCGTCGACATGATACATGTTGGCCTTTTCCCAAAAATTTCACACTTCATAAAACAGATAAGATAAATAAGGGTAGAAAACAACAAAATTTAGGAAGAGAAAGATCTGTCCAAAGCGACAAGATTTTTTTTCGACGTCAACAATGATGATCCGGGTATAAGGTTTGTAAAATTTTAAAATCCGTTTTTACCACGCTTCCGCTACTTTGATCTTACAAACCTAACACTTTTCAGTGAGGGGAGAGCTTGATCGAACAAGTTTAATTTGAAAGTTTTAGATTTTAGTATTGTTTTTATTTTTGTTTTAATGTTTAAATTAATGTGGTTTGATAAATTTGCCCTTTAATATATAATAAATACTTAATGGATATTAAAATATTCTGTTTTTTGTTACACATTAGCTGAAGGATGGCCTACCCAGGACATCATCAATTTGTGACGTGGCAGGTCCAATTGAATTGAAGTAAAAAATTAATAGTTTAATCATCTAATTGACAAATTGAAAGGTGGATCACTGAATTGGAATATGACCCATAGCTTAGGATAGTGAATCATATTTAAGCCTTACTTGAAAAACTAAAGGGATGATGAGTGTTATTATGGTTATCTATAGGGGGTGTTAATATATTTTACTCGTTTCATACATATGAATAGAGAGATTGATATTGTTACAAGCAAGGTTCTCAGACTCGGACCGTTCATCGAACTAAAAAAGGTACCGGTTGGATGGGTCACTAGTCCAACCAGTAGTCGAACCGTTATTGAACATTTGAACTAGTGACGTCATTAATATATAAAAATATATATTATTACTAATTAATAAAATTTTAAAAATCTCATTTTTTATGAACTAAAACATAATAAAGATGAGTTACAATATTAATAAAAGTGGTTAATTTTAATATTAATATTTTTTTGGTAAAAAACAAAAAACAAAAAATCGGGTCACCGGGTCAATTAACCGGGTTTACCGGTTGGACCACCGGTTGAACCAGTGGTCAACCGGTCAACTCGGGTTTTGACCAAAAGCGGTTAATTAGTCCAAACCTGAACCGGAAGGTGGACCGATTTTAATTTTTACCGGTCAGACCGCCGATCCGATCCGAATTTTAAAACCATGGTTACAAGTCAACTTACAATTCATTCCAATTGACCATTGGTAAATCATTTTAGTGTATGTACAAGTAATTATTCATGTATCTATTTATATTATTAAAAGAGATTAGAGAAAATAATTGCTCTTTTAAAATTATATCATAATTCTTCATTTTTCTTAAAAATCATATTTAATTATAGTTCTATTCTTCATATATTTTATTTTATCCCTAAATTTTATAAAACTCTTAATTATATGTTTTTATGATAATTAGAGACGCAACGCCTATAACCGATACTCGCTCTAGACTTGAAATATAAATGATTCAAATATGAACAAATTTTAAAATTCGATAAATTACTCGAACCTCCTCAAATTATAATTTTTTATTGATATTCAAATCATATTCGTTCGAAAAATCGAGACTCTTCGAAATCGTATTTGACTCGATAATTAAACGAGATCAAACTTATTTTATACTTGATAAATTTTATAAATCAAATTTAAACAATTCAATATACTCAAGTAGACTTAGTTTATTTATGGCTTAACGGAAACTAATCTATATTGTATGTATTAATTTACAGCTAATGTCATCTTCTTCAGAACTCTCCAGTCTCAACATTTATGTACTAGAAGGACTCGTACAACAATCATGTCCCACGAAAAGAAAAAATAGGAATCAACAGGAAACCGGCATAGAGCAGACTAGATGTTTTCCGTCATCTGGAGCCCACAGGAAAGCGACAAAAAACAAAAAACCTCGGGTCCGCCGTAAACCCCACCACGCTATAAGAGTACAAGTACAGACTGCACATTACCCTGCCCACGCATTTGCTCCCTGTTCTCCAAACCTTTTATTTTCTCTCTTTCCATCACCTTCTATATAATTCCAAAAATCACATCAAAATCCCTAAAAACTCACAGGTTCTTTGTTTCAAGAGGCACAATTTCTCTCTAGTTTTTGAGGTATTGGTTTCCAAATTTGGAGGTAATCATTTATATTTAAATACTCAGTCTGTTTATTTGTTGTTTTTATCGATTAAATTGTTCAGGATAGTTATAATTGCTATGAATTTTGTTCTCTGGCGCTAATGAATAGCTATTTCGAGTTTATCATTTGTATTAATGGAGGAATTTGCCTCTGCTTTTCTTCTCTTTGTTTGCGAGTCACATATTGCGCAGTTGACTTCTTTTATTAATTTAGAAATTGGATTTCTGTTCTGTTCGATTTGTTTATGTTATTCTATTTGCTCCTTGTTAATAGCTTCACTCAACTTTAAGGCAGACATTTTGTTTTGGTTATACTACATCTGTTCAACAAAAATGTCCAATTTTGATCTTTTGAAGTCAATTTGTATAATTTAAAAAATCTGAAATTCAGAATATATTTGAGTTTATTGATTTTAGTTAATACAGTTGTAATTATTGCTAACCATTAATTTAAAATTTTATGATTTCATCAATTGACTTCCAAAAGTAGAAATGACACTTATGTTTTTTTTGGAATAGAGGGAGTAATATATTGATTTTTTTAATCTTCAGTTATTAATTGTAAGTAAAATTGTAGGAATATGGCGCAATTTCAGAACCATGAGCTTGAGTACATGGTTGATGATTATTACAACACAACGGATTTTGAAGACAATACCCCTTTGGAGGACAGTGACTCCTCTCATAGCAACAGTGTCGTTGATGAGTTGGAGTCAGATTTTGAGGACGAGTTTGAACTGGTAAAACTCTTAGCTAATTAATTGGGTCGTGTATTATATGATATTGAGGTTTTTTCTAGAATCTTTAAGTATGCTTGATTAATAGACATGAATTTTTGATTGATATTTTGGGGGTTAACAGAGCAAACCGAAGACAGATACATCAGCTTTGGAAGCTAGAAATGGCAAAGATATTCAGGGAATCCCTTGGGAGAGGCTTAATTTCACCAGAGACAAGTACCGGGAAACAAGATTGAATCAATACAGAAATTATGAGAACCTCTCTCGCCCTCGCGGAGAGCTTGAAAAGGTTTATTTTTTCTCTTAAAAACTTTGTAGAGATAACTACACTTCTGAGTGGTATTTGTTTTTAATATATGGTTTTGGATGCAAATGTAGTTAATGAATTTATTAGTCATTCAAGTCACAAGATTAAAAACAAAGGAACCTTGAATCTTACATATTCAGCCATTTATCTTCATTACTTACTTTTCTTACTCTCACGAATGTCACAGTGGAGTTCTATTTTATCCCAAAATGATGTTCATCTTTTCAAAGAGTAACGAAACAATAGCTCAATAAGACTAACTTTATGTGGGAAAAGCTTCTGGGTGGGTGCAATCATAGTAAGCATATATGTCTATATTACTGTGGGGGTATTGTTGAACTTTCTATATAAAGTTAAAATTTGGTAAAGTAGGATTGACCAATTTACTGTGTGCAACCACCAAACATGACTTTCTTATGTGGACAGATGAATGTTTATAAAATTTGAGTAAATTGATATGCTTTATTGGTATGCTTGCTTGGTTATATCAGTAATTTGACACATTAACTCTATTTAACTCCTAAATCTATTAAAATCCTTGGATCACTTTTCAGCGAAAACTAAATTATTGGTGCAAATTCACCGCTAGTTGATCGATCACTTTCTTGTATTTAAAATTGACGATTCCTAGTATGAGCTAAGAAATAAAGAGTTAGACCTATTTTTCATTTTTGAGAAGCAGTGATAGGCCTTCAACGGCCTTCACTCATCAGTAATTCTTAGAATCGGCATTTTGTTGGCAGGAGTGCAAGCGAGTAGAGAAGGGCCACAACTTCTATGACTTCCAGTTCAATACAAGGCTTGTCAAGTCAACAATTGTGCATTTTCAGGTAGCGAAATCTCAACTGATTAGATCTTTAGTTTCCATCAAGAAAATTCTTTTTGCTCGATGATTATATTTATACTTAGTTTGGTTACTTGTGAAAAGTAGAATGGTTTGGTAATATACAATTTCTTGGGTTCTTATCTTACCTAGTAGCACTTTAATGTCACTTTTTTTTTCTTTCTCCTTTTTCCTTTTTCAAAACAATTTCTAAGCAAAATGGCCAGAGTATTCAATGAATTAATTAGATGAACATTTGATTTGACATTTCTACCAAATTCTTCAACCATTTTGGCATTCTTACTCTTTCCTAGTGGCTGCTTAAATGAAAGCACACTTTAGTTTTTGGAGACTGGAGTGTCCTTTTAGTGGTACTAACTCCTGTTATAGTTTTGAATTTTTTATTAATGATTATTTTAGATTTAATTATACACATCTCGTAATTGTGGTTTCGCATTTGTTCTTATATTATTGATGCTCCTATGGATTATATATCGTTTGTGATGATTGTGACACTTTACTCTTGAATCCTTCTATGGAAATTATGGAGTTTAAAAGTACTGGCTCAATCCTAAACTCGCTATCATTTGCGTCATTGATAATATGCCTAACTGGTGCACACTAATTTAAGCTGGAGAATCTTCCATGTTAAACTATGGTAGAGACTTCCTTGTCAGGAACCCTCTTACAGTATCCAGGCTGGTAATTATTATTTATAACTCAATTCAATTATCAAAGAGATGTTAGGATTCCCATTATAGACTTTTTGTATTTGTTAATATATTAGAGTTCAGGAGATGTGGGTTATTGCCAAATTTATATTGTTGCTTTCAGCCTATTATGGTTCTGTTAGCAACAGCTTCTCTGGTACTAACCTTCTCCATCGTTTGTATGAGCTAGTCAATTCATTATTATGTTATACCCGGTTCAAGCAGCATTGAGCCGGGTCTTGTATTCACTGAATCATTTTTTGTGCAGATTATACACTTGCCAAGTGTCGCATGAATTTTAGTTACATTACAAGATCTTTACTTGGAAGGTACAATCTTGAATGCGTCCGAGTTGGTTATCAACAGCTGAGCATTTTTATTATTCCAAGTTATGGATTTGAAAGGATGAAGGGTGAGGGTATGACTTGGCTTTCTTAATAAATGCATTTTATTGGTGAACTAAGTGGCTCTAAGTGTACCTTCTGGATTTTCTTTTTCTTAGATTAATTCTTTACTCGACAGATTGTTGTTCTATGTGCTGACAATCATGTAGACATAGGCATGCGTCCCCAAGATGCATGTATTTCTGAATTTTGATAAGTTTGTTGGCAAAGCAATATGTTAAGTGTCTTTCATAAGTTCATCGTCACCATCATCGACTCATCATCTTCACGTTTATCATTATCATATTTATCATTATACTGGTGCTTTGTCTTTTGTTGTTTTTTTCTTTTAGAGAGGTAAACATTTCCAGTTTCAAATGTGTCATTGGAGATGGGCCACAAGATGGCATGTGGTTAAACATCATGCTGTCTGTTGCCATAGTCTCATGCTGTCTTCTGCCTTTGATCTTTTCCTTGGCGTGTTTATCTTTCCAATTACTCGGTTGAAATAGAGAGTTTGTTCAACTATGTTTTGGTGGAAAACCATAACCGTTTACACCCAGAATCATCATTCTAACTCTTGATGTCTTCTGCCTTGTTTCAACATTGAAATATTTTGGGGACAACGACATAGCACTAATATCTCAGCATAATTGAAACTATACTCCCTCTTGTCTAAAAATGGTAGTCCTATTTTTGTTGATTTTTTTTGTTTTTATTTTATATATATATATCCCCGAATGTAAATGTGTGCATTTTGATACGCTTAGACATAATCGGATAGTTTATTTTCAATACTAAACTTAAAGATTAAAACTTATTATTAGAAAATAATTGCTTAAAAATGTATGCCTATGTGTGTATTATGCAAACCTTAATATTTGAAGAAAAATCTATGAAAAACCATGAGTCTTATTTCTGAACGGACGATGTACAAAATTTGTGTGCGTGTTCTTTTTTTCAAACGTTGGTATATAACAGTCTTCACATGGACCAGTGATTAGACAAAGCTAAAGCTTTGTAAAGAGATCAATTTTTTTTTACTCTGTAATGAACTGTAGGGTTAGTGCTTAAATTTTGTTTGTTATAAAATAACTTTGTGCTGAATGCCTGCTGTGACATATGGGCTATACGACTATTCCTTGGCTAATCATTTGGATATTGTGAATGCAGCATTTACATATTTTAATTAGCTTCAAGTGTCTGTTATATTTATCTTTTTCTAGGCATTCATTTTTAAAGAGAAGAATCTTAGGTTTCAGCCTATTGTAATCATCTATGTTTTTGCTGGTTGTTTTGAGTGGCTTAGTTAGTTCCTAGATTACCGAACTATGCAACTTGAATTGTTTGTACAAAAACTATTGACCTATGTAAATGGGAGATAATTATTTTCCCCTTGGTTATTGTTGAATCTGGCTTCATAAATTAACAACTGTGGCACTTTGGGATTGCTATTTTATCTCTATTTCAGCCATAGAAGCAGGTGGAGTTATATCTGAGCGGCTGGCACAGTAACGACGTTGCTCATATGGTATGATAGGGATTCGAGCATTTAAGAGGCCTCTGTAGCACTTCCTGTATTTATAATATTTGTGTCAGGTTCTCCAGGCTTATTATAATTCATATCCTTGCTTATATACTATATCTGTTCCAAAAAAGAGCTCCATTTAACTTTTTAAAGTCAATTTGCGAAATCCTAAAATTCAAAATTGATAGAATTCATCTATTTTTACTCTTTATAATCGTAATTACTATAAACTATCTAGATAGTACTGCTAATCACAAAAATATTTTGTTTACAAAATTTACAAACTACATCAATTTTAAAGTTTAGGATTTTGTGAAATGGCTTGAAAAAGTCAAAATAGTTCTCTTTTGTTGAGACGGAGGGAGAACTATTTGAGGATCAGGGATGCAGGTGCTGCTCAAACATACAATTGCAAAAGTTCACTCTTACCATTTGTTATAGTTTGTGTGATCTACTTCTATTATCGTTTTGGAGCAGTTTAAATCCTTGTCGTATGTGTGATCTACTTCCTAATATCATTGTTTGACACAATTGTCACCAATGTATTTGCACCTTTGATTGAATTAATAATTTGACTTAATTGTATTTTTTTACGATTCTTTGGGAGTTTCAATCATATTTGGCTCTGGGAGTTCCAATCAACTCGACTTATCACTATGGATGGTACTTGAATAGAAAACCGAATATATGACTTCTGTAGACTTGGTGTAATTATCTTCATCGTTCATTTACTTCTCTACGGATTTAGGGTCAAAGAAGGATGGTTGCAGATTTTGGTTGGTATGATAGGAGTTCTAAGGTGACCAAGTCTTCGTATGTTTTATCGTCTTTCTTATTGGATGCCTTTTATTTTTCTTCACTTGGTTCAAGTGATATTGGCAACTCTTGGTGAAATATTTACTTGTTGGCACTAGTTTCCTAGGTTTCTATTTTTTTCTCTTTTCCTTCATGTCTTTAATAATCCAACAATCTCATCATCTCTACCCCTATATTCCTTTCTGAATTTTTGTTTTGTTTCAACGTTGCTGCCTGTTATTATTATTGCTGCTGCTGCTATCTCTCTCTCTCATTTTTCTTTTCCTATTTATTTTAATAAATAGTTTTTTTACCCTCTTTAATTGCCTTTTGTCGCCCTACCTGCGTATGGCATAATTCCACTTGGCTGAGAACTGGGTTCTTTGTGTTCCTTTTCGTATTGAATTACAACTTCCTTGTAAAATTAAATACCGTGTAAAATTTTGTAAGTTAGCTTGGATAGGTTACTAGCAGACATTATATCTATTATCATTTTCATGGAAACTTCTATCATTGGTGCCCTTAGCCCTATTTGTGTAATTCTTCATGTGAATATATTGTTTTGGGTCATGTGTTCAATTATAGTAGCAACTACAATTGCATTACTTGGCCATTTATAATGTTTTCTAAGTCGGTGAGCTCCGTCAGTGTGGATAGTTATAAGTTGCATATGTCATATGTTTAATAATATCCTTGAGCATAACTCTACACTTGGAAATAGCACGCCCTTGTTCCATACTGCTGGAATGTGTTACATATTAACATTCTAGTTTGAGGGCTTATTTGATTTAGCCGTTGTTAATGGAAAGGTTGTAATGCTTTAATGGTATGACTATCCCCGTCTCATCGTATCCCTATTTGATGTTCCTTCTAAGAACCTTCAAGTGTCTTCTTACTGGGAAAAGGGATTGTGATCTGAGGAAGCAATTTTGGGGTGAGATAGGGTCTGTGCATGGTAACAATACAATGCTCTAGACTTAATATGAACTCTATTTGGAAAAATGATCTCAGCTATAGTTTAAGAAACAAAAAGATCTTGAAAGCAATTGGAACTAACAAGTAACATCTTAACATTAATGACATTTATAGGAGTTGCTTCTGGAATCTTTCTGAATTACAGATGACTTGCAACAAATAAATTAAATGTAGTTAACTTGAATGCTTATTGAACTACTTTTTTTATTTCATTTCACTTCTTTTTCATTGGAATTTCATTTATCGCAGAAGGAAGTTATAGAGATTAGCACTTTGCTTGCTTTTGAATGTAGTTACTGATGCCCCTTCGGTTCTCTTTCTTTCAATTTCTTTTGCAGTTGAGGAACCTGTTGTGGGCAACCTCAAAACATGATGTATACCTTATGCAAAACTACTCAGTAATGCACTGGTCTTCACTTCTCCGGAGGGGAAAAGAAGTACTTAATGTTGCTAAGCCAGTTGAACCTACTTTGGTCAGTAGCATATAGATTATAGTGGTTTTTGTTGTTTTGTTTAATTACCTTATGTCATGCTGAATGCTAAAGAACTAACTCGGACTTTTGCACAGAAATATCCTGGTTCTTTGGGCTATACTCTCTCACGAGTGCAGATAAGCACTATGGCCGTTAAAGACAATTTAATGGTTGCTGGTGGATTTAAAGGGGAGCTTATTTGCAAGGTAAGATGATAGCAAGAAAAAGAAAATAAGTTGATAGCTACTTTCCTAGATATTTTCCTAATTCGAGTAATTCTTACATGCACTTCATGGCAGTACTTAAACCATTCTGGAGTTGCCTTCTGCACAAAGTTAGCCACGGATGAAAATGCTATAACTAATGCAGTGGATATATACCATAATTCAGAGTAAGGGCTCACCGTCTCGGTTTTTAAGCACTTAGTCTTGAAAGCTTACTATAAGGTGTTCTTGTGTCATAATAATTAATTGTTTTATGCTACCTTGTTTTCAGTGCCTCGATCAGGGTGATGACTGCAAACAATGACTCTCAAGTTAGAGTCTTTGATGCTGTGAATTTCACTTGTCTTAATTGTTTCTCTTTCCCTTGGTCTGTAAATGTAAGCAAGCCTGTTCGAGTAAACCACTGTTCACTGTTGCCAGACTAGCCGTCTTTTGATTCTCTTACTTAAATATTCTTGATGCTAATTTTTATGCAGAATACCTCTGTTAGCTCTGATGGGAAATTATTTGCTGTCCTCGGGGATAGTACGGAGTGCTTGATTGCTGATGCACAATCGGGGAAGGTTAGTTATTGTTTAAGTTAACACTTTAAACAACTTGCTCGAGGTTATGGAACTCGACATTATTCTGATTCATAAACTCTTGCTGCAGGTCCTTGGCAACCTTAATGGACACCTGGACTACTCATTCACCTCAGCTTGGCATCCAGATGGAAGAATTTTGGCAACTGGGAACCAAGACACCACTTGCAGGTTGTGGGATATAAGGAACCTCTCCCAGTCTCTGGCTGTTCTCAAGGGAAGGATGGGAGCAATAAGAGCTATAAAGTTTACCTCGGATGGGCGGTTTATGGCTATGGCTGAGCCAGCAGACTTTGTTCATGTATATGATACGCAGTCTGATTACATCGAGGGGCAAGAGATCGATCTTTTTGGGGAGATTGCTGGAATATCCTTCAGCCCTGACACCGAAGCTCTCTTTGTTGGTGTTGCAGATCGGACCTATGGTAGCTTATTAGAGTTTAACAGTAGACGTTATGATTATTATCTGGATTCCATGATGTAGCCAATGGCATCCATGGTAATCAGTTGCAGTTACTCTGGAATATCCGTGCATACAAGAAAGCAAGGTAAATAGCTGTGTATAATCAATTGAGGAGTTTCTATTTAGTTTTTGTACTTGTAGTCAATACACCCGGTGGAACTAGTCTTGGTGTACTTGGAATCTATACACACCCAGTGGAACCAGTCGTGTTGGTGTTTGTTACCTTGGATTCAATGTACCTGTTTCTGTGAAGTAACTCTTTGGCATACAGAAATGGAAAATTTTGCGGATAAAGACGGTTTTTTTTAAATTTTTTTTTTTTGGTGAATGTATAAAAACAGTTGTTTAGTTGTATTGTATGTACAATACATAAAGAAGTACATGCTCTCTTTTTTTGGCTTTACTTTGTCTTAGTCTAGTATGTTTTTTCAGATCATGATTTCAAGTGGTTTAAAATAAGCCGTCCATTTGCAGTTTATAGAAATAAATTTCATTTGTTTAGGAGAGAGTTGTATTTTGGATGACTTTGTTATACGAATGCAATTCTTTGTTATACGCATGCAATACAATTGCTCAAATGAACTTGCCCAATTTGAATGTCTGGATCCAAATCCATATTTTTCTTACCCTCTCCTTGATGGACAAAAATTCTAGTTGAATATAGCATGTACGGTATAATGATTGCAATTCATTTGTGTTCCAATGGCTGGTAAGACACTATCAAATTATTCTAGCGGAGAAAATTTGGTTAAAATCTCCTGTGTTGAGAAGTGGATTAATCATTTGTTACAGTGTATATATGTAATATTCATGTTTGTATTTTTCTACTCATGTGATACAAATTAGAAAAAACTGAGTGGAGAGAATACGTATGTGAGATTATATGTATTAACATTGTTATTAATATTCTCATCGATGTATTGTTTAAGAGTAAAATTTATATTTTGGCAAATGCAACATATTGAGTTAATTTAGCGTGTTTTTAACCTTGGAACCATTAGGTTATGACCTTGCAACACGTTGAGGTAATTTAGCGTGTCAATGGTGTGGTTCGAGGGTTATGACGGATACCTTACAACCTGTTCGATCTTTGTTGTGGGCCTTTATTTTCTCGTTATTGTGAGACTTTATTTACTCTTTTGCTGTGAAGTGATTGTGAGGTATACTTATTATTGAGAGATTCAGAAACTCTTCTCTCTCCGAAGTGGTGATAAAAAAAATAAAAATAAAAAACCTTGGAGTTGATTAAGTTGTTGTTTGATAAAATTGAATGAATTTTTTTGAATATATAAGAGAATTTGAATAAACTGAATGAAGTAAAAGCTATGAATATAGAATGAGAATAATGTGTTTGATAACTGTCTGTCTAAAATATCTGCATATAGTGTATTTTCTTATTTTAACTTTTTGAATTATTATGAATAAATTTATTATGTAATTATAAATAAACAATGTTATCTAAAAAAAGTTAAATAAAAACTTGTGAACAATCTTTGATGGATTATACTATTAGTAATATAGTTTTAAGAATAAACACTAAAAAAATTTAATAACATTCTATCAGTCCATAAAACTAAAACAAAAGATTACAACAACATTCATTAAATTGATTATTGACCAATTTGTTAAAGAACAAAAATCAAAAAATAATTTGTATATAACAAAATTTGTTTACAACAGTAAAAAAAAAATAGATATTAAATGTAATTTTTAATTGTCTATAAGGGTAGATAGATAAAAATATCATTCAACACTACTTAATGTTTCAGTCACAATTTTTTGAATGAATCATTTTGACATATTCAAATGGATTGAGAGTTTAAAAATTATAAATCAAACCGTTCAAATGATTTATTTGGTCAGATTCAGATTCATTTAAATGTAAACAACCAACTCCTAATAGAAGCAAAATTATTGAACACACAACGAATGAATTAACTAGCCATTTTGTTTAATTAAAAAATCTACTTAAAAATTAAACTAAAGGAATTAACATTAGCATCCTCGACTGCCAAATTCCTTCATCCTCGCATCTTCATCTCCGGCAAACTCTCCTCCGGTGGTGATTTGCTATTTTATTGCCTAATAGGTTATAAATTTAAGATCTCAACGATCTACCAAAAATGTGCAGACAATGTAAGAGGTTTAATAATGTAATCAAGCTTTTTATAATCATTACCTTAAGCTAGATAATGCCTTGTTATGTTTTGCCATGTACAAGATATTCTTTTATTTAATCTTAACTAACCCTAGAAGTCAATTAAGGTATCCAACATGATTAGCAATAATATTTGGAGCCCATTAGATGAGGTCCATTGCGACTCCTAAAAGCCGATCCTATTGAAATAGAGTCACCAGTTCTATAGGTTGAGCCTGGGCTGATGGAGTAAAAGGGCAGCAACTTATGCTCACTTTTTTTTAATAGGTAAACTCAAGGTGTAGAATTTATAAGTTAATAAATTAAAAGAGGCAAATTAATAAAAAAGTTAAACTTAGTGGGACAAAAGTAAAAATTTCATTCTAATCTTATTCTTCAAAGAATGGTGTATTCAATTAAGACTTTTAAAGATTTTCGAAGATTTTAAAAGTTTGATTGTATTCGATGAACACATTTAAAGAGTATACAAGTTTACTGGTATTCAATTATAACTTTTGTAATGTCTTTAAAAGTTAGGTTGTATTGAATTGAGATTTTTACAAAATCTATAAAAATATTTTGATATTCAAAAAGTCATAAATTTTTTAGATTTTTATCAAATGATAGAGTTTGACAAACTTTAGAAGAATAGATACCCATATCCAAAGTCTGACATCATCTCTAAATACTTCCAAAGACTTCCAAAAATTTGAGAAAGAGAGAATATGAATAGATGAGAAAGAGAAAAAGGAGAATAAACAAAGAAGAGAAAAGAAAACAAAATATGTGTCTCACTTTCTCTGTCTCTACCTCAGTCCTCTCAAAATAAAAACCCCATAGAGCTAGAAAGGAGCAAAAGCCTATGTATAGCAAGTGAGGGGAGAGAAAAAGGAGTTAAAAATAGTGTTAAGGGTTCCAAATAGAACCAAATGTATATATGGAGATAACAAATATTTTAATATCATTTTATATTTCTTCTCTCCCATAAAAAAAATCTCATTTATTATATTTGTAAGTATTAAGGAGGTATTTTGTTTTATGTATATTTTTAAAAGTAATAAGTTTGTTAATTTTGTTATTTGTTGAAAATTATAAATTGTTAATTTAGTAATAATGACTTGATAGGAAAACGACAATGAACAATTTTAAAATCGAAATTGTTATTTTATATTACTGGTAGTAGAAAATGACTTTTTTATGAAATATATAAATTATGAATTATGACATTTTCTTGTAATAGACTGAGTATAATCTAATAATTCAACTTTAACAATGCCTTTTATTTCAAATTAAGTTGTGACATGGTCAAAATATTTTAATATTATTTAATAATGTACTCATTTCATCTAAAATATAAGATCTTTATTGACTTTTTAACAATTAATATAAGCTGCAAGATATATTAAAAATATACAAAAATCTATTAAAATTTTGATAAAAAGTCTATTAAAAGTCTGTCACTTATTTCATGGAGTCTTTAAATATCATTAAAAGTTATTAAAATCCACAAACTTTACAAAAGTCTATTACTTAAAAAAAGTCTTTAAATTTTTTTTTATTGAATACACCCTCCTACTAACCGACTTACAGAGAGTTAGAAAGGGGTGAGAGCTCAGAGCATACGAAATTAAAAAAACTCTTCCCTTCACTGCTTGGCCAAGCACCGCGACCGCCAGTCCACCACGACCACCGTGAGTCCGCAACTTCTCCTCTTCTCAGGGAACTCGTCTCCTCTTCTCGTTCTATTGCGGTCTCTCTACCCCTCGCCCCTTGCGCATATGAGATTTAGAAAGTAAAAAAATTAGGGCTTTTTTTTTTATAATTTAAATTTTGTACTTTGTTTAAATTTGTTGTTTGTTGGGGACTTGGGGTTAAATCCAATTTAATTTATTTGATGTATTTGTTGTATTGGACTTAAGAGGTAGCTAACTAGGGCTTTTTTTTGTTTGATACTTTTAAAGTTATTTATTTAAATTTGCTGTGGGTTGGGGTTAAAACCTAAATGAATATACTGTTATGCACTTTAATTTGTTGTGGGTTGGTTTCTTTCTGGTTCTTGTCTTGAAAGTCTATTCTTTATTAATTTCCAATTAAGTTAACAGATATGTTCATGGATTATAAATAATATAATGACAATTAATACAAATTCATGTGTATAATGTGTAATTTTAGGAAGATCTGACAATGAACATGTTGAAGAAGTGCAAACATTCTCTCTCTGCAGTTCAGCGAATAGTAAAGAGCACGAATGATGATGAGGTAATGCTTTTTGAGGCTTTAAATCTCCATGATGAGCTTCGACAAGTTATTTTCAGATGTGATGAACTAATTAAGGCTTTGTTTTTGTTTGAAGTTTAAAGTTTATATTTATTTGAATTTGTTGTGGGTTAGGGTTAAAACTTAAATGAATATGTTGTTATGCACTTTAATTTTTTTGAATTTGTTGTATTTGCGAATTGTGAGTTGATTTTGACTATCGTGGCTTCATTTTTTTGAATATAAAAAGTAAATTTGGTTTGAGACTTTGTGCATACGGTTGAAATTGTAATTGTTTGGGAAATTATTCAAATTGAACTATGACAAGTAATCGAAGTAAGTTTCTAAATTCTATCTAAATATTTTTTATTTTGAAATTCCTTTTTTTATTTTGGGTTATGATTTATGAATATTTATTTGTTGTATATTATAGAATTCTATTTATGTTGCATACAATAATTGTTTGTTTGGGTTTTTTGTGTACTTGTATTTTGATTGATTTAGACATTCATGATATGTGGTCAAATTCAAACGTTCCAAAATTGAATAATCAACATCACAATCCATTTGAGTCGATAAGACTACTCAAAATCTCTCAAATGAAACTCCTATCCAAGAACAATCTCAAAATATTAATTCTCAATCCCAAGTTGAATTCAGTTTAAAAGAGGAACTTGTTGCGGATCTGGGACTAAGATCATCTATAGAGGAATATGATGCTAACAAAAGAGAGATAGTATTCATAGGGGATATTTGCTTAAGGGTCCTCATCAACCAATACTTTTCAAATTCCCTCAAATTGTTATTTACAGAGAGAAACGTAGATTTAATCTCGAATGATACAAAAAGTATGTCGGATGGTTGGAATATAGTGAAAAGAAGGATGCAGTATTTTGCTTATATTGTTATCTATTCAAAGTTGATATTGGTGGTCAAGGGGGTGGGAATACATTTGTCCGTAAGATATCTTAGAATATTTTCAAGCTATAAGGTCTAAGAGGATAACATTGTAATTTGTAAACATTATTATGATTAGTTCAATTTTTTTTTTAACTTCAACAAAAAATTTAATTAAAATCCGTTTCTGCTGGAAAAAATTCTTGAATCCGCCCCTTGGTTGAGGCAAGAAATAGTTATTTTAATCTTCTAAAACTAGGGATGACAATTTAAACTTGAATGGATGAGTATTATTTGAATAGAATTCAACAATATACACACACATACATATATTAGAATTTATGGCACACACTTTGTGTGGGGCAATTAAAATAAATAAATATATTTTAAATAAAATTGTAAAATTAATATAGTAGAGATTGTAGAGATATAAGTGAAGGGGGAAGAAAGAAAATTATGTGATAGAGCCTCAAGAGAGACACTTATTTTCATTGCTCTCCCTTTATTATATATATATATATATATTAATAATTATATATAAACTAATATTTTAATGGTTAATACACGTTTATAAATAAATTAAATATTTATATAAATGTTTTGTACACATTAATATTTATTAATTAAAATATTTAATTATTTAATTATTAATTATATATTAATAATTAAGTATATAAAATAAAGAAATGAGTTATTCATGAGTACCTGTTGAGTATAAATACCCATGTGAGCTTGTCATTGTCATCGTAACACTATTACGTGGACTATCTAACTTTATGGAAATGTTGTCATTCTTTTTTTTCTTTTTTTTTTGTTATATTCGACTAAAATTTAATATTTTTTGTTTTTGACAAGCATGAATCTCAAGACCTTATGCACTCGAGTCTTATGAATATTTTTTTTTACCATTAAACTATGAAGGGCTTAGGGGCTGTTTGATTAGCACTGAATGACTGAATAGTTGACCGATTCAGCCATTAAGTGCGTTTGTTTTTGAAAAAAAAATCGTCTGAATGGCTGAATCGGTCAGCCATTCAGATGATTTGGGTTGAATGTTTTAGTTTCATTTTTTTGGCTGAATGAGCGACTGAACGAGTTTTTTTTATTTACAATATTAACAATTATATTAAGAAATATTAAATTAATTTATAAATTTTTTTTTGAATTTTTTCAGAGGGGTAAAATAATAAAAATATGTTATTCAGATGGTTCAGACATGTCAATTATCAAATAATTTTTTTCATTCAGATTCAGATTCAGCTAATTCAAATTCAGATTCATTCAATTTTTATCAAACACCCTTTAGTGTAGTTCTTCGTAAGTATCTACACCCATGTTGTTGAATTATTAGATGAGTAATGAATTGCTAGGGCCAACAAACATTGTTCTAATCTTGTGATTGGCCCTAGGGTTATTCCTGTTGGATTAGTTTTCAGAAAGATATTTATTTGGATTGTGCTTCATTTAAAACCTAAAATTTAAAAACTTTAATAAAGAGGTAATAAAAAATTATTTGACAAAAATAGTTCAAATACGGACACAAAATCTTAGTAATTAAAAACATCACTATTTACAAATGAAAGAACACAATAGTGAAGCGACACAATTATTTTCGACGAATTTTATTGTGTCGTTAATTGTTTGTGATGAGTTTTATTGTGACGAACAAGATTTTTGTAATTTAAATTGAATATTTATTGAATTAAATAAATATTTTTTTATGATTTAATTATTGATTTAAATAATTAATTGATGAAATTGTGGTAAATTAATTTAATTATATGTGTCACGTTAGTTAAATTAATGTGGTGAATTTTTATATTCAAAGTATGTATTTAATTGAGCTTATTTGATTAATATATTAATTAATAAGCATAATGTTATTCTAATTAATTTAAATAATTAATTAGAGATTTAATGATTTGGCATAATTAATGAATGAGAATTTTAATTATGTGACTATGTGATTTAATATGAATTTATGCTATTTTATTTAAGTGATTTAAATAACATTATTTTATTTAATTGGGTGTGACATTAAAACTATATTATAAAGCTTTAATTAAATTAATGAGAAAGGAGATTATAAGGGGCAAACAAATAAGGCCCTAAGGGGAGTTGCACCAGTTAACCCATTACGGATTAACTGACGCCACTCACCCATTACTCGTCCACTATACAAATTATACGTATTTCTCTATACATATATCCTATACATCAGTTTTATATTTTGTATATTACAAACGTCAGAGAACTTAGAGAGATTAAGAGAGAAAATTGAGAGAAGAATTGATTTGGAGAAGGAAGAATTAAAGTTCATATCATCATCAAACAGAGTTAACAAGGGTTTAATCCTTCATCTCAAGTTTTATTACGTTAGTTTATTTTTCAAACCCAACTCCAAACTTTCTGTATATGATTTTGGTGACGAATACTTAAGATGTAATCATATATGTGTTATTGTATGATTATAACATGTTTTGTATTTGGTATGAATGAATTAAAATAATCGAATTCATGTAATTAGGCCTTAATTGGGTTTTCAAAATTTTACAGAGTTTTTTCATTTACGAGCTTTAAAAATTCTCTGTGAATGGAAAAAAATTGATATTTGTTCATTATATGGCTATATTTGTGTTAATATGTGCTTATAACATATTATATGCCATATATGCATAACTTTCAGTTATCACACTATGAAATTTTGTTGATAATTGGGTTTTCAAAAGTTACAGAGTGTAGAAATTGTACATATGACCCATATGGCCCTTACGTACAAAATTTACACGCCTTATACGTTTATTTAACTTAAATTGATACTTGCATGTAATTATGTACGTTTAAACGAACAAAATGGAAGTTAAACGAACGGATTCGGTGTTATAACGAATCCGTAACGTTGAATTTCTTGTTTTCCTTCAAAACTTTATAAAATATTGAAAACAGTGAAAATAGATGCTTTGGATTGTGTAAATACGTGATTTAAAATGCTAAGATCATGTTAGAAATGTTATATAATGTTTCTGTGGAGTTTTTATATTATGGGTAGCCTTATAATTCATTACGTTAGTTTAATTTGGATTTATTTGGACTACTCTGTGTGTTCATCGCGAACCAGGGAGTGCACCAGCAGGGGGACCCTCCCCAGCGGGTGTTCATGGGCATTAGGACCCGCCCCAGCGGGTATAAGGGCTGTCCGGGAGCCTTTTTTTTTAATTTCTGAGATTGTTTTGACCTCCTGTAGTAAAATAAGCATGACTTTTTTATACGAACTCCGATTAAGGCGATTCAAGATGATTCGGAAAGATAACGAGTGGACCTACAACTTTCATTCTTTAAATTTTTCAATTTGAAATCGTTAAAATGGGTAAAAATGGCCATCTTTGTGATTGATGCGTATTTGGAGGTAATCGGAGGGTTTCGGACATGCACACACACAAGTGTAGTGTTCTCGATAATAAAAGATGTTTTAAGTTACATACATGAATATTATATGATTTGAAGTTCATGATTAATAAATTAAGTTATTGACATGTATAAGATAATGTAAAGGTTCAAGTTAACAAACTAAGTGGGAACTTGAATATCGTAATTGTAAAATTTGATTATGATTGTTTAAAGGGCTATACATGTGTGATATGCATGTTGTGAGTTTACATTCATGTTATGTGGTTAGCCATTGAGTAATATTATAAACCAAGTTGTAAGTCGAACTTAAGTGAATAGTTCAACAGTTAAACATGGTAGTTATGAAAACTAATCGATGTCGTATACATAATGTAATGTGTAGGACGTTGAGGAAGTGAATTGTAATTATATTTGTAGCTTGTGCAAGAGGCAAGTATCCTATCCTTAACTTATTGATTTAGCAAGTTCCCTAAATTCTAATTTATTCATTTATTAAGTCTTAGACTTGTGTTTCTATATCGAGTAAGCTCGTGTTCTTAATTGTTCCAGTTCGAAATTTATATTACATATTGTAACTCTTTTAAAAGCATGATTCAGTTATACAATACTTATTCGATTGTATACTCTTGAGATTTATATTTCAAGTTGAATATCGATGTTATTGTTGAACCTTATAGGACTAGTGAACCCTTATTGATTCGACTAGTCCATAGTTGATGAACGTTCTAAATTCTAAAATACTTATTGAGTTTATCCAAACCAAACTTTCTTTGGTGCGGACTCTGATGTCAAAACTGAGATGAACAACCCTGTAAAAGGGGATTATTTACGCTTTAGCGTTGAGATATTGTGTACAGTATGGTACTAAGGGCTGATCCTCCTAAGTACGAGAAGTAGAGTTCATAGTCTTATGACTGTTAAAGGTTTAAAGTATAAATACTTTACAACCTAGGACATAGTTCAAGGTCTTATGACCCTCAGATGTTATTTTGATTTCTGTTATTTATCCTCGAGTCAAAAGTTGAATTTTTTTTTATTCAGATGTCTTTGATTCACTCGCATGTTATTATATTGTTGTCATATTATTATACTTGTGGGCAATCGTGCTCACTCTTGCGTATAATAACATTGCAGTTAAGAACGAAAGGTCCAACGAGCCTTCTACTAGCAAAGGCAAGGGCAAGGTTAACAAGTGATGAAGACTTGTTGTTTATTTTATATGTTTATGTTTCAGCTTTATGTTAAAGTTGTGTAAGACTATTTAATTGTTTATGTTCCGCACAGATGTTTAAGGTTAGTATTACCTGGGATTGATGTATTTATTTTCAGATGTTGTAAACCCATAAGGGGATGATTATTTTTATTTATTTCATGGTTTGCATTTTGATGGATAGATAGATAGATGATATTTGTACAGTGAACACCAAATTCCGTGAAAATTGAAGTACCCGGATTTGGGGGTGTCACAGGTTAGTATCAAAGCTGTAAGTTATGAACCTTAGGTTGGGGAAAAACCTTAGGATAGTAGCCTTTTTAGATATCGAGAACATAGTAATGATAACTCTTATCGAGTTCTAAGAAAGATAATAATTACCTTATGTGCTATGTGCTTATACTTATATATTCGAGTATCGATTAATATCACGTAATTACTAAAACTTAAAATTTTATTTGTCAGGATGACAGATGCTGGAGAACTTAGTCAGTCCAGTGACCTTGTACCCCTAGAGGCTAGAGAGGAGGAGCCCCTAGATATTCACGTAGTCTGGGAGCAGTTAGTCCGATGAGAGCCATCACTCTTGATCACAGTCGTTGGTCAGCAGTATGTGCCGATGTCTAATTCAGAGGAGGACTCTGAGGAGATTGAGGTTCAGGCTGAGGCAGCCGAAGAGGAGGAGGAAGACCCTGAAGAGTTTTCACCGAGCTCTATCAGTGCTGAGATGTATGATGAGCTGTATGACCGTAACATAGAGTTACGTGATACTGTTCAGGAGCTGAGGGATACTGTTCAGGAGCTGAGGGAGCGGTCGGTTACTCAACAGTCTACCATCGAGCTGAGGGATGGAGAGGTTGAGGCTCTTCACACACTTTTGGAAAATGTAAAGTGAAATTTGGTTCACGTGAAAGGCCAAACTGAGCAGAAGTCAGAGAAAATAGAGGAATTGAAGAATGAACTGAAAGAGAAATCAGCAAGGCTGGCCATAGCAGAGGAGGCTTGGGTAAGGGAATCACGACGAGCAGATCTCGCAGAAGATAATTGTCGGTCGAAGAAGGCCAAGCTTGAGGAGACGTACTCTATGCTTCAATATGCAATTAATGAGGCCCAGGATCGGGTTATGAGGTACCCAATTCAGTTCGAAGGACTACCGTCATACATTCTAGATCGCAGGACGATGTCTCGGATTATGGAAGAAGAGCGTGGCAAAGCTGTTCGTCGCCTTAATGGGCAGTGATAGGAACATTTGATTTTGTAAAACATATCTGGTAGTTAATAATGTAAATTCCAATGTGTTTATAAATAGAGAAATATTTTATGTTTTAAATCCTGTAGATTCTTTATCTCGGGATAGTTGATGTAAATAGCAGTGATGCTATCGTATTATGTTAAAACTTTTGATGTAGTAATATATCAGAGTTTATTTGAGATAATGTGTTGACTGATTGTGTCTAAATGTTTAAGTTAAGCCTTAAATATTTAAAAGATTGAATAAAGTTCTAATAAGCGTATATCTTAACAGAAATATGCTGTCAAGGAGAAGACCAAACCGTCGACCGGCCCAGGAAGGGTCAACTAACAACAACAACGACGCCAATGCTAACCTTGTTCAGTAGTTGGCGAACTTATTTGCTGGAGCGCTTAACAACCAACCTCAAGCTCCATCGAACACAACGTTCAAGGACTTCAAGGCGGTGGGACCGCCAGAGTTTAAAGGCACCATGAACCCGATAGAAGCTCAAACCTGGGTTATGGAGATGAAAAAAGTTTTCGACGTCGCCAGAGTCAGAGAAGACCAGAAAATCGCCTATGCAACGTTCATGCTAAAATCCGAGGCCAGCTATTGGTGGCAAACGAATAAGGTCTGGGGAGGTGAAGGTGTGATTACCTGGGAGAGGTTTAAAGAGATGTTCTTCGAGATGTACTTTCCGACCAGTTCGCAGAATCAAATGGAGGTCCAGTTCCTGGAGCTGAAACAGGGGAATATGTCCGTACCGGAATATGCGGCGAAATTCAATGAGTTGGCTAGGTTTGCCACGTATCAAGTGCATACCGATCAGAGGAAGGCAAGTAGGTTTGAGCAGGGCCTGAAGCCCTGGTTGTATAGCAAAGTGTCAATGTTCTAATTGAACACTTTTGCTGGGGTGTTGGAGAAGGCCATTCTCGCTGAAGGCGGGAGTGACGCTGTTACAAAGTACAATCAAGACCAAAAGAAGAAAAAGAGTGAGGGTGAAGGAGTTAACAAGGCTAGTGGTAGCAACATGGGAGGGAGTAATAATCAGAAGAGGAGGTGGAATGATAACTCATCAACTGGAAATCAGCAAGGAGGTCAGAAGAAGAGGATCGAAGCTTGTCCGACTTGCGGGAAAGCTCACCTGGGGGTCTGTATGAAGGAAAAACGAGTATGCTATAATTGTGGTCAGGAAGGCCACATAGCACCGAACTGTCCGAACCCAAAGAAGGGCGCTTGTTTCACCTGCGGCTCAAAGGACCATCTGACAAGGGACTGTCCCAAGAAGGGATCTGGAGGGGCAGGATCAGGAGGGAACAGGAGAAACAGCGGTGGAAGTGCTCTAACTATCACGGGACCAACCGCAACCAATCGACCAACCGCCAGGACCTTCAACATGACCGTGCAGGATGCTGTATAGTCTCGCGATGTGGTGTCAGGTATCATTCCGATCAATAAAGTTAATGCTTATGTACTATTTGATTCGGGTGCTACTTGTTCATTTATATCCGATGACTTTGCTAAGAACTTAGAACTTCCTATGAACGAGTTAGAATACCCCATGAACATAGAGATTGCGAATAGAGAAGTGATCCCTGTTAAGTATGTACACAAGAAATGTAGAGTAGATATTAAGGGTAACATTATGAACGTAGATCTTATCCCGATTAGACTTGGGGAATTCGATGTTATTCTGGGAATGGATTGGCTAGTCAATTATGGGGCTATAATTGATTGCCATAGGAAGTGTATCAACCTTATGACCCCGTCAAAGGTTGTGTTTTATGACAGTAAATCGCCTAGACAAGCGAGTTGTCTGACGATGATGCAGGCCAAGAAGTTGTTAAGACAAGGCTGTGTAGGATATTTAGCCTACATAGTCGATAGTCGTAAAGAAAACCCGAAAGTGGAAGATATACCAGTCGTGAGGGACTTCATTGACGTATTTTCGGATGATCTGCCAAGACTTTCGCCAGACAGAGATGTTGAGTTTGTGATCGATTTGGCCCAAGGAACGACCCCAATATCGAAGGCACCGTACCGGATGGCTCCGGTAGAGATGAAAGAGTTGATGGTACAACTTCAAGAGTTACTGGACAAGAAGTACATCCAACCGAGCGTATCGCCGTGGGGAGCGCCGGTGTTGTTTGTGAAGAAGGACGGGACGATGCGACTTTGCATCGACTACAGAGAATTGAATAAGGTCACAATTAAGAATAGATATCCATTACCGAGGATCGACGATCTGTTTGACCAATTGAAGGGTGCAAGGTACTTTTCAAAAATAGACTTGAGGAGTGGCTATCATCAGCTGAAGGTGAGGCCAGAGGATGTTCCAAAGACAGCATTTAGGACTCGATATGATCACTACGAATTTCTGATAATGTCATTTGGTCTAACGAATGCTCCTGCAGCATTCATGGGCTTAATGAATGGAGTGTTCAAGCCGTTTTTGGACAAATTCGTGGTGGTCTTTATCGACGATATTTTGGTATACTCGAAGACCAAGGAAGAACATGTAGAACATCTGAAGTTAACATTAGAGGCGTTGAGAAGAGAGAAGTTGTACGCCAAATTTTCGAAATGTGAATTCTGGATTGAAAGAGTGCAATTTCTTGGACATGTGATCGACAAGGACGGAATTTCGATAAATCCCTCTAAAGTAGAAGCTGTGATGAACTGGGATCAGCCGAAAACACCGTCGAAAGTGAGGAGTTTTCTTGGATTGACGGGTTATTATAGAAGATTCATTCAGGACTTTTCCAAGATCGTAACTCCGCTGACGAATTTGACTAGAAAATCGGTGAAATTCGTTTGGACGGAGAAATGTGAGGAAAGTTTCCAAGAGCTTAAGAGGAGGTTGAGTTCAGCACTTGTGTTATCCCTTCCGGACGACACAGGAAATTTTGTGGTTTATAGTGATGCGTCGCATAAAGGACTTGGCTGTGTGCTTATGCAAAACGGCAAGGTCATTGCGTATGCGTCACGACAATTGAAAGACTATGAGAAAGGGTATCCGACCCATGACTTGGAGTTAGCTGCAGTGGTATTTGCTTTGAAAATTTGGAGACACTATCTTTATGGGGAGAAGTGTAAAATATATACAGACCACAAGAGTCTGAAATATATTTTTACACAGAAGGACTTGAATATGCGCCAAAGAAGGTGGCTGGAGTTAATTAAGGACTATGACTGTGAAATCTTATACCATCCGGGTAAGGCTAATGTGGTTGCCGACGCCTTAAGCAGAAAAGGTCGGGAGAAATTGATGATGTTGACTGGTCAGGAGGAGCTAATTTCAGCAAAGAAAAAGCTGGAATTGAAAGTGAAGTATCCGATGGAGATTGACGAGAAGTTGTTTCAGATGCAAACTGGTACAACCCTATTGGATAAAGTTAAGGAAACTCAACTTCAGGATGAAGAATGTGAAAAGGTTAAGAAAAAGATATCTGAAGTTGCCGAACCGAGATTCAAGATAGACAGTGAGGGACTACTGAGATTTGAGAACAGAGTTTGGGTACCGTCAGTGCTAGAGATTAAGGATGATATTTTAAGCGAGGCTCATAGCTCACGGTATTCGATTCACCCCGGTAGTACCAAGATGTACCAGGATCTTCGACAGAACTTCTGGTGGCCGAATTTGAAACGAGATGTTGCTGAGTGTGTTGCAAAGTGTCTAACCTGTCAGAAAGTGAAAGCAGAACATCAGAGACCGAGTGGTTTGCTACAACCCCTGGAAATCCCAGAATGAAAATGAGAACACATTACGATGGATTTCGTGGGTGGCCTTCCGACGACTCAGAAAGGCTACGACGCAGTATGGGTTATCGTTGACCGACTGACGAAATCACAACACTTTTTTCTGATCAAAATCAGATTCAACTTAGATCAGTTGGCAAGGTTATATGTGAAAGAGATTGTTTCGAGGCACGGATTTTCGGTGTCAATTGTTTTCGACAGAGATCCGCGCTTCACATCAAACTTCTGGAAGCGACTATAGGAATGCATGGGGACACAGTTGAGAATGAGTACGGCTTATCACCCTCAGACAGACGGGCAGAGTGAAAAAACGATTCAGACATTGGAAGATATATTGAGAGCATGCATCATGAATTTTAAAGAAAATTGGGATGATCACCTACCGCTTGTGGAATTCGGTTACAACAACAGTTACCACGCTAATATTGGCATGCCGCCGTACGAAGCGTTGTACGGAAGAAAATGCAGAACTCCGCTATACTGGGATGAAGTTGGCGAGAGACAATTGCTAGGTCCAGAGTTGGTACAACAGACAACAGAGATAGTCAAAGTGATCCGGACAAGACTGGTAGCCGCTCATGATAGGCAGAAGAAATACGTCGATCCACACCGTAAGAACGTTGAGTTTGAATCGGGTAGCTATGCGTTCTTGAAAGTCTCTCCCTGGAAGGGAAAGATCAGATTCGGTAAGAAAGAGAAATTGAGCCCGAGGTTCATTGGACCCTTTGAAGTACTGCGAAGGATTGGAGAAGTTGCGTATGAGGTAGCCTTACCTCCGGCGCTCGAGAATGTCCACAACGTTTTTCACGTTTCATTTCTACGACCCTACAAACCCGATTACAAGCATGTGATTGAATACTCCTATATTTTGAAAAAGACTTATCCTATGAAGAAATTTCTGTTCAAATTGTTGACAGAAAAGAGCAAGTCCTCAGAAACAAAGTTATACCTTCTGTTAAGGTAATTTGGAGGAACCACAATGCTGAAGAAGTTACGTGGGAACTCGAAGGGCATATGATGAAGAATTATCCAGATTTATTTATTTAATTTTTTGTATATGTGATTCTGGGGACAGAATCTTTGTAAGGGGGGAGAATGTAACGGGACGAATTTTTAATTGAACCGTGATTCTGGGGACAGAATCCTTTTAAGGGGGGAAAGATGTGACGAACAAGATTTTTGTAATTTAAATTGAATATTTATTGAATTAAATAAATATTTTTTTATGATTTAATTATTGATTTAAATAATTAATTGATGAAATTGTGGTAGATTAATTTAATTATATGTGTCACGTTAGTTAAATTAATGTGGTGAATTTTTATATTCAAAGTATGTATTTAATTGAGCTTATTTGATTAATATATTAATTAATAAGCATAATGTTATTCTAATTAATTTAAATAATTAATTAGAGATTTAATGATTTGGCATAATTAATGAATGAGAATTTTAATTATGTGACTATGTGATTTAATATGAATTTATGCTATTTTATATAAGTGATTTAAATAACATTATTTTATTTAATTGGGTGTGACATTAAAATTATATTATAAAGCTTTAATTAAATTAATGGGAAAGGAGATTATAAGGGGCAAACAAACAAGGCCCTAAGGGGAGTTGCACTAGTTAATCCATTACGAATTAACTGACGCCACTCACCCATTACTTGTCCACTATACATATTATACGTATTACTCTATACATATATCTTATACATCAGTTTTATATTTTATATATTACAAACGTCAGAGAACTTAGAGAGATTAAGAGAGAAAATTGAGAGAAGAATTGATTTGGAGAAGGAAGAATTAAAGTTCATATCATCATCAAACAGAGTTAACAAGGGTTTAATCATTCATCTCAAGTTTTATTACGTTAGTTTATTTTTCAAACCCAACTCCAAACTTTCTGTATATGATTTTGGTGACGAATACTTAAGATGTAATCATATATGTGTTATTGTATGATTATAACATGTTTTGTATTTGGTATGAATGAATTAAAATAATCGAATTCATGTAATTAGGCCTTAATTGGGTTTTCAAAATTTTACAGAATTTTTTCATTTATGAGCTTTAAAAATTCTTTGTGAATGGAAAAAATTGATATGTGTTCATTATATGGCTATATTTGTGTTAATATGTGCTTATAACATATTATATGCCATATATGCATAACTTTCAGTGATCACCATGAAATTTTGTTGATAATTGGGTTTTCAAAAGTTACAGAGTGTAGAAATTGTACATATAGCCCATATGACCCTTACGTACAAAATTTACACGCCTTATACGTTTATTTAACTTAAATTGATACTTGCATGTAAATATGTACGTTTAAACGAACAAAATGGAAGTTAAACGAACGGATTCGGTGTTATAACGAATTCGTAACGTTGAATTTCTTGTTTTCCTTCAAAACTTTATAAAATATTGAAAACAGTGAAAATAGATGCTTTGGATTGTGTAAATACGTGATTTAAAATGCTAAGATCATGTTAGAAATGTTATATAATGTTTCTGTGGAGTTTTTATATTATGGGTAGCCTTATAATTCATTACGTTAGTTTAATTTAGATTTATTTGGACTACTCTGTGTGTTCATCGCGAACCAGGGAGTGCACCAGCAGGGGGACCCTCCCCAGCGGGTGTTCATGGGCATTAGGACCCGCCCCAGCGGGTATAAGGGCTGTCCGGGAGCCTTTTTTTTTGATTTCTGAGATTGTTTTGACCTCCTGTAGTAAAATAAGCATGACTTTTTTATACGAACTCCGATTAAGGCGATTCAAGATGATTCGGAAAGATAACGAGTGGACCTACAACTTTCATTCTTTAAATTTTTCAATTTGAAATCGTTAAAATGGGTAAAAATGGCCATCTTTGTGATTGATGCGTATTTGGAGGTAATCGGAGGGTTTCGGACATGCACACACACAAGTGTAGTGTTCTCGATAATAAAAGATGTTTTAAGTTACATACATGAATATTATATGATTTGAAGTTCATGATTAATAAATTAAGTTATTGACATGTATAAGATAATGTAAAGGTTCAAGTTAACAAACTAAGTGGGAACTTGAATATCGTAATTGTAAAACTTGATTATGATTGTTTAAAGGGCTATACATGTGTGATATGCATGTTGTGAGTTTACATTCATGTTATGTGGTTAGCCATTTAGTAATATTATAAACCAAGTTGTAAGTCGAACTTAAGTGAATAGTTCAACAGTTAAACATGGTAGTTATGAAAACTAATCGATGTCGTATACATAATGTAATGTGTAGGACGTTGAGGAAGTGAATTGTAATTATATTTGTAGCTTGTGCAAGAGGCAAGTATCCTATCCTTAACTTATTGATTTAGCAAGTTCCCTAAATTCTAATTTATTTATTTATTAAGTCTTAGACTTGTGTTTCTATATCGAGTAAGCTCGTGTTCTTAATTGTTCCAGTTCGAAATTTATATTACATATTGTAACTCTTTTAAAAGCATGATTCAGTTATACAATACTTATTCGATTGTATACTCTTGAGATTTATTATTCAAGTTGAATATCGATGTTATTGTTGAACCTTATAGGACTAGTGAACCCTTATTGATTCGACTAGTCCATAGTTGATGAACGTTCTAAATTCTAAAATACTTATTGAGTTTATCCAAACCAAACTTTCTTTGGTGCGGACTCTGATGTCAAAACTGAGATGAACAACCCTGTAAAAGGGGATTATTTACGCTTTAGCGTTGAGATATTGTGTACAGTATGGTACTAAGGGCTGATCCTCCTAAGTACGAGAAGTAGAGTTCATAGTCTTATGACTGTTAAAGGTTTAAAGTATAAATACTTTACAACCTAGGACATAGTTCAAGGTCTTATGACCCTCAGATGTTATTTTGATTTCTGTTATTTATCCTCGAGTCAAAAGTTGAATTTTTTTTTATTCAGATGTCTTTGATTCACTCGCATGTTATTATATTGTTGTCATATTATTATACTTGTGGGCAATCGTGCTCACTCTTGCGTATAATAACATTGCAGTTAAGAACGAAAGGTCCAACGAGCCTTCTACTAGCAAAGGCAAGGGCAAGGTCAACAAGTGATGAAGACTTGTTGTTTATTTTATATGTTTATGTTTCAGCTCTATGTTAAAGTTGTGTAAGACTATTTAATTGTTTATGTTCCACACAGATATTTAAGGTTAGTATTACCTGGGATTGATGTATTTATTTTCAGATGTTGTAAACCCATAAGGGGAGGATTATTTTTATTTATTTCATGGTTTGTATTTTTATGGATAGATAGATAGATGATATTTGTACAGTGAACACCAAGTCCCGTAAAAATTGAAGTACCCGAATTTGGGGGTGTCACATTTATTGTGTCGCTAAATTTGATGATTGTATCGTTGAATGTGTATTAGGAGAAATAAGATGATGAGTGTAATGAAAGAGATCATAATCCAAAAAATTGCTTGAAAGGTTGGCTAAGAGAAGCAAAGGGATACAAAAAATTGTGCATAAATAGTAGGACTCATGTATTGAAGAGAATTTATGAAAAGATAAAAAAGTATGGGAGAAATCTCTATCTTATTGAAGATCAAACTTTTGGCTATCTTATAGCCTTACAGAGCAACACTTGAAAAACAAGAAAATAACAGCTCACGTTCAGTTCCTAAAAGACGTGGCACGACTAATTCAAATAAATAACTGACCCTTAACAATAGGAAATTATTAACAGTGGTAACAACCCATTAAAGCAACAAAATTTAACAATTCAAACTTAACAATTCCTTCCTTAAACTGAATGCTACAAGCACTTAGTTTATATCCATCTCAGAACAAACTCCCAATGGACTTCGCAACTTCAAGAAACTATCCAGCTTGAGTGGTTTAGTCATTACATCAGCCAACTGTTCTTGTGTCCCGCAATGCACCAGTTCCACTGTACCAGCTTTTGTGAGCTCTCGAAGGAAATGGAAACGTACATATATGTGCTTACTACGACCATGCATTACTGGGTTCTTTGAAAGTTTGATTGCAGAAATTGTCTTACCTTGATTTAGACCCAATTTTCCCAACACCCTTTTCAACCATACTGCTTGGCATGCACACGAAGTTGCAGCAATAAACTCTGCCTCTGTGGTAGATAGACTTACTACTGGTTGTTTTCTTGATGACCACGATACTGCTCCTGAACTTAATAAAAAACACATAGCCTGAAGTACTCTTTCTGTCCTCCAAATCTCCAGCATAATCACTATCAGTGTACACAACAAGTTCATCATATTCTCCTCCCTTCTCAAAGAAAATTCCATCATTGTTTATCAATAAAAATATAAAATATTTAATGATAAGATTTACTTTTTTATATATTATTTATATATAATTTGTATAATTGTATCTATAGCATTACTCAATAAAATTTAAGAGTATAAATTTGGAGATTTACTAGCAGTCCAATTTTTTGACCAAAAATAGAAAGAAAATATTGATTGACGATTGGGTGCTCATGGTGAGCAAGACCACGAGTCCACCAATTATCTACCTGGAGCCCACCCGACATGGTCCGAAATTCGTTATCTTCGAATTCGGATTCAACTCTTGCGCCAAATTCGGTCAACCTACTGAAAAGATAAAAAGATAAAATATAAATTATTAATGAACTACTACCTCCGTCCATAATAAGTATTTTTTTAGTTTAAATCACACATACCAATACACAAGCTAAAATGACAAAAATACCCTTAATATACTTTTTTTGTTTTGTTTGAGACTTTTTTTATTGCCTTTTAGTCTCTCTTTTTCTTTCTTCAATCTTTCAACTTCCCAATAAATACGCAATAAATACCATTGATTCCATAAGGGCACATATGAAAAAATATTGTAAAAATTGTATTGGAATTCTAACACATCACTTATTTTGAAAAAAAATATTAAGCCTAAAAAAGCACTTATTATGGGACGGAGGTAGTATTAACTTTTTTTTTTTAATTTAATAATCGTCCTTTTAATTTTTGTAATTATGTACTTAAACTTTTATTTTTTTCACTTACGTTCAACTTGACAGACATGCAACGTCATAAATTGATGATGTGTTCAAGTTGACATGCGACGTCATAAATTATTGACATGTACTGCTGATTAAGCCAAATATTTATTTATGTGTGATTAATTTATGACATAACATGTCCAATTAAACGTAAGTGAAAAAGATTAAAATTTTGATTACCTAACTACAAAAATTGAAAATTAGATTACCAAAGTGAGAAAAAAATTCAATAATTCATGGTAATAATTTATATTTAAACAAAAAATAACACAACTACAAAATGTCCCTCCAATTTATCTTTCAATTTTAATTTAATCTTTTAAGTGGCAAAATTTTAATTGAAATCTAATGTAGTGGCAGATTCTATTTAGAATAGGATTTAAATTTAGTATTATTCTTATTTTAATAGTTTCCAATTACTTATAGGAAAGTTAATTAGTAGTTTATTAATCCTTTTCAAAGTAGAATATGAGAGTTATTTATTATACTTTTTAAAGTACAATGTGAGAGTTATTTATTATACTTTTAAAAGTATATGTAAGAGAGAACCTAAGCTTATAAATATAGGTTGCTTTAAAACTTCTTATTCATTCAATTTTAAACTAGGTAAGTTTTCATTGCGTCAATCGATATCCAAAGCCCGGATATCCTTGGAAGGCATGGTCGAGAAAGAAGATGGAACACACCCCCATGACAATCATGGAGCTTATGTGTCACAACAAGCACTATACAACTTGACTCGTGAAGTTGGTTGTATTAAAGAAACCTTAACACAGATGATGAATGCTATCAACAATCTAACCATCCAAAATCAAGATTGATTTATTTCGGATTGAGAAGGTGTTGAAAATCTAAATTTTGAGAAAAATTTGGAATATGGTAGCTGTTGACTCCCGAAAATTCCGCTTCATAATTTGTTTCTACCCTTTATTATTTCGCTAGGTTGATTTATTTGTTTTAAAGGTGAGTTTTAGGAAAGGACCGACATAAATGTCACGATTTTGAAAAGATTGATTTTAATGATTGGGTCGAATTAGACAAAGCCGTCAGTTGGTATCAGTTCAAAAGGTTGTACCAACTCAACCGGATTTTAGAAATGTTTTCACAATATGACCTAATATGTGACTTCGTTTAATTGGTCTGGAACTAGAGATTCATAGAGTTCGGGGGCTTGCTTAAGCGATGAGAAGGTGTTAGGCCGCTACTTTTTTCATTTCCTAAGCATGTTAAGTGTGTGTATGTGTGTATGTAAAGGTGCTTGAGTGCTTTATTTGAAAGTAGTGTTGTGCCTCTTTGGACCTATGTACAAATGGTTTGATTTACATAAAAGTTCATTTTTTCAGATAAAACATATAAAAGTGATGTTTGAAAAGATGATTTTCAAACTCTTTTGCTCAAATAGGAATCATGGCCCTTTGATACTTTCAATTTTATTCTAAAAGTTGCTTGATTTGATTTTATTGAGATGCGAAGCATCTTCGACACTAAATTGAAACTATTTACAAGGGTCGGGCTCCTTGTGGATATGAAAGCCATCAAAGTAAATCAGAGCACCACATACATGATTTTTCACTATATTGGGACCTTAAATTCGGATATCTCTTTAAGGCCCAAGATTACATGTACAATAGATTGCAAGCTGACTGTACAACTTAAACAAGTCCATCACGGGAATCAGATCTAGATCTATTGATTGAATCATCGACCTTGTGGCTCCTAGGCTCACAAGTTATCATTTAAAACTTGAAATATATATATTTAAACATAATATATACATATAACTTTAAAACTTCGATAAACAAGAAATTTATTGATCAAATCCTTGTACGCGAGTAAATAAGCTTCATGTTTCCTCTAGATACAGATCTAGGGTCACGTGATTGCCAAATATTTATAAAAAAACTAGAAAGTAAACTAGATCTATCTAGATCTTAGCCAGTCTAGCTCAAAGGTTCTAGTTTTGCAACTTTTGAACCGGTTGAAAGCTAGATGTGGCTAGATCTAGTCAATACACTTTAAATATTGACTATTTACACAAAATGAATGGTTAAAAACTAGATCTATGCACAACCAAGTAATATATACATATATATAACCTTTATATATATATACTAAAGTAGTAAACAAGCACATATATGAGAAGATCTTACAGTATAGCGCGAGATCTGCAAACGAATGACTAAAAGCTTTTAAGAACTTGATTTCAACTGGTGAAAAGTTGCTAGAACAAGATTTATATGTATAGAAGTGTTTAGAATAGAGATTTATAGTGTTTAGAAGTAAAAACTAGCCTCTCTCTCTAACTCGCGGTTTCTCTCTTTAGAAATTTTGTGCAACTGAATCTCTCCCAAATGAGCTGAAAACTCGACCATTTATAGAGGAAAAATGGGGATCGTAGGTCTACTTGAGGCAGCCGCAGGTAGACCTACGGCAGCCCTAAAGTGGGCCCCATTTGCTTGGTTTTCGTCCCGCGAAGTCAGGTTTTCAAGCTGAGCGCTGGAACGACCATAACTCTCAATCCGAAAGGAGTTAGAAGACGTGCCATATCATTCCGAAAATCTTTCCCATAGCATCGTAATGATATAGTATTTGTCTAATTATAATTTATAAGTTCGGGAAGATAGGCAACAATGGGAAAAACCATCCCTAGGTAGATGTCAGCTAGCCATTCGCCTTGTTGTGAGCTGGGAAGCTTGCTCCTTTCAATCTGGGAATAGTTGGGAGACGTGCCATACCATTCCAAAAAGATTTTTTCGAGGGCTATACAATGACACTGGAGTTTCCCTTTTTCAAATCTGGGAAGATGAGTCCATGACCAGAATAGCATCTTCAGGTCTTCACTGGTAGTCCGTTGAGCTGTCTTGCATAGTTTACACTTGGGATTGTTGCTGTGATTTTTGTTAGCCTATCCTCAGTCGGATGATTGTTTTATATTTTGTGTTTGGGCAAAATGACATCTTTTCCCTCCTAGGGTTGTCTCCGGGGTTGAAATGGTTGTTACTGTCCCTCGGGATGTCTCTAGGGTATAAGCTATGATGCCGTCTTCCCTTGGGATTGTCTAAGGGGTTTGATTTGATGTTCCACGGGCCTGTCTCCGTGGTTTGATATTGTAGTCCTCTGGGGATGTCTCTGGAGTGGATGTTGTAATCCTCCGGCTGTCTCCAGAGTGGAAAGAGATGTTTTTGCCCTTCTACATGGTTAGTAACAGGAAAATGAAATTTCTAATGTCTACAAATGCCCCTCTTTATCATGTTTATGCAATACAATAGAATGAACATGATAAAGACTATTAGACACTTGAAATATGACAAAATAAATTTAATAATGCAATGCAATGCAATGAATGGTATGATGAATGTTAAAATACTTTCGCAAATCGCACTTTGCAAATCGCACATCGCATTTCGCACATCGCACTTCGCAAATCGCACTTCGCATATCGCACTTCGCAAATTATAAATCGCACTTCGCACATTGCAGTTCATATTTTCCTAATCGCACTTCGCAAATCGCACTTCAAATTTTCCCAATCGCTCTTCGCAAACTACACTTCGCACATCGCATTTCGTACATTGTAATTCATATATCAAGTCACGTATTAGTGATTGCACATCGCAAATTGCATATCGCAAATCACATTGCCACCATCGGGTATTGCTGATGCCTACATTGGGGTTGAATTCCATCGGGGATTGAGGCCAATGCCTACGTTGGGGTTGACTCCAACGGTTGAGTTCCATCGGAGATGCTGATGCTTACGCTGGGGCTGGCTCCAACGGTTTGATTTTCATCGGTTTGATCTCGATGCCTACCATGACGGTAGTTTACAACAGTTTACATTATTGGATAATCTCAATGCCTATCCTGACGGTAGTTTACAAAGGCTTACCTCATCGGACAATCTCGATGCCTACCCTGACGGTAGTTTACAAAGGCTTACATTATCAGACCATATCGATGCTTACCCTGACGGTAGTTTACAAAGGCTTATATCATCGGACCATCTCGATGCCTACCCTGATGGTAGTTTACAAATCCTTAATCATTGATTATAAAAAGGGGCGAGCTTTTTACTTGTGACCCCGCTAGATTAGATACTGGCTTGACTGATGACTTAGGTGCCGTTGACGTCCCTGAAGGATGCAGCATGTCCTTTCACTGTCCGGATTTGAACTTTGGTGAGGAGATCTCCACTTAGGAAGACTTGACGCAGGTTAACATATTTGATGATGTAGATTTCATTCGCAAGACCTTTTGTTAGTTGATGGGCGACTGTGCTCCATTTCCCTATACTTCTTACTTTTATTTGTAGGACAAAGATGATATTTGATGTTTACAGTTTTATGTATTTCACAGAGATTTATATATAATGCTTTTCATTTACTGCATATTTCATGATGCATACATTATAGGACATGGATTCGCATTTATAAATTGTGAGGTAGGATTGACCCTCGTGTAGTCTTTTGATACTGTTTTACAGATGAGGCGCTGGTTTTTTTTCGGTTAAGGATCTTTAAGGAATTTTTCCCTTCTTTTGTCGTCGCAAGCTTATGTCATTGCAAATTCTTTCAGAAGTCCTCTCATTTATTTTGATGAGAAGCTTGGTTCCGCCTTAGGCTCTTTCCATTTCATTAAATCACAAAATGCCGCAGCCCTTTCGCATGCTGTTACTAGGAATTCATATTAGAAACTTGCTTTGTTCACCACGTCTAGACTGCACATCAGACGAACAAAATGAGCTAAAAGCTTGACGGCTCGGGCTGTCAGGATTAGTATAATCTTATCAATGAGGCATATGAAGTTAAAGTTCATGAAATTGAATGCTTGTATTTGCTGAGTTTTTATCTTATCGCTAAAGATCTTGAAATTGAGTATGAAAATGAATTGTGAATCGCTATCTTCTAGGTTTAATTTTTTACATTTTCATTTTGACTAAATTTTCATTTAACAAGTTATGAAATCGCAAGAAAACTTTTAAGCATCCATGGTCATTGTACATGGGTGGGATACTTCATCTTCGCTCTAGACACCGTTCTTCGCAGACTTAATGGCATATGACACGTGCACTATGAGTGACGCAACCCTTAGCAGGGGTTTTTCTTCTATGACTTTTAGATGATTTATTTCCATCTTACATTTTTTCTTGATTCCAAATTTTCTTTTTTCTTTTTTTCTCGCTTAACTTGTCTCGTTTTCTTAGGCTATTCAGGGTTACCCATTTAACGAAATAAGCTTCATTTATATTCATATGCCACATCGTTTCATTACATGATTTTCCCTATCATATTTCTATAAATGTTATCACATATATCCCCTAATATCACAGAAGATGGGGAACACTAACATACTACCATACTACCCCTCTATCAAAAGCTTACTCGGGATTTACATCACTGTCCCACACTTTACACAAAAAGTTGGGATTACAACACAGTAAATACTACTACTAAACTGACTAAGGTTCTCATCCCATCATCCCACGCTCCACGGCGCTCTTGTACTCGATCTGTGCTATATACACCATCAACTCTCGGCTTAAAGTATGTAGGGTCTGTCCCTGCTCCGCTGGGTAGTGGTACACACCATCAATCACCCTCTCAAAAGCTGAACGGAACATATACCCTATCTTGTTCATCTTCCTCTTCTTGCATCTGACCTCATCCTCTAGGTTGTCAGCTCTCTCGTTAGCCGCTTCCCACTTCTCCTCGAAGTGGATCCTATCCATAACCTCCAACTCTAGCCGAGTACGGAGTGCTTCCTTCTCTGTCTTCTCACTCAATTCTCTCTGCTCTACTTCTTCCAGCTTCCCTGCCAGATCTACGTCCCTCGCCACCGACCTGTGGAATAAGGTTCCCATCTGAATTCTTGCCTCCCTGCGGTAAGCAATCTCTACCTCTAGCTCCTGCATGGCCAGCTTTCTCTGGTGGTCCTCGTCCCTCAGCTTCTGGAACTCGGACTCTCTCTTCTAGGCCTCGGCCTCCAGCTCCTGGACTCTGCAGTTCAACTCTAGGATCCGCTCCTCATACTCGTCTAACATCTGTTCCTCTACAGTAGTCCCATCAGAGTCCTCCGCTGGCTCATCCTCCATCGGCTCCTCCTCTGGATCGGACTCTATCTCAATCTCGTCCTCGTCGTCAGACTCAGACGGTGCAATAGCCTGCACAGGCACAGCCTTTAGAGGTGCCTCGTATACTACATGTGTTGGGTTTGTACGAAATCGTGACGCAATCAAATTGCAAAAATTAGCGGAAGCATGGTATATCAGAGTTTAAAATTTTTTTACAAAACCATTACTCGGATCATCCTTTATGCAAATTATTAATTTAAAACGATAAATAAGAAGTTATGGAATCATACCCTTGTAGAACGAAGCTTCCACAGGTACTAGTTCAACTCCTTGTTCTTCGTGATCTTCTTGAATTTCCGGGTTAGATTCCTTCCTTTGATCAACGTTAGCCACCCAAGTGTTTGGCCTCTAGAGGTGATCCACCAAGGAAGATGAATTATCAAGAAGGAGGGTGATTGGCTTAGTTTTCTATCCACTATAGAAAAGGAGTACTCTCCAACAATTGAAATTGCATTATTTAATATCTATTATAAGACTCCTCTTATATAGATATTAGTCAACCCTTCTAATCCTATTAGACATGGGATTTCTTTTAATTAATTAAACTCCTTTAATTAATTTAGGCTTCCCACCACATGGGAATAATTAATTTAATTAATTAATTAATTTGTCTCCTAATCTTATTAGGAATAAATGAGAGTACTAAATATTAAATTAATTACTAAACTCCTTTAGAAATTAAAATAATAATAATTGTAATAATATTAATAAGACTCCTCTTATTAATTTATATTTAATATTTCCAAAATATTAAATAATAAACATTAAGCTATTTAATTTATTCTATCACCATAGATTAAATTAATTATACTTAATGCATTATTACGATTATGCCATTACCTTCTTAAATAATTATTCTTCCTTTTATGGTGTGACCCTTTAGGTTCTCCATATTAAACCGGTTGTGAATAAATCAATTAAAACAATTTTAATCTTATTTAAATAAATAAATTAAACTAATAATCTATTTAAATAAATAATATTTATTCTACAATAGGGATAAGCCTCCCTAGCGATCAACGACTTTCCAGATAATATAGATTTCAACATTAATCATAAAAGAACCTGTGAGTTAATAGTTACCATACAATTCAATCCTTCCACCATACAATGTCCCAATTAAATATAAGACATGAATTTACTGTCAAGTCTAATTTTATTTAATTATATGTATTTCGATTAGAAAATGCACAACTCCAAATAATGTAAATTAGAAACTCCTTTCTAATTTCATTTTACCTTGGCCAAGGATTCCTGGGTTGTCATTTAACGAATCACATAGGACATATCTCCTCCTTTACTAGAGGTGGTAGATTCTTTATTGATCATTCATTGTCTCCATATGTAACTCATTATACCCAAGCATACCCTTTTATATACCCTAAAGGGCTTTAAGGAATAAGTCAAAGTATAATTCATTACATACAAGATACTATGATGATCTCAAGTCCAAGGATCACTTGTACTACTATCACATTAGGAATTCCTATTGACAGGCGAGTAAAACTCCATTAGGTATTCCATAGCGAGTCACGTTCAGTGAACTTATTCTCCAATAAGCACCTACATACTTGCTTTAGTGTCTCCACACAAATGATTATGAGATCAATCATCCTCATCTAATGAGCAAGCAACATATGTACTAATCTATCCGGATTTACTAATCCCCTTTTTAGTAATCCCATGATTAGGAACTATTTTAGTTTTAGAGCTTTCTAAGAATTTAGATCTCATTGGCATGATCATCATCATGATTCTAAAAGCATTGCTTAAAACTATGGGTTATTTACATATTATAAAAACAGCACCATGTAGATAATTAAATGCCTTTAATAAATGAATATTTTTATTAATAAATAAATAAGATTGCCTCCAAAGTATATGCTTTATCATCATACATGATTGGCTTGTATGCATACTACTTTCAACATGTATAGCTCTGGGCTCCTCCTCGGCCACTCTACTAGGTACTCCTGTGTTTGCCATCCTACAATCACAAACACAAGACAAACAAACAGTAACTCCATTAGAATGTTAAATAAAACATAAGTTCATTGTATAGAATGAAGTTACATTTCATAACACACTAAGTCTCTCTAGAAAAACTCTATATGAGTTTTATCTCCTTCTAACTTTCTAAGTTCTCCTAAGTTATAATCTAAGAACACTCGCTCCTAAGGTTTATAACTACAGCTCTGATACCAACCTGTGACTCTCCCAAATTCGGACCGCCACTTGGTCACTCGAATTCGGTTTGTTACGTTCTAATATCTAACACCACAATAAATATTACGACTAAATGTCGCATCGTACAGCGAAATAATACACAACTATTACCGAATAGGTTACATTTAATTAATATAATTTATTCACGTCCCAAGGTCTCGTAACTTAAACATCGATTACATATCTTAAACATAACATAAGCATGCATAACCATAACTAATACATAATGATATAAGTTCTTATTATAAATTATAAAGTTCTACATAAATAAAGCTACTCAGTAGCCTTTCCCTTGCCCTTGTCTGTGCCCGAGGGTCCGCACTGCTCTGCCTTAACTGAAAATATTTTTAGGGAAAGCAAGAATGAGCACAAATTTGCTCAACAAGTAATATAACAATAAGGGTGAGTAATATAGTTCTCGAATCCCAAAAAGGTATAGCAAGGTATGATAGTTCAAGGATAGCAAGAATATCAACAGTTCTCAATAACAGTCGCTAAGGACAGAATAATATCAATATGATTCAACGCCAAATCAATATAAGATTTCAAGATAACTGAATACTGAGCAGTCACTAAGGACTATGAACTTCTACTAGAATTTAACAAAAATATACTGAAAATCCAATAAAACAAGTACAACAGGTGATCAGCTTAAAGTACCCTACGGTATGCATATCGTTCAATCGTACTTAAAGTATGCGCACGTCGGTCTCCCGACAAATATATTTTTCCTTCGAAGAAGGTTGTTCATCTCAGTCAAAATAAGACTCCACACCAATCAATTGGTTTGGATAGCTTTCTAATCATGGTAAAAGTCTAGCCGAATCAAATGGCATAGACCACTCTTTATAAACTCAATACTTGACATTAAAGTTCGAAGAATATAATCGACTTTATCGTAACCATGACGCAATAAGTCAAAATTTGAATAACTCACTTGCACAACAATAACTTAATATGAATTCAATAAGAATAGAGTTCAAGTACTTGCTTACGATATCCGTTGAATAAAGTAATGCAAGGGTTTAGGATACTTGTGACGCCCCCCAGAATAAGTCCATTCAACCCAACCTATTCTGAGTCGCCAAATACATGGTACAGAATTCAAATACAAACTTTATATCATACGGTCGTGCAAAATACGACCACACAACTGTGAGTGTCAATACAAATATGTAGAAAATATTAAGATTCAAACTAAGTCCTCATTACAATTATTATCACACTATTTATCAGAAATAGTGAGGACTACTACTGCTCTAACTCGGACCATCACTCTGTCCCCCGACTAGTCCCTGCGACATTCTCATTTCCTGAAGAGGACAACAGATGAAAAGGGTGAGCTCAACTAGCTCAGTAAAGAATATTATGACTAAGATAATGAAAAATAAATTATCGTTAGTCTTCAACAAATCAGATAAAATATAATGGACAACCAACTTCAGATCAATATTCGCAACGGAAATATCAGTTCATTAGAAGAATTAAGCAGAGAATAAAGTCTACTATCTTCTATGATTTAAAAGTCCATCATCAATATTTTATCCCTGTAACATCAATCAATATACATCTCGAATCAAATATCCATCTTTGCACTACAGGCCAAAGATATTCATTTGTATCATCAGTAGTCATATTCATCTCAACACCTGTCATCTTTGCACTACAGGCCAAAGATATTCATCAGGTAATCATTCATCTTTGCTCTACAGGCCAAAGATATTCATCAAGTAATCATTCATCTTTGCTCTACAGGCCAAAGATATTCAGTTACATCACCTTTTAGGACTGAGAATGATGAAAAATATTTTAAAAAAACGAATCCAGTGAGATAAAAGACAAAAACTAAGGATTCGTATTTTAGTATATCTAATTCAAAAATACCTCGTAATAATCAATTATGGAGCAAAATTCAAGAATAGAGCTCAAAATTTGGATACAATCAAAGATAGTAACCTTAACAAGCAATTTGGACAAATAGAAGAAAATTTAATTTTTTCGTGAATAGTGCCGTATACGTGAATAGTGCCGTATACGTGAATAGTAACCCCGACAAAAAAAGTAAGAATTTCAACATAAAATCCATGATAATATTTTTGTATAATGATATTGAAAAGAATAACATTATTTACGAAAGAAAATAACATCCCTTACCTCAAAAGAATAGTCCCTCTGACTGGAATATCGGATATAATACCGAAGAAAACTTGCGCTGAATACTAATACTCAAAGTATTGAAATACTCACAAAAATACGCTCGATATTATAGAGAGAGAAAACTTCTGATTCTGGTGTGATTTTCAATTCTAACCTAAGCACCCTATTTATAGGAAAAGCTTAGGATGACAAAGGAGACTAAAATAATAAAATAATATTATTTTTTTCTTAGCCGCCGGCTGCTCCAAAAAGCCATCAGCCATTTTGTTTCAACCAAAAGTGGGTCCCACCCATTAAATAATATATTTATTTTCCAAAACTTCAATAATTCATAATAAATAGCCCATTTGTCAGAAAAATACAAATTCTATGTCCTTTTATAGGAAATTTAATTCTCTACAACTTTGCAGAAGAAAATTTTTCCAAATTCCCAACATAAATTATCCGAAATCCACCAACAGATGATTTTTCACACCAAAATACTGATAAAAACACATCAACACTAATTCCTTCTTTAATATCCACAAAATAAATATTTCCTTATCATATAAATCAATAATTAATTATTCATAAATAATATTACAGAACTACAATATTAACAACCAGGTCGTTCCCAGGACAGAGGGGGCCTTCCGATAAGGACTTCTCCTTACTGGCGCGCAATTAAATAACCCCTCCTAGACAGAACTTCCTTAGACATTGTCAATAATGCTATCTAATAATATTATTCAAATAATATGAATTATTGAGTTGATAACGTGAAATACTGTGCAATAACAATTATTGAATCAATACTACAAAATATCAACTATAGTCATTATTGAATCAATCATATAAAATGGCAACGTAGCAATTATTGAGTCAATAAAATATCAATGCAGCAATTATTGAGTCAATAATATAAAATATCAACATAGCAATTATTGAGTCAATAATATAAAATATTGAACAGTAATTACTGTAACAATAATTGAGTAATGGCTTCTCACGTAAGACTCAATAATTCGAAATACTGTGCAATACCGTGTGCTACTATGCAACACCGTGTATCACTGTATTTTAACCACCGGGTATTTCAACAGTACTAACGGTAACAACCACGCCGTTATTTTGTAAAAAAGTTATTTCTGTCGCTTTCTATATCCGACAGTTATTCCGTTGTGGGGGCCCACAAATAGCTGCACCGTCGTACGAATATTCCCCGACAACAAGAATATTCCACGACCAAACGAATATTCCCCGACAACAAGAATATTTTATAACCACTTGCTCATTTTAAAAATGTTTGCACATTTCACCCATAACTTTCATATTTATCAAAACAACACCTTACTATTTCGAAATAATATATAAAGAAAACTAAATCTTTATTCATAAAAGTTGGGGTCTTACAATACTTGCAAATAATACAAGAACGGGTTTAAGGAAAATTTGCCTTTAACGTAGTTTACTCACGTAAAGCTAATCAACACTTTCTAACCCTATTTATAGTATATAATATGTTTAGGATGTTCATTAGTTAAACATATTAGATAAACAAACTTGATATGGGATTCAAGTATACACATATGACTAGTCATACAATCTAATACGTATGCTACTATGTAGTTCGGAACCATCGTTAGACTTATCATTTATAAACACCTTGTCAATTTAATACGCATTGCACGCATAAGAAGGATCATGATAAATACACATGTTAGTAAACTGACAACTAGGTTCAATTCGTTATCCATTCTTATCTAATCAAAGCTTTAAGTATTCAAGTAACAACATTTCTTACGTTTAATTGCTACACATATGCCATGAGGTCACTGAGTATCATATACACATGTTCAAGCTACTTTAGTCATGCATTTTATGTTCTATGTTTCACTTCCTTGAATCTTGTTCTTAATCATGCTCAACTATTATACAATGTATAAGACAACTAGTCATTCATGTTAATCATGTCTATAGGCATGGCATACCTAATCATGAAGTCATATTCTAGAATACTTACAACGTAGTTATTGACAAACTAGTTTTCAAGATTTCTTTTGAAAAACTTATGTTAAGCCACCAAGCATGCAAAGTTACTACACATATCGTATTTCATGCTTGTACATACATAATCATACCACCTAAGCATGCTCACAAGTTCAAAATTTAAAAAGGACATAGTTCGTCAAGTTCACATTTAAGACTCTACGTTTCCTCTTAGAAGGTTGTCAAAATTATTTAAGCATGCAAGGTAAGTTCATATACTCTATATCATGCTTCCACGCTTTCTTGTGCATGTATATGTAGGTAATCAAATCATGATACCAAGTTTGGAATTCGAGTATACATAGCTTATTGTACACATAGCAAGTATAGACTTTTACTTGAAAACTTATATCTAATCATGCTTGAATAATCTATATCATCTCTAACATATTGTTCACATGTCAAGACATATCGGAACTTGATACGTTGATGCTTAAGGTCAGAATATACATTACACAACGTTTATTGAAACTAGTTTTCAAATCTTTAACTTTCTTTGAAATATTCAAGCTAAACAACTAATATGACTTACTATACATAACAACCTTATTGCACATGTCATGGTGATTTATATGCATATTCTAGCTAATATAACATGCTTAATACATTAGAAGACATAACAAAACTGTCAACAGAAACTGCAGAGGGGCGCGGCCGCGCGCCACTTGTACTAGGGAGTGGCGCGGCCGTGCCACTCCGGTTCCAGGACAGACAATGTTCTGCTTCAGCAGAACTTCAGCAATTCCTCACAATGTATTTAGCTAGCATGCTTGCATACTACTACTTTGCATTCCTAATATATAGATATACTTAACAACTTATGCTAGCACTTTATTACACATCAATTCCAACAATATCATGCAATTTCTATGAATTGAATTTCAAATGGGTTTAGAGGTTATACCTCTTAAGCTCAAACTTGCACAAGACTTACTCTCAAATTCAGATTATAAACTCACAATACTCTCTCTATATCAACTTAGCACAATTTTAGCAACATAGAAAATGAAGAGAGGCTTGATATTTATAGGAGAATTCAATATTCATACAAAGCAATTGCCCCAAGGTTTGAAACAATGGGGGAAATGAAGAACTAGAGGATTGAGGGGAGTTGATGAAATAATGTCCAACCACCACCTCAACCCACACCCCTTGTCATTATCACCCTCAATGCTAGCTAGGAAGAAATTTGATGAAGGAGTAGCTTAGACCATTGGCTATTCACGTGAGAGAAGAGATGGGGCAATTTGGACACTCAATATGGGACAATGAAACTCAGCATTGGCAAGTTGGGGAAAATGAAATACTATATACTATATACTTAGTACACATATATGCTTAGGTCTAAGTTCACTTAGAAGTATACATGGACTTAAGATGTCACAACAACATTACATGGTAGCACATTGGGGTACATGTATATACACATCATATAATCCATGTACATTTTAATAATATCACATTATGAGTTAATTGAATGATGACATATTACATTATCACAAATCTCATTATTATTATTATTTCAATTATGTACTTATTGAAATAATTATTGTTATTCCTTATTCACATGCTTTAATATACCATATATTATATATATTACATGGTCTTACTAAAGTGTCACACTACACTTTATATAGTTTGGTCTCATATGGTATAATGTACATACAACATGTATTCTTATAAGTCCACCCATGTGGCTCACTTTCTTTTATAATATAGTTTATATATATATATTACATAGTTATGCCAAAATGTCACATTATACATTATATTATATAGTTGCAGTTACTATACAATATACGATTACATAACTTTACACTAAACAATTAATAGAATAAATATTAACCTCAAACATTAATTACCCATTAATATGCTATCACCCTTAATTGATAATATATTATTAATTAATCATCCACTTATTAATTCTTTCTTTAATGAATTAAATTACATACTTTTCATCACTGTGCCACACAAGGCATTCCTCGAGCTTATAATAAACTCCACATTCTCTTCTCAATTATCATCATTTCAATTTGAAGTAATTAATTTAACTCATCTCATATCATATAAATATTTATATTCAAATAAATATCCAACTTTCATTAATATATTCCTTTAAAAATATTTGGAAATTCTCGGGTATTACAGCTGTGGATGTTTTTACTCGTATGGAGATTGAGGGTATTGAGCTTGCAGCTGCTCCTCCATCTTCATAGAGAGATGCCATATTGGCACTGCTATCCCGTTTGGCTACGGGTTCATTGACTAGCTTTGTTTTCTTGCACATACTAGAATAGCCGTTTTTGTCATGTATAGGACACAATGTATATATCAAACAATATTATATATCAGAGAAATATATTTTGATTCACTTCCCTGTTGGATATGTATTGTCATTGCTGAGTGATTACCGCTTCTTTCATGACTTGCTGTTGTTGATGTATCACGAGCTTTTCCTTGATGGATGGACAGTGAGATGTTGAAGAATTTCTTAACAGGGCCTGTTGACCAAAAAGACTTGATAGTATTTGGGTTTTATAAGGTTTCGGTGTCTTGGGATTGTTTTTTTTAGATGGTCAAATCGCATCATGAATGGCTGCCTACGTACTCCCGGGATGAGGGAGATCAGGTCATTCGTAATTCAAGCTTCTAGTGAAAACCGAAATGATATGATTGATTCGTAGGGCCAGGATGATGTCTGGCATGTGTTTTAGACATAGTACTTTTTCACAGTGAGTTGATAAGCTGGGGAAATTTGCTCTTGTCCATCTCTTGCAATCTGATAGCTCCTCCTGTCAACACTTCTTTGACAATAAAAGGGCCTTCCCAATTTGGAACGAACTTTCCTTTGGCTTCATCTTGATTGGCCAGAACTTTCTTCAATACCAAGTCGTTTTCTTTGAATTACCGGATTCAGACTTTCTTGTTGTATGATCGAGCAATCCTTTGCTGATATAACTGCCCGTGAAAAATGGTTGTAGCCCTCTTTTCATCTATCAAGGACAGCTGATGGCACCGCTCTTGTAACCACTGATCTTCTTCCAGCTGAGCGTCTATTAACACTCGCAAGGACTCCATTTCTACTTCTATGGGAAGTACTGCTTCCATGCCATAGACCAATAAATAGGGGGTAGCCCCAGTAGAGCTACGCATTGACGTCCTGTATGCTAACAGAGTCAGAGGCAACAGGTCAGGCCATCCTTTGTGATTGGCGGACATTTTCTGCATGATCTTCTTAATGTTCTTATTGGCTGCCTCTATAGCACCATTCATCTTTGGCCGATAGATGACGGAATTGAGATGCTTGATATGAAACTTGCTGCATAAATCTCTCATCATCTGATTGTTTAGATTCTTGGCGTTGTCTGATATGATCACCTCTAGTTGTCCATATCGACAAACGACATTGTTTCTGATGAAATCAATGATTCCATCCTTGGTGACTTTGGGAAAGGAGGTCGCTTCAACCCACTTGGTGAAATAATCGATTCATGGTGAAGATGAATCGATGTCCGTTGCTGGCATTGGGTTCTATTGGCCCAATCACATCCATTCCCCACATGAAGAAAGGGCATGGCGAACTCATATTGTGCAGTTCGTTTGGAGGCGCGTGAATAACATTTTTGTGGACTTGGCATTAGTAGAATCTCCTGACGTGATCATCACAATCAGCTTTGAGAGAGATCCAGTAATGCCCAGTTCTTAAATCTTCTTGGCTAGCAAATGACCGCTCATGTGTGAACCATAGACTCCACTGTGGACTTCATCCATCAATCTCTGGGCTTGCTCTTTATCGAGGCATCTTAAAAGGCCTATTCCAGCGTCCCTTTTGTAAAGTGCATCTCCACTCAGATAGCACTTCATAGCCATCTTGTGAATCTGCTTTCGTTCGGCTTGGCTTGCCACAACGGCTATAGATCCATCTCAGAGATATTCCGTAATGTCTTGATACCAGGGTTGCTTGATAGGTGGTATTTCATCTGATACTTCTCCAATGTAATTCCCATATGTCGGGGCCTTTTGGCTTATGAATTTGATGTCGTGAATTTCCCTTTTACCCGATATGTTGATTAAGGAAGCCAACGTTGCTAATTCATCGGCGAAGTCATTCCTACCTCGAGGGATGTGGATGAAGGCTATCTCTTCAAACTCCATGGATATGTTGATGACCTGCCGGTGATAGGGCAGCAAATACAATTCTTTGGTATGATATGCCCCAGTGGTTTGTGTGATAACCAACTCAGAATCTCCAAAGACTAGTCCCATGGATTGGGCTAGCTTCAACCCCATTATGCAGCCTTCATACTCAGTCATGTTGTTGATGTTGACAAACTACAACTTGGTAGCCACAGGATACTGTTCTCCTGTACTAGAGACGAGGACTGTCCCAGCTCTAACACCTTCCATGTTTACCACTCCATCGAAATACATTCTCCAGGGTTGGACTGTATTCTCTTGTCGGATTTGCTGAATTGTTATGATCCCATCATCCGGGAAATTAGTTTCCAAAGGTTCGAAATCTCCAGACAGTGCTTCGGCTAGTTGATCTGCAATGCCCTGACCTTTGATGGACTTCTGAGTCACGTAGACAATGTCAAACTGTTGGAGGATCAACTGCCATTTGGACAGTCGACAATTCAACATTGGTTTGCTGAATACGTACTTCAATGGATCCATGCGGGATATGAGGTAGGTCGCATGCCCATGCAAATAATGTTGTAACCTCATGGCGGCCCATGACAATATACATCATGTCTTCTCAATCAGGGTGTACTTCTATTCGCCGCTGTTGAATCTTTTGCTGATGTAGTAGATAGCTCTCTCCTTGCTACCTATTATCTTTCTGTTCCAGCATACAGCCCATTGTATTGGTATTAACGGACAAGTACATAAACAGGGAACTTCATCCCTCGGGGGTACCAAGACAGGCACTTCGATCAGCTATTTTTTGATGGTAAGGAAAGCTTTTTGGCAATCCTCATTCCATTTCGTAGAGAAATTCTTCCTTAGTAGCTTGAAGATGAGTTCACACGTTGCTGTGTGCTAGGAAATGAACCGGCTTATGAAATTAATTCTTCCCAGGAACCCGCGTAGCTCCTTCTCTATTCGGGGTACTGGCATCTCCGTGATGGCTTTAATCTTGGCAGGATCCGGCTCAATGCCTCTATTGCTTACCAAAAATCCCAACAACTTGCCCGATTTGATGCCAAAAGCACATTTGGCTGGATTCAGCTTGAGGTTGTACTTACGCAACCTGTTGAACAGCTTCCTGAGATGGTGGATGTGATCATCCTCCTTCCGGGATTTGACAATGATGTCATCCATATAAACCTCTATCTCCTTATGCATCATGTCATGAAACAAGGCCATCATGGCTCGCTGATATGTAGTACCGGCATTGATAAGGCCGAAGGATAGACGTCTGTAGCAGAAGGTTCCCCAGGGAGTGATGAAGGTTGTCTTCTCCCTGTCCTCTTCAACGACCATGATTTTATGGTAATAAGTAAATCAATCTACTAAAGAATACATGTCATACTACGCTGTATTATCTATCAGAATGTGGATGAAAGGTACCGGGAAATTATCTTTGAGGCAAGCTTTGTTCAAATCCCTATAATCCACACATACTCGTACCTTCCCTCCGGGTTTAGGCATAGAAACTATGTTCGACATCCACTCCGGGTATGTTGATACCATGATGATGCCGGATTTGAATTGTTTGACAACTTCTTCTTTGACTTTCAGACTCCATTCAAGTTTTAGTCGCCTGAGCTTTTGCTTGACTGGCTTGAATCCATCTTTGATGGGTAGTCGATGGATGACAATGTCAGTAGACAAGCCAATCATGTCTTCATGTGACCATGCAAACACATCCTGGAACTGTGTTAAGATTTCAATCAGGTCGGTTCTTTGGTCTGAGGTGAGGTCTAGGCCTATCTGGATTTCTTTGAAGGTTTTCTGAGGTTTCGATATTGACAGTGGTGGTTTAGTCGAGGTTGGGTTTGGGTTTGTATTCAACTCATTCTTTGATCTTCTCAGGCACCTCATAGTCATCTACCTCCTCTTGATCAATTTCCATCAAGTCGAAGTTCAGTTCTACATCAAAGTTGTAGTCACTGTGACAGGTTGGCATCTCATCAGCAGGGACAAACACATCCAATCTTGAAGTCCTAAAAACAAAATGCTTTCGCTTTAATATATGAAACTGCTTAAACATACAAAGCATTTAGCAAAGCATGACAAAAGTTACTGCTATAGTTGTGTAACCAAAATAAGCAGTAAATAAAACTATGTTACAGGGCAGACGGACTCTCTGCCCTTTCACCCTTTTTGAATGTGGCAAGGGATGTTGCTCCAGTTGTCTAGGGTCAAATCCTCATGAATAGGGAGGATTAAGGAATTGTGCTCGTTTGCCTCATCTTGGATGATGACTGAGACATCCTTCAGATCAGGGCCGGGATTCTTCTTTGAACTGCCTCCCTTCCCCTTCTTGATGCGAGGAATTTGAATCTGATCCTCTTCATCACTGTCTGGGATATCATCGTTCATACCCTCGTACTGCATCAGACAATACATGTTGGCAAATGGGTCTCGTCCTTCGTACAAGAACTTTTCCTTTCCCTTTTTGCTCTCCCCATCAGACTTTGGGGCTTTTCTCTCGCTTATCGGTATGATTGAAGGAAACAACATGGATGACACAACAGCAAGAATCATCCTCATTAGCTTCATGAATCCGGCATCAGTGAGGTTTGGCAACAGTATAGTGGAAGCATGAGCCTTTAGATGCTTGTGTGGGTTCCGGTGGTTTGGCCCGGATGAATAGCCCAATCCGGCTTTCCCTGACTAGCTCGGGATTTGCACCGAACTTTTGATACCTTGCTGATTTTTCTCTAACCCTTCTCCAGGGCAGAAACCCAAAGATACCATCTCCTGGCCCACTGTCATCACTTCGGGAGAGACATTTGGTTTCAAGGCTGGTGCCCCAACTGGTAGGTATTGAATATTGCTCACCTCCAATGCTTGAAAACTTACAGGTTCAATCCCTGCATCCAGACTGATCATGGTAGGTCTCCCTGTATGCAGACAGGGTACTCTGGTTTGACATTTATTGTAATCAGATTGCCATTAATAATGTACTTGAGCTGCTGATGTAGGGTGGATGGAACTGCTCTTGCCATGTGGATCCACGGCCTTCCCAGCAACAAATTGTATATGGTGGTAATGTTAAGTACGTGGAAGGATACATAAAAAGTGTGGGGACCTATTTCTAGTGGAAGCTCAATCTCTCCCACAGCCTCTCGGCGAGATCCATGGAAAGCTCGGATAACCACATGACTGGTTCTGATCCAATTTGGGTTGATCTTCATTCTTTCTAAGGTGTCGTAAGGACATATGTTTAGGGACGATCCTCCATCTATTAGCACACCTCCGATCACATACCTTGATGGCATCTCTGCTATGTGCAGTGACTTGCGATGACCCGTCCCTTCTGTGTGTATATCATCGTCAGTGAAAGATATCACATTATTGTTGAAGATGTGTTCTATCACATGACGAAATTTCTTAACATCCACTATTCTTGGCAGATGGGCTTCTTCTTGTACTTTCACCAGAATGTTGAGATGATCCACCGTGGATAAAACCAGGTCCAGGATGGATATCTGCTTGGGTGCCTCGTTCAAGCTTTGCACTACCTTGATCTCATTATACGCCATTTTGATGAGGAATTCTTCAATCTTCTCTTCAGCCACTTTCCCTTTGGCTTTGATAACTGAATTGATCACCCGCTGAGGCAGGTACAATGGATTCTCCTTTGATATGATGGCAATGTTATTTGAGGTCGAACCTTTATCATTCCCATAATTCCATGGGACTCTTTTCAGACTAATCATCGGATATTGCGGTCTGAAGGGCAGTATTAAAGGCTCGGGCACATCCACTTTCACAGGATTCTATACTTCTTGGACCCCTTTCCCTTGCAGTATTAAGAGTGTCCCAGCTAACTTCTTCTCACAGAAAATAACAGCCACTGTCTCCTGATTCCAAGCCATGGGGATAAAGAGTGTTTCATCATCGGGATAGCCATAATTTTGATTTGCTTTTATAAGCTCATCGTTTTTAATCATATTCTGAATCAGGTGACGAAGTCCCCAGCAATTTTCGGTGTCATGACCGGGTGCATTGGAGTGATACTGGCAAATTCGATCAGGTTTGAACTTTCTGGATCGAGGGTTCACCGGGGGTAACAAATCTGCAACCATTCCCTCATTGATTAACATCTGGAGGATTTCTTTCATTGGTTGATTCAAATTAGTGAAATTCCTCTGAAAGGCAAACTCTCTATCTGCTTGAAACTTCTCCTCCTTATCCACCTTATCGGCCCCTCATGAAACTGGTAATGATCCCTCATGGCGATGGGACTCGCTTCATGCTGGTTGGTCTGGTTTATCAGCTGCCTGGTTATCTGATGTTGATATACGACCAGATCCGCCAACTGTCCAATCTGTTCCTTAATGGATTTGATTTCTTGTTCCATCAGGAACTACCTTTCTGAAAACTCCCAACTGTCTGGGTTATTGGTACTTGATTGAGTTGATTCTCCAACATAACGAAGGTATTTGGATCCTTCTCCACTCTTCGTGCTAATTATGTTGACATTCTCTTCTTTGTACCGAGGGAGGGGATTTTCTTGCACATGCGGTTGTTTTGGCTTTGTCACCACAATCTCTCCGTTGTCTATCAAGTCTTGTATTTTGTGCTTGAGAGACCAATAGTCTTGTGTATCATGGCCCGGGGATTCAGAATGGTATGCGCACTTCTTGTTTGGGTCGAAATTCGGCCCACCGATACTGGTTGGTGGAAGGAGTTGAACAATCTTCTTCTGTGCCGTCAACAGTTTTCGCACATTCTCGAGTGAATCCCCTAAAGGGGTGAACGTTCTTCGACGTCTGGCCTCCGCAGTTTTCTGAAATGGAGGATTAGAAGGTTGGACTGGAGCTTGAAAAGGGGAATAGTTCCTCCTTTGAATGGGCATGCTACTCGAATCGCCCCTCTGATTTTCTTCTTTCTTCTTGTGGGCTCTCCGGGGATTACTCCCATAACTCCCAGATTGGATATGTTCGGTAACAACTTCCAAGGCGGTAAGATCTTTTATCTTCCTAGATTTCAGCCCCATTTCAGCTATTTCTCCGTGCTTGATCATATCCGAGAATGGTTTTCCTATGCCTGCCAGGACCCTTTCGTAATACAGAGCTTTTTGAATGTAGATGAAGGTCATGACTATCTTAGACTCAGTCAGTGAGGTGACTTGTGCTGCCACTCGCCTCCATCGTTGGGCATATTCTCTGAATGACTCGGTGTTTTGCTTTTTGATTTTAGTAATTTGATATCTGTCTGGAGCCGTCTGGGATTGAAAGCTGTATTGATTAAGGAAGGTATGTGCTAACTCTTCCCAGCTGTGAATCTTTGAATTGTCCAGTCGGGCATACCAGGCTCTAGCCTCTCCGGTTAGGCTCTTCTGGAACAATTACTCTCTAATGAATACCTTCAAATGGGTGTAGGGATCTCCTAATCCATCATATTTCTCAAAATTAGGGACTTAAAATTTTTCTGGATAACGAGCCTTTGGGAATATACATAAGTCTGAGTAATTGACACTTCCAAATGCCCCAGTTCCTTTGATGGACCGGATGGTTTCTTCCATTTGTTGAGCCTTCTTCAGAATATCACCAGCTTCCTGCTTTGGATCGTGGTTGGAGATTTCAGGGGTTTTGTTGGACATATCCTGGTTCTGTGGTTCAGGAATCTGAGTGTCCTTTTCGGTCTCTTGACCGCCACCGGATGTAGATGTTTCTGTATGACCGGGTGTTTGTTTCCCTTGAAGGCCTTTGCTTTGTTCTTTCACGAAAATAGTCAATTCTGCTATCTGGTTCTTCAATCCTTCAAACTCTTCCCTAGAAACGGGTGGATTCTGTTTGAGCACTTGATGTCATGTCTGAAAATGACCTTAGTGCTTTCTTAGATTTTGACCTGGTAACGGGACCAATTTTTACCTATAACAAACATAGGTGTGTTAATTTCCTGATGTAGGTATCGGCTGGATGCATGCTATGCAATGTGTTTATTTTTGAGGTTTTTTAATCTTATCCTGTAAAACAAAGGTCAGTTGTTTTAATGACAAGATAGTATGACAAGATTCACAATGAAATGTATATTTACATTATGAAATTTATATTGGAATTTGGAAAATTAAATTGAAAGAGGAACGCATGAAGAAGCTTCCCGTCAGATTTGGTTAATCAGAGGCTGACCTATCTTAGGCTATTCTTGTGGCTTTTAGGCATGAAGGTGCCCAGATCATCGCAATCTACTAGAGGGGAAATTAATCCGATCTTTTAATTGGAGCGGATCTCAGTGGTGCCTTTCCTGAGCCTCGCAGAATTAGCCTTCTTTGAGTTCAGTAATCAAACACCGACGAGTTCGCCTTCTGGTGGAGGAATCACACAGCATACATTCACATACATCGTGTCTTACCGTATGAAATGATGACATTGTGCGAAGCACTAATATAAAGCAGTAAAGTATTTATTCACATCCATTCAATGTAAAAATGCAGCATCCACACACACGCAGATATAAAAGGAAATTTTGAAAAGATTTGAACGCGGCCTAAGCCCTCTACTGTCCCCAGCAGAGTCGCCACTCGACGTCGCGAAAAAATCTTGTCGCGTTTGGACGAAATCCTTCTCTCTTCCTAAGTCTTATTGCATTCTACCCTTATTTCCTTGTCTATTTTATGAAGGGTGAAAAGATTTTTTAGGAAAAGGCCAACATGTATCATGTCGACGATTTGAACGGTTTACAAAGTCGCTAGTTGGTAGATTTGAAATGGTTGTACCAACTTAACCGAGTTTTGTTTGAAAGTAGGCTCAATTGTTGGACACTGTCGAAACTTGATCTTGAAACCAAAATTCTAAAGTTCGGGGGCTTAGTTAAGTGGGGGGAAGGTGTTAGGCAACCCCCAACTCCCGTGAAACACGGTACCGCATCTTTTCAATATTTTCCTTTTTATTTGCAATGTGTGCGTGTGGATGCTAGAAGTAATTGAGCCTACGTTTGATTGATTTTTTTGAAAGTGGTGCCTTGCTTCGTTGAATCTATATACGAAGGGTTTGATTTAATTTGTAAAAGTCCATTTTTAGACAAGATATAGAAATAATATTTTAAAAGGTTGGTTTTCAAACCCCTACGCTCTCATAGGAATAGAAGCCTTTTGATACTTTCATTTTATCTTTTCAGCCTTTGGCTTGATTTGAATGGTGATTGTCGGGCTGCGAAGCATCCTTGACCACAAAATATAGATAAGTGTCGGTCTTCTCATGGGCATGACAGCCATCGGAGTGACTCTGACATGACAAACCATATTTCATTATGTTTGAGACCTTAAACCCGGATAACTGTTTTAAGGTCTTTCGGATGTATATTTTTACAGAAAAACTGGCAGGGTACATTTGTAATGTGGAGTTTGTCCATCGTGGGAATCAGATTCTGATCAATTTGATCATGAATCCCACAATTTCTAGGCTCACATAAGGAGGCCAAGAGAACCTGCACAACACAGATGTTCGCAGAAAATGTATATTTACATCTAAACGTCGCAAAAAATCAAGGATTCATCAGTTAAATCCTGGCATGCGCGTAGCCAAAGCTTCTCGTTCCCACTAGATAGCGATCTAAGTGTCGCGAGGTTGCTTCAAGAATGAATAAAACTAGAAAGAAAGCTAGATTTAAATAAATCTTAGCCATTCTAGCTTCTCAGATCCGGTTGGACCTATTTTGAACCGTTTGAAAGGTAGAAAGGGCTAGATTTAGATAAAGCTACTCCACCAAATTTGCATTAATGTCGATTCATATCAAATTAATATTTAAAGCAAATATTTAATCACAATGAATAAAGAATATATGTATATAATTATATATATACGAAAGCTGTAAAGGGCGACGGTTTTCAAATCCTATGCCTGGAATGGAATGTAAATATATATATATTTATAAAAGCTGTAAAAAGCCACGGAGTAATCCAAGCTTGACAGAATGGAAATATATATATATATATATATATATATATAAATATATATATATATAAGCAATAAAGGGCGACGGATTTCAAATCCTATACCTGAACTGGAATAAATAATATATATATATATATATATATATATATATATATATATATTTATAAAAGTTATAAAAAGCCACGAAGTAATCCAGGCTTGACAGAATGGAAATATATATATGTATAAAAGTTGTAAAGAGCCACGAAATAATCCAGGCTTGACGGAAAGTGTATATATATATATATATATATATATAAAAGCTGTAAATGAGCCACAAATTAATCCAGGCTCGACATAATTGAAATATATATATTATAAAATCTGTAAAGAGCCACGAATTTATCCAAGCTCAACAGAATGGAAATATATATACATGTATAAAAGTAGTAAAAAGGCCACTAATTTCGAATCTAGGCCAAACTAAAATATAAATGTTAATATATACAGTTAGTATATATATATTAAAGCAATAAAGGCCATGAATTAGCAATTCAGGCCAAATGAAGTCAGAATTATATATATATATATATATATATATATATATAGTTATATATATAATAGTAGTAACTGCCACAGATTTGCCATCCGGTCTTGGCAGAATTGAAAAGTTAGTATATATATAGTCAAATATATACATAATTAATTTAAAAAGGCCACGAATCAGCGATCCAGGCAGTGCAAATTAGTACATATATGTATATATATACATAAAAGCGAGTAAATATCGCGGATCTTCGACCCGGGTTGTGCAAATGTTAAAAAACGTATATATGTACTAAAATATACTAAAAAGTAAGCAAAAACTGCCACAGAACTGAGTTCCGGGAAAAATCAGAAGATGAAATTTTACGTGCACGTGTATAAATATGCAATGAAGTAGGAAACGAGTTCTGATCGTAAAAATACTTACAATGGACTACTACACGGGCTTTTTACCACTTGGTAGGCTTCAAATGGACGTTTTCGCCGGTTAATTTTTGGTATGTTGTAGTATATGAGTATACCTACATGTTAGAGTGATAAAATCTAGGTTTGGAGTACTAGAAGTCGGGCTAGGAAATGAAATGTGCGGAGTTTCAGAGCGTTTTCTATTTTTTTTCTTCTTTTTTTGGCAAGGGGGCACTTGTATTTAAAGACCCGATGGAAGCGGGCCTACATGCAGCAGTCGCGGGTCTACCTGCGGCTCCACGTGGCAGGGCCCACATGGTGGGTCCCGTTGTCTCGAAGTACGTGCACTCCGAGCAACGCAATGTCAGGTTCAAAACTTTCTAACTTTTGATCAGAGCGTCCGTTTGAGGTGTGCTATACCTTTCAGGAAAGCCCTCCCCGAGAGCGTCACAATGACATGGGACTTAACCTTTTTCGAGTCCAAGAAGACGGGTTCATAACCGAATCTTTGTTTCTTCATAGTTTGTCCGTTGAGTTATATTGTGCTGTTTTCATTCGGGATCAATGTTATGATTCTTTCTGACCTTGATTGAATCAATTCGGCTTGCTTTTGACTGGATTGGCTTAAAGTGGTAAAATGACCATTTTGCCCCTCCAGGGGTTGTCTCTTGTACTAGCACGGTCTTTGACTGTTTTCCCGGGGTTGTTTAAGAGGTTTTGATCCCAGCCGACTCCGTTTGTCCTCAGGGTTATCTCCGAGGCTAACTTGGTTTCCCAGGGTTGTCTATGGGGATGATGTGATGCTCCGGGGTTGTCTCCAAAGATTGAATTGATCTCCCGGTGTTGTCGTCGGGGCTCCTGTACCTCTCGGGTTGTGACCGGGGGCTTCACTTGACATCCCGGTGTATCCGGGGTTTGACTTGACATCCCGGTGTAGTGACCTGGGGTTGAGCTTGACATCTCGGGGTTGTCACCGGGGCTGCTTGACATCCCGGTATGGTCACCGAGGCTTTACGTGACATCCTGGTGTTACCGGGGTTTGACTTGACATCCCAGTGTATTGACCGAGGTTGAGCTTGACATCCCGGGGTTGTTGTCGGGCTGCTGACATCCCGGTATTGTCATCGAGGCTTCACTTGACATCTCGGTGTTGCCGGGGTCTGACTTGACATCCCGGTGTAGTGAACGGGGTTGAGCTTGACATCCCAGGGTTGTTGCCGGGGTTGCATTGACATCCCGATATTGTCACTGGGGATTCATTTGACATCCCGGTGTTGCCGGAGTTTGACTTGACATCCCGGTATAGTGACCGGGGTTGAGCTTGACATCTCGGGGTTGTCGCCGGGGCTGCTTGACATCCTAGTATTGTCACCGGGGCTTCACTTGACATCCCTGTTGTTGCCGGGGTGTGACTGACATCCTGGTATAGTGATCGGGGTTGACTTTGGTTTGAAATTCCAGTGTTGTCTTCGGAAAGTAAAAGACGATTTTGCCCTCCTGCAGGGTTAGTAACAGGAATGTAAAATTTCGAGTGTCTACATTATCTCTATCACTCTATCACTAATATAGTACTTCATTATTGTTTGAGTAATTCCCTTAATCTCAATTAGGGGTATTCATATTAATGTCTCATTGGTTCACAATTAAATAGTCTTTGAAAGTATTTAATTGTTTAGTAATTATTATTCACAATTAAAATATTTATTAATGTCACTTTAATTATTCACACTTATACAATTAGAAATAATTTTCACTATTACCAATTGGTCTAAGTCTTATTGTTTTACAATTAAAATCTTATTTAGTTTTAATTGTTTACATATTAAGAATATTAGATTAATTATCACTTATTGAATTACAATTAAAATTATTTTAATTGTTTAATATTCTTTAAGTCAAATAAGTCTTAATCTTTTAAAGTCCACATTGTATTTAATTAACTCATAGTTAAATTACTTTAATTATTTAATTATCTTTGATTAATAAAATCTCTTAATATTAATCAAATTAAGTATTATTATTATTTTTAGAAAAATTAAGTTTCTGATCGGGTCTGACCCGACCTGACCCACCTTGACCCAACCCGGTTTTACCCGGATCCGGGTTAACTGTGAACTAGGCCTGGCGCTGCAGCGCCGGGTTTAGTACTGCAATTGGCGCAGCAGCGCCGACCCTGCAGAACCCGAACCCGGTCGTGACGCTGCGGCACTGGGATTGGTACTGAGGACGGCAATGCGACGCTGGTCCTGGAATTTTGAAAAAGATGCTGGGGCTGCAGTGCCATCCAAAGCTCTCGGGGCGGCGCGGCAGCGCCTGCCCGGCAGAATGCTTGGCCAAGAAATTTTCAGAAAATGTTTTCTTACCTTATTTGATTCAAACTTGCATAACTTATTCATTTTTCATCCAAATAAGTTGAAACCACTTTCAATATCTCATAAACTTGTATATCTTCATTATATAATATCTTAAACAATTTTCAAAAATGTTTATTTAATTAAGTGTATTGCTTTTCCAAGCTAGGGTTTGCAAATCGACATGTTTTACGAAAAGTTCCGCTACGGGTTCGTTTTATGTCCGATTACTATGATTCCACTTGGGTTATGTCCGTATTTCATAGAGGTTCAACGTAACATTATTGGATCATATATAAAGCTTATACATTTATGACTCTTAACAACATATCTCATGCTTACAAATGTTATAACTAGGCTTCAAGCTTAACATGCATTTCTACTTAACTAACATACACTAATTCATCTAAGACAAGTATATAATGAACTTGGTTAGTGATCCTACCTCTTGATGGCTTTCTTTCTCTTGGCTAGGAACTTTGAGTATGTCTCCACCTTGTTCCTTGAACCACTAACTAGCAAGAACTCCTCTAGGTTTCTCCTTTTTCTCTCAACTCTCTCTAGCTCTCTATATCTCTTACTTAGCAAATGAATTGGCAACCTTACACCAACACTTGGAGCTCTCTATTTATAGAGAATCTATTATCCTCCTATGGTCATTACACAAAGAGCAAAGAAAGGAGTTGGTGACTAACTCCACCAACTACTACTATTCATTGTACCCTTAGCTATTGGCTACACCATCATTTCTATCACATGGGCTAACTTGTGAGCTTTTCTTAGCTAGAAAATTAGCATTCTAAAGGGTTATGGGAGGGATATATTGCACCATGTCACATTTTTAATTCCCACCTTGTACACAATGCTAGCATACATGTTTCTTATACACATATATATAAATACCTCTATTATACACCCATATACATATATATATATATATATATCTACATATATATGTATACATATATCCATCATCATATATTACTCATTGGGCCATATTAAGCTAAATCAAATTGGGCTAGGCACATTACTAATGCACATGGACTCTAATATTTAATCTAGCACATATTATTGATTGGGTCACATCTCCTAACTCTTACAAACATGTCACATTAATGTTGTTGGGCTTGTATATAACCTAAGTCCAATACATTATTAAATCAATGACCCAACTAGTCCAATTAAAAATTAATTATGCCACACAAGGCTTAACACTTAAGCTTAATTAAGCTTATCATTATCATTTACATACTTGATTCAATTATTAATCACATGACACACACACACACACACACACACACACACATATATATATATATATATATATATATATATGTACACAAATAATTGCAATAACCTTTGTTTTAAATTCTAAAATTATTTATGAAATTCTCAGGTATTACAGCTATCTTTGGAACATCTTCCTTTCTCACCTTCAACTGATGCTAACCACTTTTCAAGTCTATCTTCGAGAAATACCTAGCTCCCTTCAACTGGTCAAACAAGTTGTCGATCCTTGGCAACGGATACTTATTCTTAATCGTAACCTTGTTCAACTCCCTGTAGTCAATGCAAAGCCACATCGATCCATCATTCTTCTTAACGAACAACACCTGCGCTCCCCACGGTGATACGCTCGGCTGAATATACTTCTTATCTAATAGCTCTTGCAATTGCACCATTAATTCCTTCATCTCCACCGGAGCCATACGGTACGGGGCCTTCGATATGGGGGCAGTTCCTAGCGCCAAATCGATCACGAATTCTACTTCTCTATCTGGCGGAAGTCCTGGAAAGTCGTCTGGAAATACGTCCACAAAGTCTCTAACGACATATATCTCCTCTAGTTTTGGAATCTCCTTTCAACTATCGACTATGTAGGCTAAATACCCTACACAACTTTGTCTCAACAACTTTCTGGCCTGCATCATCGTCAGACAACTTGCTTGTCTAGGCGACTTGCTGCTATAAAATACAACCTTTGACGTGGTTATAAGGTTAATACACTTCTTTTGACAATCAATTAGCGCCTCATAATTGAATAGTCAATCCATTCCCAAAATAACGTTGAATTTCCTAAGTTTAATTGGGATTAGATCTACAATCATCACGTTTTCCTTAATATCCACACTACAAGTTCTTGTGCACAAACTTAACAGGAATTACTTCCTTATTCGCAATTTCTATGTTTAAAGGGTAATCTAGTTCCTCCTTAGGCAAATCTAAATTCTTAGCAAAGTCATCGGATATAAATGAGCAAGTAGCACCCGAATCAAATAACACGTAAGCATTTATATTATTGATCGTAATGGTACCTGAAACCACATCACGTGACTGCACAGCATCTTGTACGGTCATGTTGAAAGTCCTGACGGTAGTTCGGTTGGTTGGCGTCGATCCAGTGATAGTTAGAGTGCTACCACCGCTAGTTCCTCTACTTCCACCTACTCCTGCTCCTTCTGCTATCTTCTTGGGACAATCTCTAGCTGGATGATCCCTCAACCCACAAGTGAAGCAAGCGCCCTTCTTAGGATTAGGACAATTTGGCGTTATGTGTCCTTCTTGACCACAATTGTAGCAAACCCTCTTTCCCTTCATGCATACCCCCAGGTGATTCTTCCCGCATGTAGGACATGCCTCCACCTTCTTCTGACTTCCTTGCTGACTTCCAATAGACATATTATCATTCCACTTCCTCTTTTGATTATTACCACCTCCACCTTTGCTGCCACTAGACTTGTTGTTTTCACCTTCACTCTTCTTCTTCTTCTGTTCCTCATTATACTTGGTCAGAGCATCGCTTCCACCTTTTGAGATGATGGCCTTCTCTAAAACTCCTGTAAAAGGGTTCAATTGGAACATTGACACCTTGCTATACAACCATGGCTTCAGCCCTTGTTCAAACCTCCTCGCCTTCCTCTCATCAATATTCACCTAATAAGTTGCAAACCTAGCCAATTTGTTGAACTTCACAACGTACTCTGGTACAGATATGTTACCCTACTTCAGCTCCAGGAATTGAACCTCTAACTAGTTTTGAGAGCTCGTTGGGAAGTACATCTCAAAGAACATCTCCTTGAACATATCCCATGTGATTACGCCCTGTCCTCCCCGAACCTTATTCGCCTGCCATCAATAGCTAGCCTCTGCCTTCAGAATAAACGTTACAAAGGCGGTCTTCTGATCATCGTTGACCCTTGCAATGTTGAACACTTTCTCCATCTCCATCACCCAAGCCTGAGCTTCGATTGGGTTCATGGATCCCCTAAACTCTGGCGGACTTACCACCTTGAAGTCCTTAAACGACGTAGCTTGTGGAGCTTGCGGATGATTTACAAGTGTTCCCGTTAACAGGTTCACCAACTACTGAACAGGATTAGCATTAGCATAATTGTTGTTGTTATTAGTCGATCCTTCTTGAGCGTGCTGACGGGTTTGGCGTCTTCTTGGCGGCATTTTTCTGTTTAAGATATACGTTTATTAGATCATTACTCAATTTCTTAAATATTTAAGACTTAACTTAAACATTTTAAGATTATCACTTAACACATATCATCTCAAATAAACTCTAATATTTTATTCATTCAAAAATTTAAACATAAACAAGATAGCATCACTGCTATTTACATCAACTATCCCGAGATAAAGAATCTTCAGGATTTAAATCGTCATATTCCATTGTTTATAACCACAGTGGAATTTACATTATTAACTACCATAGAATATCACATAACTCATATTATTCTTATCACGACCTACTAAGACGTCGAACAGCTTCTCTGCACTCTTCTTCCTGATACGACACATCGTCTTACGATCCAGCATGTACCAAGGTAAGTCCTCGAACTGCACTGGATAGTAGACAACTCGATCTTGGGCCCTATCAATCGCTGTCTGAAAAGTGTAGTATGTCTCCTCAATCTTAGCGTTCTTTGCCCGATCACTGTCTTCAGCAAGATCTGCACGTTGTGAAGCCTTCATCCAAGCGTCCTCTGCTCTAGCAAGCTTCACTGACTCCTCTCGCAAGTCACTCTTTAGTTTCTCTACCTCAGTCGACAACTCTTCATTTTAGGTCTCTGCCTGAACCAACTTCCATTCCACATCTCCAAGACGTCCATTAAGATTCTCAATCTCGTCATTCTTCTGCTCTATAGATGCTCAAAATTCATGTTTTAACATAATTAGCGAGAATAATCACCACAAACTCGTTTCCCAACCAAATCAATCCATATAACTTGCATTCTTTTCGTTTCTTAACGTATTAACACAATCTACAACCAATTTATAGATTACAACATGGATTGAACACTAATTTTGACTCCAAAATTGGCCCTTTTGTACATATTATAACAAAGTTCAAAATCCTTCTTTTTTTTGTAAAACATGATTTCATGAATCAAAACATACCAAAATTGTTTCTAGATGATAACTAATAGATTATAATCAACCATTAACACATAAACCATCTTCATAACAACCCAAATCATCAAAACTTTATCAAAAATCATTTTTCTAGAGAAAACTCAAGAACACATAAACTAAGACTAAAAAGTGTTGTTATTACCTTTAATTTCTTTTTTGAATCTTGCTAGATGATAAGGAACTTCTACTTGATTCTCCAATTTAGTTACTCAAATTCACAGACTCACAATTTCTCTCTGTTTGCTCTCAAGCTCTCTCTTCTCTATTCTCAGACTTTGCAAAATAAGCCTTATGAAATATAATACGTATAATATAAGACTGACATAATGCGTATAACTGTTATAATGTGGGTATCAGTTAAGCGCATCATGGCTTAAACTGATCCCATGTTCTCAAGGCCATGTTTGGCTAGTCCTTAAAGGTTCCCTTTTTAATTTATTTTAATTAACTTATTTATTATATAGTTTATTTGTCACACATTAATTAATTATATTATATTATTTAAATTCAATTAAATAAAAGCCACAATTACTCATTAAATCAAATTATCACATGATTAAAAATTCTCATTTATTAATTATGACAAATCATTAAATCTTTAATTAATTATTAAATTAATTAGAACAACATTATAATTATTAAACAACTCATTTAATTTAATAATCTTAATTAAATTCACACTTTGAATTATAAAATTATTCTACATTAATTTAATCAATGTAACACATTTAATTAAATTAATCTACCACAATTCCATTAAATATTTCTTTAACTCAATAAATAAATCAATAAAAATATTTATTTAATTCAATAAATATTTAAAATAAATTACAAAAATTGATAAGTAGGTACCTACTTATTGGTTATCTACTTGCTAGAATTATGACTTAAATTCAAGTGTTTTAGTGTCTTTTTATGCTCTTTATCTTTGTTTTGTAGGATTGCATGAAGGAAACTATAAGGTGAGCTAATGGAAACAATTGGCATGGAAATGGCATGGGTATGACATGATGGCAAAATGGTGTGCTAGAGGTGGACTAAAGATGGTAAGCATGTGGTGAGATGAAGATAAAGAACAGCATGGGGGAATGGAAATGGCATCTGATGAGTGGCTAAGGAAAGAAGAAAGAAAAGAAAAGCAACAACCAAGGCAGCAACATTACAATAGCAAAACACCAGCAGCAGCATGCAGAGAAGACCAGCCGTGTGGCCGCGTCAATAATGGCCTTGAACATAGAGCACCCGCGCTAGGAAGCAGCCGACCTGCAAGTTGGCGCGCCCAGCGCCCCAAATGAACTACGGGGCCGCGCGACCGCGCCAGTTAACTGCTAAAAATTATTTGACTTTTCATTTAAGCATTGGTTGTAGCGTGTTTTCCTTATATGGGTAAATTTGCAAGTTACGAAGGATATTCACTATTCATTCTACAGTTTTAATTTCTATTCTAGGGTTTAGAGGGCTAGAGAGAGTTCATTGCTACACTTCACTCTTGTGGTGTCTCTCTTCTGGTTCTTAGTAGATTTCCATTATTAGGGTTTCATTTTGGATTTTATTGTGATTTTGAACTGAGCTTGAAGGCTTATTCTGGAAGGAGGAATATCAGATTTGCACTATCCTTATCTCTCTATTCTCTTCTCTTTTCTTATTTGATTTCAATGTTTAGATCAAATCCCATAATGGTTATTAGTTCAGAGATGAACTAACCACCATTATGGGATTCTAATGAAGCTTATTGTTTAATTCATATCTATATGCCTCTTTGTGATGTGTGATTGATTATGTATGGATTGTCTAGCATGGTTGTGTTTACTGTTTAGATGCTTGATCACCATCTACCTTAATAGTTTTGTATGGACTTGAAAGAGGAAGTATAAACTCAGATTTAGCCATGCTAGCATATGTTCATGAAATTTGCATGTGATAGATTTTGTGATTCGTAATCCGGATAGACATATACCGGCTTACCATATGTAGTTAATTGAGAGCTTGCACTTAAATTGATATTGTTTGTAAGTCACATAGACATATAGTGATTTAGGTAATATTGATGTTCATATGAATTCTATCTCTTTTGTGAATTTTATGTGATATGGATTTAGTTTATTGAAAGATAGTCATTTATCATCTTCGTGCTCTCGACTAGCAACCCTAAGTAATTAATTAAACTAAACTAAAGGTGTGTAATCTGGATGATGCAATAAGTGACATTAGAATTCCATATCTTCCCAATTTGAGTCAATCGTTTGTTAATTAGTTAATTTTAGTTTATAATCATTCTAGTTATTAATTCACACCTTGTTTACTCGTTTGAGCAGTCAGAAATAGCTACAAAGTTGTTGCATGATAGTTTAAATATAATTGCTTTTCTCCGTGGGAACGATCTTTACTTATCATATATTACTTGTTGACCATGTATACTTGCACGCATTTGTGTCCGTTTTGTTAATACCGAAACGGAGCAACAAAAATCTCGTTCGTCACATGTAGCTAGCGTTAGGCCGGTGACTCCCAAACCATACGTCTTTAGGGAACCAGGTGTAAAGACACCCCTTAGGCTTAATTACTCGAGTAACCTAGGCAATGATTCGAGACATTAGGCTGGCCACTTTTTATCTTCTCTCTTTTCATTAATTATCATCTTTGTCGCAATAGTTTCATTCCCCGTAATTGAGAGTCATGGAAATCGCAAAGTGCATACATGCATATGAGTTCAAATATGCTCCAAAAAGTGCTTTAAACTAGGATGTCGCCTAATCAATAGGTTGAATAGTCTTAATTCTCTAATCATTCCCGTGATTCTTGCTCTACGGACGCTTATCAAAATTAATCCAATTCATAATAAGTTAAACAAAATTTTCTCTTTTAAAACTTTTTTGTAAGATTCATCTATACTTCACACGTATATCATCGCTAATGTATATAAATGGAGACGAAAAAACAAATAAGGAGATAAAAGAGTCGTACCTCGCCCGTGGATCGCTGTATTCTAAGAAAATTATTATTGGAAAAGACCAAATGATCGTATCGGATCGCCCGTGAAATGATATGAGAGAAGCTTTGATGGTGACGCTGCATGCTGAAGGTGCTGACTGGTGTATTTTCCTTTTTAGGATGGTCAATAAATTCCCCAGTGTTGAGTTGTCGTTGTTTCCAAAATTTCCCAGTTTTGTTTGTTGTAAGTGTCCCAATATCGGGTTGTCATCAATTCTGAAATTGCCCCAATCTTTCTTGTCGTCTGGGGTAGTCGCTTTGTTGTATGTTTGACAGATGGGCTGATAAGATGTCGAGATCGCAAGTATCTTTTACCTCTTGACCCACATGGTGAACAGGTAGTGGATATGGGCTTTGATGTTTAGGTGCCCCAATCATCGTTTTTGACTTGTAGGCGCAATTGGCTTTGATGATTTTTTCTAATTTGACGAAGCCTTATGATCGAGGGTGTCAGCTCTTTGAAAGTCCTTAGAGGGTCATCAGATAGTCGTTTGTATTGTTAAGTCAATGTTTATGGTGATCTTCTTTGTATTCACATTTTGCATCACCTTGGTTTATATCTGTCCTCGCTGATGATCATGTTTGATAGATCGCTCTGTTTCTCATTTCATGTTATCGCTTTGGCTTTAATGGTTGATGTCGAGATGCCTTTGGATTCCATTGAATTGGATCTAAGAGCTCGGCTTGGTTCATGATGTGACGGTTTAAGCCAGGCTTGATTTGATCTGTAAGGATTGATTTACGGCTTTTATCTCGGAGAACAGGTTATCGAGTATGAGATTGACAGCTTTGTCACGATGGCCGCCTACACACTTCTGTATGTCAAAAGGAGATAAAGTCTTTTCGCATTTCATGGGTTGATGAGTTGCTGAAGGGTCGCATCTTGCCATTTCATCCTTGTGACTGGATATTATAACTTATCGTTGTCTCTTCCTGTCCAGGACTTATGCTGGATTGATTGAAGTGTCATTGGGTCTTCTCAACATGCGTCACCAACTTTGAAGGTTTTCCTTGGGTAGGGATTTTGGTGTCTTGGGATTGGTGTTTGGTTTGGTATTTAGGTTGTGAGGTAAAGTGTTTGTTTATTTCTTTTGAAGGTTAGACCGCACCATAGATGGTTGCCTACATACTCCCATTGATGGAGGGAGATCAGGTCTTTCGTAGTTCAGGCTCAAGCTAACAAGACCTGATTTTTTTTTTTTATTATTTAAAAAAATTTTTTTGCTCTTTTTCTACAAAAGGGTCAGTTGTTTTGATGACAGTATAATATGACAAGTATGACATTTTATATTTAAAATTTGACATTTCATATTTGACATGAATTAAAAGAGGAAAGGCATGAAGAGACTTTCCTTCACGTTTGGTTTATTAGAGGCTGACCTATCTTAGGTTTACTCTCACGGGCTTTTCGGCATGAAGGTTTCCAGATCATCGCAATCTACTAGATGGGAATGAGTTCGATCTTTCAATTGGAGCGGACTGAATAGCGCCTTTCCTTAGCGTCGCGGTATTAGTCTCCTCTTGAGTCCAATAATCAACCACAGACGGGTTCGCCTCCTGGTAGAGGAATCACACAACATACATTCACATACATTCATCGCGTCTCACCGTATGCAATATGATGACATTGTGCGAAGCACTAATATAAAGCATTGTAAATAAAGCATTCATTCACATACATTCAATGTAAAGGAATCATTCACCATACATATGCAGATAAAAGTGAATTGAAAAGATTGAAATACGGCTTAAGACCTCTAATTCCGCTTCCTAATTTGTTTCTACCCTTTATTATTTCACTAGGTTGATTTATTTGTTTTAAGGGTGAGTTTTAGGAAACGACCGACATAAATGTCGATGATTTTGAAAAGATTGATTTTAATGATTGAGTCGAATTAGATAGAACTGCCAGTTAGTATGAGTTCAAAAGGTTGTACGACCTCAACCGGATTTTAGAAAAGTTTTCGCAATATGGCCCAATATGTGACTCCGTTTAATTGGTCTGGAACCAGAGATTTTTAGAGTTCGGGGGCTTGCTTAAGCGATGGGAAGGTGTTAGGAACCCCCCAACTTCCGTGAAACACGGTTATCGCTACTTTTACATTCCCTAAGCATGTTAAGTGTGTGTGTGTGTGTGTGTATGTAAAGATACTTGAGTGCTTTATTTGAAAGTAGTGTTTTGCCTCTTTGTACCTATGTACAAAGGGTTTGATTTACATAAAAGTTCATTTTTCAGATAAAGCATATAAAAGTGATGTTTTGAAAAGATGATTTTCAAACCCTTTCGCTCAAATAAAAATCGAAGTCCTTTGATACTTCCAATTTTATTCTAGAAGCGACTTAATTTTATTTTATTGAGATGTGAAGCATCTTCGACACTAAATTGAAACTATTTACAAGGGTCGGGCTCCTTGTGGGTATGAAAGCCATCAAAGTAAACCTGAGCACCACATATATGGTTTTTCACTATATTGGGGACTTAAATCTGGATACTGCTTTAAGGCCCAAGATTACATGTACAATGGATTGCAAGCTGGCTGTACAACTTAAACAAGTCCATCACGGGAGCCAGATCTAGATCCATTGATTGAATCATCGACCATGTGGCTCCTAGGCTCACAAGATATCATTTAAAACTTGAAATATGTATATTTAAACATAATATATACATATAACTTTAAAACTTCGTTAAACAAGGGATTTATTGATCAAATCCTTGTACGCGAGTAAATAAGCTTCCCGTTTCCTCTAGATACAGATCTAGGGTCACGTGATTGCCAAATATTTACAAAAAACTAGAAAGTAAACTAGATTTATCTAGATCTTAGCCAATCTAGCTCAAAGGTTCTACTTTTGCAACTTTTGAACCTGTTAAAAGGTAGATCTAGGATAGATCTAGTCAATACACTTTAAATGTTGACTATTTACACAAAATGAACGATTAAAAACTAGATCTATGCACAACCAAGTAATATATACGAATATATAACCTTTATATATATACTAAAGTAGTAAACAAGCACATATCTGAGAAAATCTTACAGTATAGCACGAGATCTGCAAATGAACGGCTAAAAACTTTCAAGAACTTGATTTCAACTGGTGAAAAGTTGCTACAACAAGATTTATATGTATAAAAGTGTTTAGAACAGAGATTTACATTGTTTAGAAGTAAAAACTAGCCTCTCTCTCTAACTCGCGGTTTCTCTTTCTAGAATTTTTTGCAACTAAAATCTCTCCCAAATGAGCTAAAAACTCGACCATTTATAGAGGAAAAGTGGGGGTCGTAGGTCTACTGGAGGCAACCGCAGGTAAACCTGCGCCATCCATAAAGTGGGCCCCACTTGCTCGTTTTCATCCCGCGAAGTCAGGTTTTTATGTTGCGCGCTGGAACAACCATAACTCTCAATCTGGGAGGAGTTAGAAGACTTGCCATATCATTCCGAAAAGCTCTTTCCTATAGCTTTGCAATGGTATATTATTTGCCCAATTTTGAGTTCGGGAAGATAGGCAAAAATGGGAAAATCATCTCTAGGTAGATGTCAACTAGTCATTCGCCTTGTTGTGCGCTAGGAAGCTTGCTCCTTTCAATCTAGGAATAGTTTAGAGACGTGTCATACCATTCCAAAAAGTTTTTTCTGAGGGCTATATAATAACATTGGGCTTGACCTATTCCGATTGCGGGAAGATGGGTTCATGACCAGAATAACATCTTCAGGTCTTCGCAGGTAGTCCATTGAGCTGTCTTGCATAGTTTGCACTTGGGGTTGCTGTTGTGGTTCTTTGTTAGCCTATCCTCAGCCGGATGATTATTTTCTATTTTGTGTTTGTGCAAAATTACATCTTTTCCCTCTCGGGTTTGTCTCCGGGGTTGAAGTGGTTGTTGTTGTCCCTTGGGGTTGTCTCCGGGGTATAAGTTGTAATATTGTCTTCCCTCGGGGTTGTCCACGGAGTTTGATTTGATGTCCCACAGGGCTGTCTTCGTGGTTTGATATTGTAGTCCTCCGGGGTTGTCTCCGGAGTGGATGTTGTAATCCTCCGGGGCTGTCTTCGGAGAGGAAAAAGATGTTTTTGCCCTCTGCATGGTTAGTAGCAGAAAAACAAAATTTCGAGTGTCTATAATAGCGAATATGGAGAGGAAGAAAAATATAAACCTCGTCGCCAACTTTTGAATCCTGGAGGACGAAACAGTGAACGAAATGGTGGACAAAACGATGGGAGTGATGCTGGACATAGTCTTGGTCGTGGTATCATTCAACCTTTCAAATAAATTTATGGATGCTACAGATGACACAATGAATCTGAATATAAGGTAAAAGTTGAAATTCTTAGTTTTTTTTGGTTCATTGGATATTGAGGCTTTCTTGGGTTGGATGCATGAAGTTTAGAATTTTTTGATTTAATGGATATTCTAGAATATAAAAAGGTTAGAATAGTGGCATACAAGTTGAAGGGTGGAGTATCCACTTTGTGGAAACAGTTCAGGAAACAAGACAGATTATGGGTAGAGATCCTATTCGTACTTGGAGTAGGATGAAGACAGTGTTGCAAAATAGATTTTTGCCAACAGATTATCATCAAAGATTATTTCAACAATTTCATAATTGTTTTCAAAATGGACGGACAATTAGTGCTTATACAAAGGAGTTCTTGTTGTTTGCCTAAAAATACTATTAGCAAATTAATGTAAGTATACATGATCACTTATGCAATATAGTGGCAAATAGAGTATCGTTCCCACGAAGAGCGATTAATAATGTTAATAATCTAATTACTAACCATGCATCAGTTCAATTTTATCTAGACGAATGCAATCCCAAGTGAAACTAATTAATAAAATAAAAAAAAACTAATGATATATGAATTCAGTGAATAAAAATACTAAGGAAACAATTTCCCCCGATGAATCATTTAATTAACATAATTCTTCTTTTGTTAAATTGATTATTTAGAATTGCCAACAGAAAATCACTAATAGTTTGTATAATCATTTTCCAAACAATTATATAGCATATTAATTATTATTAATTTCACTATATTTCTATGAGAAATAATAATAACAAATTCATTAAGAATCACTCTTAACACATTGTTTGCGGTTTATAGGTATATTTTTATCTCATACACAAATTATCATTCACTCCGAGGAAGAATAACTAATCACAAGTTATTATATCCAGATCTTAACTTAGATTTCATTATCAAAGTCATCTAAAACCAATCCATAATTGTTGATCAGACAATTATAACATTAAGAACAAGATATAATAAACAATCCAACCCATAATCAATTTAATCAAAAGAGAAAATAAATATTAAATTAAACTATCATTGGGTTCCATTAAATTCTTAACTAAGAATTTAGTTCATAATCATAGCTCAAACATCAATAGTAAATCAAGAGCCATCTTAGAATACAAGAAATAAAGAAGAAAGAAGAAAGAATAAACTCTTGCGAATCCAATCTTCACTTCCCAGCTTCACTCCTGCAACCTTGAATAATCTCTTGATAAAAGCCTTATTCTAGAAAAACTACGTACTCTTTAACTCTAGTATGATAATCTCATAATAATTATTAGCCTAATATTGAATATCTCATAATAATATGTAGCCAACCCATACAAATAAGCGTAACTTAGTTAAAGTCTTCAACCTTAGAGAGTTTGAGACCTCCAAACTTCAATTAGTAAGTGTCCCAAAAGAATCAGGAAGGTAATTAGCCCAAAAAAGACTCCAAGTTGTCGAGCGCATGCAAACCTCCTAAGCGCCGCGACTCAAGCTTCGGGCGTCGTGACTTGGAAATGAGCGGTCGGATTCGTAGTCATAATAGTTGTTAGGTTGCATATTGATCAGTATGTTTTGTTATTTTGCATTATATTGTGTTGTGTTGCTTGGGGCCAAACAACAGTTCAAGTTTGGGGGTATTTGATGAGTAGGATTCATACGTACGAATCAGGTATCAACTGACTGGAATTGTTGCTTATTCCTATGATTTGTAGTTGCATTTTATCTTCTTTTTGTAGGTTCTATGCTTGGGAACTGTGTTGGAGACATTTGGGATGAAATAGCTTGAAAAGGATCAGGAAACTGTAGATCAGGAGCAGCGCGACCGTGCCCAAAATGACCTAGTGAGTAGCACGGCCGCGCCACACTTCAGACACTGAAAAATTCTTATATGTCATAGCAACGCGACCGTGCCCAAAGATAGTACAAAAGAAGCACGGTCGCGCCACTTGTTTGGTCAAAGTTTAACTTTTTCATTAAATCATTGCAATTGAGTTGTAGCTGATTACGTGACTTATAGTTTGACTAGGATTTATGTCAGTAGCTATATATAGTTGTTATTATTCAATTTTAAAGGAGATTCTATCTTGGATTCAGAAACCCTAGTTTTAGATTAGCTTTTGGGAGAATTGAAGCAGTTGTTCAAGCAAGAAGGATTTAAGGCAGAAGCTGAGAAGAGAAGAAGGATTGAAAATCAGTTTTATTTTATTTCCCTATCTTTTACTTTTATATTCAGAATGTTTAATCAATTATGGATTTTTATTCAATGACAATGAACTAATTTTCTATTTAAGACTATAATGGATCTTATTGTGTAACTTTGATCGGCATGCTTCTTTGTTAAGTTACAGTTCATTATTATCGGATTATCTATTATGTTTTGCGTTTAATTGCTTAATTGTCTGGCCAGTAATTACCGTGATAATCTATATGAAATTGAGAAACGGATTATAGATTTAGATCTGATCATAATAGCATATGATTGTGTTTTTTGCATGACGATGGAATTCATGATTTGTGTTTAGGATAGAGATATACCTACGCATCGCATGTAACCTGATAAAGAACTTGTGTTGTAAATCCTCTTTAATTGTAATTCACATAGAGATCTAGTGGATTAGTTAATTAGGGTGTTCTTCTTAATTCTATCATCTGTGGATTTAAGTTGATTCGTTTATGGTGCATCGGGAGATGGTCATAGATATTGATGTGTTCTTGATTAATAATTCAAAATAGTTAGTGTGATTTAACAGGAAGTGTGCTGATCTAAGTGAAGCAATAAGTGAAGTTGTAGTCTTAAGTCTCCAATATCTGATTTAAATCTTGTGGTAGTTAGCTTTTAGTTTCTTTAATTATTGATTTTCATAAATTTCATAAACTTAATCATTTGTTTAATAAAATCAAGTTAATATAAAATTGGTAGTTGTTAGGATAAATTACAATTTATTTTCTCTGTGGGACGATACTCTACTTATCATATATTACTTGTGGACTGCGTATACTTGTGTATTTTTGCTGGTATAGATTTAGACAAACAATTCTTTAGACAAAATTATAGTCATGCAGAGCTGCTTCTGCTACTACAAAGGTTGCGCCTGTATAATTAGGTGTAATAGTTAATGTACATACATTCCCTCGGAATTTTTTTTAGAAATTTTACAATAACAAAAGCACACGGTGACATAGAATTTTAGATAATACTACTAATTAACAATATACGAGTTTGCTACAACTTAATAATCCAAACTACTTCAAATAGATAGAATAAAAATAGCTCACATATCAAAACTGTATTTAATCCTTGTAAAATCATGTGAAACAATAACTTTAGGCGTGTTTGTGAGTTATATTCTGGGGGAAGGGAAGTGTTGCTCCGTTTCGGTGTTAACAAAACAGATACAAACGCGTGCAAGTATACACGGTCGACAAGTAATATATGATAAATCAAGATTGTTCCCACGGAGAAAAGCAATTATATTTAAACTATCATGCAACAATTCTATAGCTATTTTCTGCTGCTCAAACGAGTAATCAAAGTGTGAATGAATAACTAGAATGATTTTAAAGTACAATTAACTAATTAACAGACGCTGAATTCAAATTGGAGAAATATGGGATCCTAATGTCACTTATTATGCCATCCAGTCTATACACCTCATGTTATGCTAATCAATTACTACAGAATGCTAGTCGAGAGCACGAATGTGAGAAATGGCTATCTTTCAATATACCAATTCCATATTATATAAAATCCACAAAAGAGATAGAATTCATATAAACATCAATAAAACCTAAATCACTATATGTCTATGTGACTTATAAGCCATATCGATTTAAGTGCAAACTCTTAATTGACTACATATAGTAACCGGTATATGCCTATCTAGATTACGAATCACAAAATTCATCGCATGCAAATTTTATGAACATATGCTAGCATGGCCAAATCTAAGTTGGTACTTCCTCTTTCAATTCCATACAAACTATTACGGTAGATGGTGATCAAGCATCTAATCAATCAATACAACCATGCTAGGCATTCAATACACAATCAATTACATATAACAAAGAGGCATATCGAACTAGATTAAATAATAAGATCCATTAGAATCCCATAATGGTGGTTAGTTCATCTCTGAACCAATAACCATTATGGGATTTGATCTAAGCATTGAAAATATAAAATGAGAACAAAGGGATAAAGAGATGATGAGAATGCAAATCTGATATTTCTCTGTCCACAATAAGCTTCCAAGCTCCAGTTCAGATCACAATCAATCCAAGTATAAATCCTAGAATGGAAATCTACTTGAACTAGAAGAGAGAAGTAGTGAAGCTCCAAACCCTCTCTAGCTCTCCCTAGAATAGTAAAATAAAACTGAATTATCAATACTGCTCATTCGTCCTTTGCAAAATACACCCCTATATGGAATACATGCTCAGCAAAAAAATTAAATGAAAAGTCAATTTTGTTCTCAGTCTTGATAGGCGCGGCTGCGCGGCCCCGTAGTACATTTAGGGCGCGGGCGCGCGCTTGTCCAGAGTGCTCTCTGGATTCTGAAACTCGGCACGGGCGCGCGTCTTCTCTTCTTTAACCCGGCACGGCCGCGAGGCTCTGTGTTTTCTGTTGGCTGCTGCTGGTGCATTGCTGGTTCCCTCTGCTGCTACCTTAGACCTTCTTGGTTTTCTTTCTTCATCTTTTGCCTTCACTTGACTCTTGATTTGAGGCCCTTTTTGCACAAGCCATATACCATTTCCTTATGCCAAGCCCATCTTCATGCCACCAAACGTTCTCCACCTTGTTTTTGCCAATTCCATGCCAAACTATGCCATTTCATGTCATCCTTTTGCCAAATGAGTTTCTATAGTAAAACCTATAAAACGGAGACAAAATATATCAAAACATACTAAAATACTCGAGATTAAGCCAAAATCATAGCAAATTGATAGCCAATAAGTAGGTGTAAAATCTACTTATCAAATACCCCCAAACTTGAACTATTGCTTGCTCTCGAGCAACAAACACAAATGTAACCTACATGTTATGCAACTATACTATCATGAAAATGAATCCCAAAATTCCAGTCACGTTATGAATTTCAATAAGATGCGCCTCAGAGAAATAACAAGAACTATGAACAGAGTAACAACTCAAGCTACAGTCATAAAGACATACAATATGTAAATCACAACATGTTGCTAAGATGTAGTGTGTGTGTGCTATATCACAAATAAGCTTGATAGAGGCAAAGATTCCACATGCTATACTTCTAAGGAAGGAAAACTAAGGTTTTAAGTCAAGAATTTTTCATATATATAAAACAACGACCAATCTAACACATTGATACAAGCTAAGGTTCAACAAGGGTTTATTATGCTTTTATTCACACACGAGGGCGATATTCGCACTTTCCCGTGGTTATACCCGACTGTGCAATGCTAAGTCCTCTTAGGCTTTTCAATGATACCTATTTATCGAGCTTTCGACCAACGACTCCCAAACCATAAAGGCCTTAGGGCGCTGGGTGTTGAGACAATCCCCTAGGGCTTACTTGCTCAAGTATCAAAGGCCACAAGACTTAGCTAGCCAAGGTGTTTATTCTATTTTTTTATTTTTCTCAATTTATTTTCTTTTCTTTTTCTTTTTCTTTTCTTTTTAGCATGCATACCCTATGTTTTCCCCCCAAACTTGCACCTCTATGTCAGTAAGGCCATTATTCATTTTCTTACACAATTCTATCATTAAAAAAAAATTCCCCTCAGAAGACAAGCATGTACTAATCTAACCAACAAGCAAATAATAACAATATCGTGCTATTCGGTAATATCAAAGCAACAAGAATAGATTACATCATGTATAACGTTATAACTAAGCTTAAATTATCCACTAAGTTCAAAAATCTATCATATTTTAATGTCATCATTGGCCAGACTGGAATTCAACAAGCTAAAAACATGGGATTATGTTATGCAATGCAACTAAACACATACTAACTAAACAAAACAAAACAAAACAGAAAAAATTTTATGCAAAATTTAACTAACAAAATACTAAAATGCAGCTACTATGCAACCTAACATGCAATAAACTATATGCAACTACACTACTAATTACACCCAATACCCCCAAACTTAAAATTTTCAATGTCCGCATTGGAAGTAAAGGGTAAGGAAACTCCCCTAATTATTGGCATGACCACCCTCCTCGGGTGGTGAATCTGGCGGTAGGTAAGGCATGGCAGAACCAAAAACAGGCCACTCTACTAGCGTACCCTGCTGTGCAAAGGCTTCTCCAAAGGCTCGGATCGGTCCATTAGCAAAAGCGGAGAAATTTCCATGCAAAGCGTCTATCCTCCTCTCCAATCGCCTAATCTGGCGATCCTGCAGCCCTGTACTGGCGTTGGAAGGACCGGCTACTGCTGATGGCTGAGGTGGGGGAACTACTAAAAGAGTCGGCATGATGTTTTTCTCGCGGGTGTGCTGTGCCACCAGTCCAATCGTCGAACTTCTTAATTGTGGAGTGATTGATGTCCCATTCAATTCCTGCCTCAGAACAGAGATGAGCCACCACTGATGCGTGTGGGATTGCCCCGGTGGTACTGCCTCTCATGAAGCGCAACATGTTCTGATGGAGCAAATGGCCGACATCAATATGCTTCCCAGTGATGATCCCCCAAATAATGATAGCTCTCTCGACCATAATCTTGTGCTGGTGAGTGGATGGCATCAAATTTGCACATAAGAATAGATTCCATGCCTTGGCGTATTTATTCAGAGCGGAGGCGGAGAAAATGGTGGGCGCATCTGTGCCGTGCCTATACTTCCACTTCGTGCCTAGCGCACACAGATCAATGAGAAACTGGTCCAGGTCAGTCTCAAAACGCTCTGCCTCGACCCAATTCACTTGATCTGTCGGGTTTGAAGGCAAGTTAAACACCTCACGGATCGCCGCCGGACGATAGTCAACGTTTCTGCCCCGAACGAAAGAAAACCCACTCTGCGTCTCCTTGGCGTTGGCATAAAATTCAAGAACAATAGCCAACGGGACAGGAGGCGGTGTTGCACAAACCCCTTACCAACCTGTGACACCCCCAAATTCGACATCTTAATTTCCACAGGATTTGGTGTTCACTGTTCAAATATCATATAACTATCTACCCATAAATAATGAAATTCATTTATTAGATAAATAATCCATCATCTTCCTTTAATAGGGTTACAATATCTAAAATAATAAATACATATTAAATCCCAGGTTATACTTAACCTTAAATCTCTGTTGCAAAAACATAAACAAATAAGTCTTAATTATCATACATAAGTCTTGAACTTTAACATTTCATTAACACCACAAGTCTTCAACACTTGTTAACTTTTCCTTTGCCCTTGCTACTAGAAGGTTCATCACATATTTCATTCTTAGCTGCAATGTTATTATACAAGAGTGAGCACGAATGCCCGCAAGTATAAAAATATGACAATAATAACATGCGAGTGAAATCAAAGAAATTTGAATAACAGAAAGCTCAACTTTTGAATCAGGAATAATAATCGAGAATCAAATTACATCTGAGGGTCATAAGACCTTGAACTATGTCCTAGGTCAAATATATTAACCTTTAACCTTTAGCAGTCATAAGACTATGGACTTTACTTTTAGTACTTAGGGAGATCAGCCCTTCGTACCGATACTGTGCACACTACCTCAACGCTTAAAGTATCATCACTTCCCCTTTAAAAGGATTGTTCATCTCAGTTTGACATCAGAGTCCGCACCAAATAAAGTTCAGTTTGGATAACTCAATAATAGTTCTGAAATTTAGAACGCTCATCAACTATGGACTAGTTGAATCAATAAGGGTTCGCTAGTCTTAAAGGATTCATCAATATATGATATTCAATTTGAATGATAACTTCTCAAGGGTAGACAATCGAATAAGTATTGTATACTGAAATGATACTTTTAAAAGAATCATAACATATCATATGAAATTCTGAACTTGAGTAATCAAGAATAAGAACTTTGCTTGATAGAATTTAGGTCTATAACTTGCTCAATGTAAAAGTAAGGTTTAGAAACTTGCTCAAATGTAAAGATTTGAGTTTAGGAAACTTTCTCAATTTAAAGAGTATAGTTAGGAAACCTGCCTCATGCGCAAGCTACAATTATAACTCACGTTCTTTAACTACTCTTACGTATCAATACATTCACAATATCAATTAATCACAGGTTTGATATGATTATCGATTCACAACAGTGTTCTTCGAACTCATTATTAGGTTTTTCAAATAATGGTTTCAAGTCGATTAATTAACTTATTAATCAATCACATAACATTGTATTAACATCTTATCACATACATAACATGTCTTCATGTTTATTAGATTTAAAACACATTACTCAAAATTTAACACTTAGAATTTTTTTTCCAATTTGCCAGACAGGCACGGCCGCGCTACAATTACAATCTGTAACGGCGCGGGCGAGCGGCACAGCGCGGGCGTGCTCCAATTACCCTTTGGAATGGCGCGGCCGCGCTGCGGCGTAGAGCCAGAATCTGCAGTTCGCGAAGAACACAGAAACTCGCCCAATTTCTCCTATTTACACCAATACACTGACTTGTAATGTTACCCATGAAGTATAGACTTCACAAGAACATCACAGATCACTACTAGCATGTTTCGAACATTTTAACTGATGAAATTATACAAATCAATACATTAAATTTCTCTGTTTTTCATAATTTTGTCAAGTTTGATAAAAATTATAAAATCTCTCATTACGGATTCGTTACAATACCGAATCCGCTCATTCCAATTCTATTTTCTTTGTTTTAACATATACAATCATAATCATGTGTCAATTTTAATTAAAACATATGATTACAACATTTATTTCACCCATATGGGTTATTCACCCATATTCAATACTCTGTATTTCATGAAACCCAATTATTAACAAAATTCATGGTGTGATCACTGTAAATCATGTATACATGATTCCACACATAATACTAACATATACGGTTACTTATATGATCATATCTTGGTTTAATTACCGAAATAATTATTAACAGAGAAATTTTACAAAGACGTAAAAGAACTCTGTAACTTTTTCAAAAACCCAATTAAGGCCAAATTGAATGAATTTGATCATTTTAAATCATTCATACCAAACATAATCATGATATAAACACACACCCATATACATATAGCCATAACATGACTTAATTTCAAAAAAACTAGTTTTTACAGAAAACTTTAAAATACGTAATGAAGAACTTTAAGAAATTTAGATTTTGAAAATTCAAGAGAAGGATTACCCTTTAGTAATGAAGATGATACAATCAAAGATCACACAGTATTTTTTCTTAAATTCTCCTCTCTCAATCTCTCTCAATTTCTTCTTCACAGACTCTAACTTTTCTCTGAAACTTTTTTAACTCTGATATGATATATGATAATCAGCCTAAGTCTAATATAATACGTATAAATAAACGTCAGTTTACTTTAACCACCCAACTTCCCTTAGGGCCTAGTTTGGTTGCTTCCCTTTTCCTCTTTTCTCTTTAATTTAATAGTTTCCTTATTACATAGTTAATAGTCACACTACTAATTAACCAATTAATTTTTATTTAAATCCATGAAATAAAATAAGACAAACTCACATTAAACACATTGTCTCATAATTAATATTCTCCTTTATTAATTATGTCAATTCATTAGATTTCTAATTAACTATTAAATTAATTAGAATAACATTATCATTAATTAAATAAATCATTTAATTAAATAAGCTCAATTAATATATGCTTTGAACTTATAAAATTAACACACATTAATTTAATCAATGTAACACATAATTAAATTAATCTACCACAAATTCATGAATTAATTATTTAACTTAATAATTAAATCATCAAAAATATTTATTTATTTCAATAAATATTCAAATAACTTTACAAAATTCTCGTTCGTCACACAACCCATCTCTCGGATCATGGTAAGCAATTGGCCATCTTCCTTCGCCGGCTTCAGACCCCGCTCTTTTAAGATTGATTTAGCCGCAATCTGATAATACTCCAGTTGTGCCTCAAGGCTGATGAACCTAGTCAAATCAACAGTGTCTTCGCTCTGACTACTTTGAGCGGGCGATGCGGGAGTGGCAGAACGGGCTCGCTTTGGCCCCATTGATAATTTTAGACAAATTGATGTGCAAACCCTAGATGATGGATGGAGAAGACTAACCCCCAAACTTATACCTCTGCAAACTGATTGACAAACCCTAATTACTGAATCAGAAGAACAACCCCAAAGTAGTCTATGAAATTCTGTGAATTGTCCAAACCCTAACTTCTGAACCCTAACTCTGTTGCTTGAAGTGTAATGGAATGATATGATGGCTATGGCTAGGGTAGGTTTATAGAGATTGGTAGAAGGAGAAGGAGGATTCGTATAGGAGAAGGAGGGGTTTGCAGGTTGTGATGTGAGGAGGGCTAGGATTGAGAGATATAAACTTTGAATATATAGGATTGAGAGAGGGTTCGAAGGTTCTTATCTGAGAGCGAGCTTGTGTTTTGAGAGAATGGTAGTGGAATAGATATAGACTTAGGGCTTGAAATCAGATTTTAAAAATTAAAAACCGTCAGTTCGCTGGGGTCTGGCTTTGGCGCACCTGGTTTAACTGTGAGTAAGGCGCGGCCGCGCGGGTTCTCAGAATTTGTTCTCTGGCCTGCACATTGGCGCGGCCGCCCAGCATTTAGCTTTGAGCTTGGCGCGGTCGCTCTGCCCTGAGCCCAGCCAAAATTTTTCTTTTGTCTTTTGCAGCATGAAATGAAAACTACTCAGCAACTTCAAGCACTTTTCTTTCCTTCACACATAGCATTCAAAAATGAAATGTAACTTGATTCTATAATCACAATTTGCCTATATAAGATGTATGTACGCTTAAATCCTTAGCAATGCTATATAAGCGAATCATATGTATGTGAATCCCCAAAAAATACTATATGTGCTTATATGCAATATGCTAATACTTCAAAAATATGTTCAATGATCTCCCAACTCCAAAAATATATACAATAATGCCTAAGTCCAAAAATATGGGCAATGAGCTCCTAATTCCCAAAAATATTCAAAAAAAATTAACTTTTTCAAAATGCGTAGAATTAAACAGGGGGAAGGAAAATATAGAGTCATGTAACCAGAATTAAATACGAGGGAGAAATAGAAATATGTGACAAGAATTATATATGAGGTAGAGAAAAGAGAAATGATGGGGTGCCTCCTATCGAACGCTTGTTTACAGTCCATTAGCTTGACTCTGTCTGAACTGGTCATGTGGTCAAAAGAATCGAGGCGACCTTCTCTCGATTGACCTCGCCGCCATAATAATGCTTCAACCTCTATCCATTCACTTTGAAAGGCTTGTCTGGGTATTGGTCAAAAATCTCCACTGTGCTATGTGGAAACACAATTTTCACTATAAAGGGGCCCGACCACCGTGATTTGAGCTTTCCAGGAAAGAGCCTGAGACAAGAGTTATACAGCAACACTGCTTGCCCCGGCTTAAATGTCCTTTCCATGATCTTCCGATCGTGCCACCTTTTCACCTTTTCTTTATACAGCTTGGAGTTTTTATAGGCTTACATTCTGAATTCGTCGAGCTCATTAAGTTGGAGAAGCCTCTTCTCCCTTGCATCCTTCAAGTCAAAATTCAGCTCCTTTATAGCCCAGTAGGCCTTGTGTTCAAGTTCCATGGGAAGGTGACAGGCCTTCCCATACACAAGCTGATATGGTGACATACCCAGCGGTGTCTTGTAGGCAGTCCTATATGCCTACACTGCATTGTCAAGCTTAAGGAACCAATCCTTCCTCGTGGGATTCATAATTTTTTCTAATATTCGCTTCACCTCACGATTAGACACCTCAGCTTGGCCGTTTGTTTGGGGATGGTATGCCGTAGCAATACGATGATTCACCCCATACTTGGCCAAAAGTGCAGAAAACTGACGATTGCAAAAGTGGGTTCTTTCATCACTTCTAATGGCTCTAGGGGTCCCGAAGCGTGTGAATATGCTCTTCTGAAGAAAACGCAAGACCACCCTAGCATCATTGGTCAGTAAGGCTGCTACCTCTACCCACTTGGACACGTAATCCACTGCCAGCAAGATGTATAGATTTCCACACGACGAGACAAAAAGTCCCATGAAGTCTATCCCCCAGACATCAAAGATCTCGACCTCTAGGATCATATTCAACGGCATCTCGTTCCGCTTGGATATATTGCCCACTCGTTGACAACGGTCACATTTTTGGACAAAGTTATAAGCATCTTTAAACAATGTTGGCCAATAAAAGCCTGCCTAAAGTACTTTGGTGGCTGTCCTCTCACCCCCGTAGTGTCCTCCATAAACTGATGAGTGGCAATCCTGCATTATGCTTTCCATCTCACTTTCTAGGATGCACCGTCTGATCATCCTATCAGCGCACTGTCTAAACAAATACGGCTCATCCCAACTATACCATCTAGCATCATGTAGAAACTTCTTCTTCTGGGCTCTAGTGAAGTCAGAAGGGATAATATTGCTCACTAGGAAGTTCGCAAAGTCCGCAAACCAGGGCATTTCGCCTTGCACCATGAATAACTGTTCGTCCGGGAAGGATTCATTAATCATCACTTTGTCGTTTGAGTTCATTCCCGGGTTCTCCAGTCGAGATAAGTGGTCAGCCACTTGGTTTTAGGTCCCCTTTCTATCCTTGATTTCTAAATCGAATTATTGTAGAAGAAGTATCCACCGGATGAGACGGGGCTTAGCATCTTTCTTACTAATCAAGTATCGGATTACTGCATGATCAGTGTATATGACTACCCTTGTCCCAATCAAATAAGACCTGAATTTATCAAAAGCGTATACCACTGCTAGAAGTTCCTTCTCTGTGGTGGTGTAGTTCAGTTGGGCATCCGTCAGGGTTTTGCTTGCATAGTATATCACATGAAAAACTTTATCCATGCGTTGTCCCAAGACGACTCCCACAGCGAAGTCACTTGCATCGCACATCAATTCAAATAAAAGAGACCAGTCAGGAGCTGTAATGATGGGTGCCGTAGTCAATTTCTTTTTCAAGTGTTCAAAGGCCACCAGGCATTCCTCGTCGAATCTGAATGGAACATCCTTCTCAAGCAAACTGCACAGAGGCTTAGTGATCTTTGAGAAGTCTTTTATGAAACGCCGATAAAATCCTATGTGCCCGAGGAAACTACGAACCCCCTTTACTAAGGTTGGTGGCGGTAAACTTTCAATGGTCTCCAATTTTGCTCTGTCCACCTCTAAACCTTTCCCAGAAACTTTGTGGCCCAAAATAATGCCTTCCTGTACCATAAAATGGCACTTTTCCCAGTTCAGTACTAAGTTTGTCTTAACACACCTCTTTAAGACCAATACCAGATTCTCCAAACAGATGTCGAAAGAGTCTCCAAAGACGGAGAAGTCGTCCATGAATACTTCTACATTTTGTTCGACCATATCAGAGAACATTGCCATCATGCATCTCTGGAAAGCGGTTGGAGCGTTGCATAGCCCGAAAGACATCCTTTTAAATGCAAAAGTACCGTATGGGCACGTGAAGGTAGTCTTTTCTTGGTCCTCTGGGGCTATAACGATCTGGTTATACCCTGAATAACCATCTAGGAGGCAATAGTAGTCAGTGTCCCGCTAGCCTATCCAGCATCTGGTCAATGAGCGGGATAGGGAAATGGTCCTTCCTTGTAGCTTTATTCAGTCTGTGATAGTCCATGCAGACCCTCCACCCCGTAACTATCCTAGTAAGTATAAGTTCATTCTTCCCATTTGACACGACTGTCATGCCTCCCTTCTTCAGGACACACTGCACAGAGCTCACCCAAGAGCTGTCTGAGATCGGATAAATTATTCCAGCATCTAACCACTTAAGGATCTTCTTTTTGACAACCTTTTTCATAATTGGATTCAATCTTCGTTGTTGCTCTATCAATGGCTTGCTGTCATCCTCCAAGAGTATCTTGTGCATGCAGTATGAGGGGTTGATCCCCTTGATGTCAGATACGGTCCACCCAATAGCTAATTTGAACTCTCTTAGAACCCGCAGCAACTTGCTCTCCTGACAGGATGATAGAGCAGACGCGATGATAACCGGCAGCATGGAAGATTCTCCCAGATATGCATATCTCAAATGATCAGGAAGAGGTTTAAGGTCAAGTGTGGGAGCCACCTCAAGAGAAGGCTTTAGTCGCACTGATGACTCCCCGGTATGTCCTAGTGGTTCGATGGGAATCTTAAACTTTCTCATCTGAGGCACCGTGTTTAGAATTTGTATATACTCCACCACATCAGTATCCTCCAAGTCAGAGTCTCCTCGTAGAGCACTCTCTAAAGGATCCATGCTCATCAATTGTTCAGTCTCCTCATGCAGGACCTTGTCGACAATATCAACTCTGAAGCATTCTTCTTCCTCTATGGGAAACTTCATATCCTTGAAGACATTAAACGTGACCTCTTGGTCCTGAACCCTCATAGTCAGTTCTCCCTTCTGTACGTCTATGAGTGTTAGCCCAGTAGCTAAAAACGGTCTACCAAGAATGATTAGTATGTTTTTATCCTCTTCGAAATCCAGAATGATAAAATCTGCAGGGAATATAAACTTGTCTACCTTCACCAACACATCTTCTACGATACCTCTGGGGTAGGTGATAGACCTATCGGCTAACTGCAATGATATGCTTGTCGGTTTAGGAACCAGAAATCCCAACTGAGTGAACACCGATAGAGGCATCAAATTTATACTTGCCCCCAAGTCGCATAAGCACTTATTGAAGGACAACTTCCCAATAGAGCATGGTATCGTAAAACTCCCTGGATCCTTGAGCTTTGGAGGTAGTTTTCTTTGTAAGACTGCACTGCATTCCTCTGTCAAGGCCACTGTTTCATAGTCCTCTAGCTTCTTCTTCCTCGACAAGATTCCCTTCATAAACTTTGCATAGCTCGGCATTTGCTCCAAAGCTTCGGCGAAGGGTATGTTGATCTGCAATTTCTTAAATACCTCCAAAAATTTTGCGAATTGTTTGTCTAGTCTCTGCTTCTGAATCCTTTGTGGGTATGGTGCTTGAGGATAGATCACTTGTGGTGTAGCCTTTTCTCAGTAAGTACCTCCTTTTCTACCTCAACTGCATTACCCCCATCTTGCCCATCATTCAAACTTGTCTCAGCATTTTCTGCACATGGGCGCGCCCGCTCCAGGTTTTGTTCTTCCTGGGGCGCGGCCGCGCCAGCCTCCAGATTTTCCAGTTGCTTCCCTGATCTCAAAGTAATGGCTTGACATTGTTCCTTGTCGTCCCGCCTTCCTGGATTTGCTTCAGTACTGCTCGGTAGAGTCCCTTGCGGTCTGTTAAGGACTGCATTGGCAATCTGGCCTATTTGAGTCTCCAATGTTTTAAGAGACACCGCTTGGCTCTTAACCATTAACTTGAGTTCTTCTATCTCAGCTCTCTCCTTTGATTGTGAACTAGGAGCTGGATTGTGTTGATGTTGTTGTTGATGAAATCCGGGCGGATGTGACGGTCTAGGGGCATACTATTGTTGAGACTATTGTGGCTGAGCTTTTTGTTGTTGGTATGGTTGGTATTGAGACTGTTGAGCACTTTGGTATGGTTGTTGTTGAGGAGGTTGGTATTGAGATTGTTAAGACTGTTGAGCATTTTGGTTGTTACTCCAAATGAAATTAGGATGGTTTCTATTGTTTGGATGGTAGGAGTTCGAAAATTGATTCTGAGGCTTTTGATAGTTGCTGACGAAATGAACCGACTCTGTAGTGATGGCACATTGTTCTGTCGGGTGTGATCTGGCACACAGCTCACATACAAAAGCATCTTGTTGAACTCTATTTTCAGCCATAGAGTCAATCTTCTTTGACATCGCTGCCATTTGAGCTGAAAGGGCTGTGACGACATCCACATCCAAGATTCCTGCCACTTTTGGTTGCGACATTCTAGAGGTAGGATTCTGATATTCTTTAGCCAACATGGTCTCAATTAAGTCATACGCTGTTTCATAGCTCTTGGCCAATAGAGCTTCTACTTATGCGGCATCAATGATTGACCTTGACAGCCATCCCAAACCATTATAAAAACGAGCTGATTACCATCCATTCTGGCATTTCGTGATGCGGACATTTCCTTAGCATCTCTTTGTATCGTTCCCTGGCCTCATATAAAGATTCCCCCTGTTGTTGTGCAAACTGAGACAGGGCACTCCTCATCTGAGCAGTCTTAGCCATGGGAAAGAATTTGGCGAGAAACTTCTGTGCTAAGTCCTCCCACGTAGTGATTGAGCCTGAGGGTAGTGAATGCAACCAACTCTTCGCTTTATCCCTCAAAGTGAATGGAAATAATCGAAGCTTTATCGCATCATCTGTCACATTGTTGTATTTAAATGTGTCGCAGATCTCGATAAAACTCGGGATATGCTTATTAGGATCTTCTGTAGCTGCACCCCCAAACTGGACTGTGTTCTGAACCATTTGAATTGTCCCTGGTTTGATCTCAAAAGTGTTTGCAGCTATCGCTGACCTGATTATGCTGGATTGTAAATCATTGATCTTTGGCATTGAGTACTCCCTCAACGCTCTATTTTCGGCTCTCTATTCCTCGGCTGCCATTTCTACCGCCTGTTTAGGTTCCTCTTGTGTGTTAGTAGTTCTTGTGTTCGCTCTCCAAGCTCTACCGTTGATGTTTTCTTGTAGAGGCACCAACGCAGAATTCGTGGATCGAGTGTACATAAACTAACCACAAGTACCTGAAACACAAATAAAAGTAAAATAGAAATGAGATAAGAAGTGCAATTGTTCAAGTCAGACAAATCTAACAAAAATTGATGTCAATAGTACTAAAAATAAAAACTTATTCCCCGACAACGGCGCCAAAAACTTGTTGCTCCGTTTCGGTGTAAACAAAACAGATACAAACGCGTGCAAGTATACACGGTCGACAAGTAATAAATGATAAATCAAGATCGTTCCCACGGAGAAAAGCAATTATATTTAAACTATCATGCAATAATTCTATAGCTATTTTCGGCTGCTCAAATGAGTAATCAAAGTGTGAATGAATAACTAGAATGATTTTAAAGTACAATTAACTAATTCACAGACGATGAATTCAAATTGGAGAAATATGGGATCCTAATGTCACTTATTACGCCATCCAGTCTATACACCTCATGTTATGTTAATCAAATACTACAGAATGCTAGTCGAGAGCACGAATGTGAGAAATGGCTATCTTTCAATATACCAATTCCATATTATATAAAATCCACAAAAGAGATAGAATTCATATAAACATCAATAAAACCTAAATCACTATATGTCTATGTGACTTATAAGCCATATCGATTTAAGTGCAAACTCTCAATTGACTACATATGGTAAGCCGGTATATGCCTATCGGGATTACGAATCACAAAATTACATCGCATGCAAATTTTATGAACATATGCTAGCATGGCCAAATCTAAGTTGGTACTTCATCTTTCAATTTCATACAAACTATTACGGTAGATGGTGATCAAGCATCTAATCAATCAATACAACCATGCTAGGCATTCAATACACAATCAATTACACATAACAAAGAGGCCTATCGAACTAGATTAAATAATAAGATCCATTAGAATCCCATAATGGTGGTTAGTTCATCTCTGAACCAATAACCATTATAGGATTTGATCTAAGCATTGAAAATATAAAATGAGAACAAAGGGATAAAGAGATGATGAGAATGCAAATCTGATATTTCTCTGTCCACAATAAGCTTCCAAGCTCCAGTTCAGATCACAATCAATCCAAGTATAAACCCTAGAATGGAAATCTACTTAGAACTAGAAGAGAGAAGTAGTGAAGCTCCAAACCCTCTCTAGCTCTCCCTAGAATAGTAAAATAAAACTGAATTATCAATACTGCTCATTCGTCCTTCGCAAAATACACCCCTATCTGGAATACATGCTCAGCAAAAAAATTAAATGAAAAGTCAATTTTGTTCTCAGTCTTGATAGGCGTGGCCGCGCGGCCCCGTAGTACATTTGGGGCGCGGACGCGCGCTTGTCCAGAGTGCTCTCTGGATTCTGCAACTCGGTGCGGGCGCACGTCTTCTCTTCTTTAACCCGGCGCAGCCGCGCGACTCTGTGTTTTCTGCTGGCTGCTGCTGGTGCATTGTTGGTTTCCTCTGCTGCTACCTTAGACCTTCTTGCTTTTCTTTCTTCATCTTTTGCCTTCACTTGACTCCTGATTTGAGGCCCTTTTTGCACAAGCCATATGCCATTTCCTTATGCTAAGCCCATCTTCAAACCACCAAACGTTCTCCACCTTGTTTTTGCCAATTCCATGCCTTTTCATGCCTTTTCATGCCATTATTTTGCCAAATGAGTTTCCATAGTAAAACCTATAGAACGAAGACAAAACATATCAAAAAATACTAAAATACTCGAGATTAAGTCATAATCATAGCATGTTGATAGCCAATAAGTAGGTGTAAAACCTACTTATCTGGAAGGCAACGGAAGAGAAAGTTAAACACTTTCTTTCCAATTTTACAAAGAAAGTCTTTCCCTTACATCCCCTTCCGTTCCCCCAAAAAATAAAATAAAACTCACAGACACACCATAATAGTTCAACAATAACTCAATGGGCATCAACATAAGTGTTAAAATTCATTTTCCTCTAAAGCCAGAACAAACTCATAATTTAACATTGCACTCATCAAACAAAATAGTTATACTTAAAAGAAAAAATAACAAACCGTTCTTGATGCGGTACGGAAGAGAAAAATCAAAACATTTATTATTAATTTTGTATTGTTATTTAGAGATAAATATTAGATTATTAATATATTTATTTATTAGGAAATTATAGGAGAGTTTTATTGTAATAGTAAATTTTAGTTAGAAGATTGTTTCCTTTTTAAATTAGGATTTTTACTTAGAAATATTGGGTTTTTTATTTAAACATTGTAATACTTCATTATTTTACATATTTATTGAATGAAGTGATTTGATATTAAAGTTATATGCTTTTGTGTGTATTTTTTTATCGATTTTCTGCGGGAATAGGTATTGTTATTACTTCTTTTTTATCTCGTCCTACATCATAATGGTATCAGAGTCGAACTTTTTGATATATTTTGATTTCACCCGATTCCTTTCTACCATATTTTTCTAGCCTCCATCAAATTGTCAAAATTCGCTAGAGAATCGACAACAATTTTTCGAGACGAAAGCACGATCTGTAGCAAGAATTGTCATCGATGTAGTCTACATCTATCCAGGGGAAAAAAATCAATACTACTATTCATCGCTCCGCTGTTCATACAAGTTCTGGAGTTTCTTCTGCCAAATTATAATTTGGCACTCCCAAGTTTCTATAATTTTCAATTTAGCCCCCTTAAGTTTTTAAAATTTTCAATTCAGCCCCTAAGTTTTTGAAATTTACAGTTCAATCTCTTAAGTTTTTAAAATTTTCAATTTAGGCCCTAAAATTTTCAAAAATGTTCAAATCAGTCCCTATTTCTTTATACTTTATGCGCCCCTACAAGAAGAAAAAAAATTTGTTAGTCGGGAAAAAGAAAATAGATATACTATATCATTTATGGTGACTTATAATTGAAAGTATCGTCTTAGAGGAATTGAAGAATCCATTGCCGCACTTCTAACAAATTAGGCTAACATTTCAAAGTTCATCGTCGCAATTCCAACATGTGGTCAAGGAAACAACGCAAAGGTTAAAAGTGTGATGCCAGGTCCTACAAGTAAAATATAAGGAGACAATGAGACTCTTCAAGAAAAAGAATTTCGACACGTCGAGACTCGTGAGGATCTTAAATTGACTAAAGTTGATGATGTTATATCCATTGAAGATTTCAAGGAGGTTTGCATTAAAGAAAGTGTAGTGCAAGAAATGAATCATGTTGACCAAAAAGTTGAACACAAAAAGAAAGACACAATTGAGGTAGAACATGTTGATAGGGGTGTAAGCCGAGTAGAGTAGCTCGGTACTCGACTCGAGATCGACTCGAAAATATGATCCAAAGTTCGAATTCGAAATTGATCTTAGTCTAATTCGAGCATAGTAATGTTCGCTCATATTAGAGTTCAAATATTTCATTTTTTTCTCGAACTATACTTGATATCTATTCGATTGATCATATTCGAGTACGGGTCTAATCCATACTAGTAAACTAAATATGTGATATTAGTATCAATCTTTATAATTTATAAAGTGTAGTATGAAATTGTGTAAGCTTGTACTTGAATAAATCAATGAATTGATTGTCAATTTGTATTACATTCTTTGTAATTTATTTACATAAATAAAAGTAAAAACTTGTATGTATAAACATTAGTTCAATAATCAATTTAGTATGTAGTGGTTCAGTTTTCAGTGAAATAGTTCATATTCGAAACGAAATAGTTTTCAATAATTTAGTTCATATTTAGTATGTATGAGTAATTCGTTTTGTAAATGAGTCGATTATTTACGAACCGAGTAGGTCCGAGTAATGATCCAAGTTAAATCTGACACAAAATTAAAAACTCCTTATTGAATCTAAGTCGAATTCGAGCTTAATTTTTTCGAGTCAAGTCGTATCTGAACATTGGGGTGTCCGCTGAGATTCGACTCGTTTATACCCCTACATGTTAACTTTCTTCTACCAAATTCTATATTCGAGTCCAAAGATGCATCTAGTTTCTTGTTTGTGTCAATGCTATTACCAAAATTTGTGTTCAAAAAATATGCATGTTTTGTTATCATGCATTTCCTAGACTATGATTTATTATTCTTTGATATTTCAAAACTCGAGGACGAGTGTTTTTTCAAAGGTGAAGAGAACGATGCAACACAGAAGTAAAAAATCAAAACATTTATTATTAATTTTATATTATTATTTAAAGATAAATATTAAATTATTAATATAATTACTTATAAGATATTCTAGAAATTTTTTATTATAGTAATAGATTTTAGTTATGAAATTATTTCCTTTTTAAATTAAAATTTTTACTTAATTCCCAAATATTAAATTTTCTATTTAAACATTGCAATACTTCATTATTTTATAAATTTATTGAATGAATTGATTTGAGATTTAAACGCTCTCGAGGGATAAGTACTATTATTACTTCTTTCCTACCCCGTCTTGCATCAGTTTTGATCTACCAACTATTAAAAACAAGAATACACCTCCAAAGCAGGCTCTAAAGGCATTATAAAAAATTAGCAATAACAAGGAAAATTCTCCGTGACATTCATACAAAAAATGTTATTTTTCTCTAAAGCCAGAACAGACTCGCCAAACAAACTAGTTATACCAAGGAAAAATAACAGACCGTTCTGATCAACGAGTTATTAAATACAATAAACCTTCAACGCAGCTCAAAAGGCATTATTATAAAAAATTAGCAATAACTAGGAAAATTCTCCATGACACGGATACAAAAAAAATGTCATTCAAAAATTAATCATAAATATAAATGGCAAAATTTAACTTTGCATGAAAACAGAGAAATCTGTTTCGGAGGGTACCACCTCAAATTCTATAAGAAACTTGAAGCAGAGAACAAAAGGTCATCCTACTGCAGGCAAAATAGCAACCAAACAAAGACTCAATCTAACAAGAAAAACCAGATGGATTCGATAGCTATCAGCAAGAAGTGCAGCAACAACCAATCTACGAATATATCGGCTAGCACTCCACAGCTACAGCCACAATCTCATGTGCTGTAACATCATGCAACTAGCATCAGCTTAAGCTATACATATACAAACACGTTTTAAATGCATCAGCATATGCTATAACAGTTGCCAACCTAAGAGCGACACATTAAAGTTTATTCAAATACCAAAAAATTAGGCAGCTACGTGTTCCTCGCCATGGTCAACTGCATGCTAACAATGTCATCCCGGCATAGCAGGTTTCATTTTAGATCATCACTCAAAGAATAGCTGGTGCTTCAGAAAACTGCATCAACCATATATAACAGAATGTGGACTCCCAACCATCTTTTTGGGTCATCACAGCCTCACAGCTACTAACACTCCTTTCCGACCCAATGTATTAAGTCAGTAAACATAATAACCAAATGTCAGAAACTCATTGTGACTTCAGTAGTACAAGTTTTTTTTAACTCTTACCAATCAAGACAGCATCAGAGTTATATTGTAACACACTGTAGTTTTGCAACCAGCAAGAAATGATATCAACCAACAGCAAAGTAATAACAGCATCAACAGCTGCTGCATCATCTCACCAGTCGGCCACATTAAATCTTCCCGAACACAACCAGTACATGGTCCATCATAAGTTAAATTTTAGTTTTCCAAATTAGAATTGAACCAATCAATATGCATGCCTAACTAAAACTTACAAATGATGTCATAAACAAGTAAATTAAAACACCCATAGCAGATGAAACCAAATGGACAAATTCTGGAATATCACAAAAGAATACTTGCACAAACTGCAAATATTGCCAAGAAGAAAAAGCCAAAAGTGCTAAAACTACCATTAAAGTAAGACAGGATGCATCCAGTACAACAAAATAAATAACCTTAAAAGTAAACTTAGGGGGCTCAGTTCTAGAATTCCTCATACTTAGCACATGGGAAATCTGAAAATGTTCTCTCCAGAAGCACTACAGCTAAACGAAGTAAACCAAGCAAATGATCTCTCTGCCTTATTCCTACAGAAAAAGAAAAAAAAAACCAAGCTTAAATTAGCAACCAACCATCTGGCCTAAATATAACATAATAAGTAGTTCATTTTTTTTCATATATTTTTGTTTATAACATAATAAAAAGTTCACGACTCACATCAGCATCAGAATTGCGTGGAGACGGAGTTCGAGAATCAGCAGCCCGATTCCGAGGGGAAACACTTTGGGGAACAGGGGAACGTTCTTTGTGGTCACGCCCATCAGTACTTCTGCCCCTCGAAGGAGGTGTCCTGCGTGGAGATAGGCTCCTTCGAGGACTAAAGCTACGCCTAGCAGGAGAAGCACTTCAAAACAGACCCAAATGACATCAGACACTATATTAGAAACACAAAAACATTGCATAAGAAATTATGAAGAACTAGTACCTTCCATAAGACCTACTCCGACTACGTCTTGCATCATCATATCTGCCTCTATCACGGTCTTTCCGATAATCAGGGCTTAAACTGCGACTTCTGCTTCGATGATGATAATTCCTTTCCCTCCCACGGTGTCTGTCACGGGTAGATCTATCCCTACTTCGACTGCGACTTCTCCTCCTGGAATCCTTGTCTCTATATTCATCCCTATATCTGAAAAAGTTTTCACAATAGAAGAGCGATATAAAAATAAATATGGAGCAACTAGATGACCAAGAATAGAAGAGTTTGTAAATAAATTAAATCATAACTACCACATTTAAAGGACACTGCATCCCACAGATGCTTTGATAGTAAATTCTGATAGAGGAGAATAGTTAGTACCTACTATAAATCTATTGTTATTGCTAAATAAAATACCTAGATCCCCTATAGGCTATAATTTCTAAATATAATTACAATATATATATCCATAAATATAAATACTAAAAATTAATTAATAAGCTCATGCAATACCCTCGGTTTATTTTTCTCTACCACATCATTGAATCTCCTCCATTTGAGAGAACTATCCTCGAGCTTCAAAATGGACAGTGAGGGGAAATGAACCAAGGGTGGTCATCCTGTGTTTTATCTCCAAGATACTAATAGTTGGCAATAGTTGGGACAATATGGAGAACACTGAAAAAGCTAAACAAAATTGAAAAGCTCAAACTGGACTTTGATTTCTTCTTTTCGCTATAATATCACTTAGATGCAGGACAAGATTTTAATGATTTAGGCAAGGGAGGGAAAGAAGATAAATAAGAACCATACCCAATGGCCACAAATGGAATAAAGCACTTTCTCACATTTTCAACGATATAGCATTACATCACATTATATAGAAAATAGAAAACCTAATTCTAGTATAATTCCAGAAACTAATTCAATAAGGAAACAAAACACTAATTACTACCTGATATAGTTAAGAATGGCAATGGATCTATTACTATTACATAACTAATTACCTCGAGACCAATAGTTTCCTAACCTAATTACATAATTACAATCAGTTTAACCATTAATTAACAATACCAAATAATTTATTGGTGAGTCCTTGCAATTTCCATTAGTCCTCTTTATTTTGTACACTCCTGGAACTCTTCCATATAGTTTTTATCATATTGTGATGTAGAGCGCCATCAATCAACAAGGCAGTTACACGTTGAAGCCATAGATTGTTCAAATTTGGAACAAACCAATTGGATCTAACAAAATTGATATATATAGACTTGTTTGACCATTTTTTGGGTTGTATAACACCTACAGACATACTATGTACCTGATAATGAGAAACTATTGAATAAATGAATATGAATTCAGTTCAGCATCTGTGTCTCAATGAGAAATGTTTCAAGCCATTACTCAATTGTTTATCATACTTTTCTTATAAAAAAGAGAGATTATATTTGTATAATATCAAATACGGTTGATAAATTTCCAAAAAACAAAATTATTTCTGCTGAAACCAGTGAAAGTAAATTTAATTCCATCACCTACTTGCTTATATTTTTTTTTCATACATCCCAAAAAGTAAACAGAGACCTAACGGACAGTTATATCTAGTAGATATCCCCAAAGCAGACATAGTTAAATGCATAGCTATTTCAAATGCAATTTCGGGAAACTTTTAATAGATAATTATATCATAAGCATCCACACTGAGTTGTTTCCCATAAATTAACAAAGCCCTATTCATAATATTTTACCGTCTCCCCACATACACATTGATAGTTATATTTGATAATCTTTTGGAACTCTCCCAAAATTGCCTCAAACCGAGAAGAATTTTTATTTAAAACATTGCAATATCAAAAATATCTTCAGAAAGCAACAATCAATACCTTGGACGAGGACTACGGCTCCTTGACCTCCCCTTTGACTTTTCGACTGGTTCTAGTATCCTCCCTTTAGAACTGAAAATCAAAACCATATAAAGAACATGTTAAACAACTCTAAAGCAATACCCCAAACCACCATAAACTAACTCTACATTGGAAACATTAAAGTTAATACATGCGACAAAAATTCACCAAAATACATATGGAAATGAAATTATGGGCCCCCTGAAAATAATATAAAGCTCAACAAATAACCAAACATGACCGTAAATCTATTATTACTACACATTGCTCCCTTCATTTTCTATTGTAGTTATCCTTTAATAAGAGAACCTTTTAAAATAAATCTACTAATTCTGATGATGTTCCAATTTTAAACTCCCACTGTCCAGATGTCCTTTAGTAAGAGTACCTAAACCTTTTAAAATAAAGATACTAATTCTCATGATACTCCCACTGTCCTGGAGTAGTTATACTCTTTGGTTCTTTCCCTTACAAAGGATTTAAGAAAATATTGACAATGTGTAACGTCAACTTAAGTTTCAAAATTAACCTGTACTTGGAGTCCATCACAAATTTATAATTTTTTCAAGACAAGGGGAAAAGTAATGCAATGGTAATGGAAGGACAAAGTTAACAACTACTAAAAAGGTTTTGTAACATCTTAAATATCAAAAGAGGGGAAACTAATTTAGGGGCAGGGAAGTATATAATTCCATAATTAAATATAGAATGGCCTAAAAATTAATTCAAACTAGTTCATATTAAAATGAAAATTTAATCTATTTTCCTAAAATATTGAAGTTAAAAGATGGGGACTACTACACATACATATGATAGTGGGTAAAATTATGCCCAAGAATGACTCACATTCTTTCAGCATTAGGTCCATACTTGGCAAATTGAACCATTATCTCCCTCCCATCAACAACTCTTCCTGATAGAAGTAACAATTTCATAAAATCACAGATCAGCTCTCTAAAAAAAAGCCAGGAAAATAACTAAAAGTTTAGAACTTGCCATCAAGCTTTTCCACAGCCTTCTGGGCCTCATCTGCATACTTATATCGAACAAACGCAAAACCTCGCGAGTCACCAGTCCTAATAAAAGAAATCATACACACATATCACCAGTCCTATCAATAACACATACATACATATAAATACATAGAGAAAGAATAGAGATTCAGAACCTTCGGTCTCGGGGGATGAACACATCGACGACCTTTCCATACTTGTCGAAAAGGGGGAACAAGTCATCCGCAGTAGTTCCTGATGAAACCCAAATAAAAACATAATCAAAAAGAAAAACAATACCAAAAACAGAAACAAAATTAAAAACAGGATGTTTTAGGAATCAGTGAACCGAAAAACAAAAAAAAAGTAATTTGAGTGGAGAAAGGGAGATTATTGGGGGAGTTGTTGCTCACGGAAAGTGATGTTGAGAACGAGGAGAGAGTAGGTGTCTTTGATATCTGGAGGGCCGGCTCTTCCGAAGTGCGACATCTTCGCGATTTTTTTTGGAGAGGAAGAAAAAGGTAGAAGAAGGTATTGGGGCGCTAGGGTTTGGATTTGAGGTCGGAAGGGAATGGCGGAATATAGATAATGACTAAGGGAGTCCTTCTTTATAGACGAATATGCCCCTAATAATTAGAGCCGGTAATTTACCATACCCGACCCTCTCCCAAGTCCCACCCTGCCCATTTTTAATTTTTTATATATATTAAAAATTAAACTTTTGTATCTATCAATATTATCTAAGATTATTAAAATAATGTTTGTTTATCTCTTAACAACTCTACATTTGATTCAGTAAGAGAATAAAATTATTTGATAAAATTTTATTTGTCTTTTATCTTCTTTTAATCGATAAGAAAAATATATAAATTCAAATCATTAAGAATTGACTCTTAATGAAAAATTTAAATTTATAGAGTCTCTATAAATACTAATTGATAGCCCGAGTTTGAATATGTTGGATAAAATATAGTTACACACAACACGCAAGTATACGTGATCAACAAGTAATAAAGTGAAAGTAGAGTATCATTCCCACGAGTAATTATTTAATAAAACTTACCAAGTATTAACCCGTAACCAACTCAATCTTATTTAAACAAATAATGTCAAGGTTGTGAATTAAAATATATAATTAAACTAATTCTAACTACCCCTAGAATGAAACTAGAATATGAAGTCTTGAGACTACAATTTCACCTATTGTTTCATTTAAATCAATACACTTCCCATTAAATCAAATTAATTATCTCGGATTGTTAATCAAGAACACAAAGGTAAAATATGACCATCTCTTGATGTACCATACTCATATCAACGTAAATTTACAAATGATAGAACTAAGAAGAACACCCTAATTAACTTATCCACTATATCTCTATGCGAATTTCAATTAAAGAGGGTTGAAGCTCAAGTTCTCAATAGATTACATGTGGTGTATAGGTATATCTCTATCCTATGCATGAATCATGATTTTCATTGTCATGTAGAAGTCACAAACACATGTTATTATGATCAAATCTAAACTCATAATCCGTCTCTCAATTTCATATGGATTATCACGGTAATTGATAGCTACGCAATTAAGCAATTGAACACAAACCATAATAGACAATCCAATAATAATGAATAAGACTAACACGGAAGCATAGCAAAGAAAACTACGTAAAAAGATCCATTGTAATCTCAAAATAGAAATTAGTTCATGATTGAATCAAAATCCAAAATCCTCAATTGTTTATACATTAAATGATAAAAATAGAAGTAAAGAGAAGTTAGGAATTGAGATATGCAAATCTGAAATTCTCTTGCTCCAATTCTGAATCTCCAATGATCTTCAATTGTTTCAATCTTCAACTCTAATCTAAACTAGGATTTTATCTAATCTAATGGAATGAACTCTCCCTAATCCTTGTGAATCCTCCTTTTATATGCCTCTTCATGTCTTTTAGTCCTCCTTAAAGTCCTTCAAACCATTAACCCAAATAAATCCTTTTTAGACTCAACTTCTGAAAACTCTATTTCTTCCCGACAACTTCGCCTCGCGCGAGTTTTTGTACTAGAGAAATCCGACCCGGCGCATGAACAGTTCCAGAAATTACAAAAATGCCATTTAGTTCTATTTTCATGTTTTCATATTAGAAAAAAGAATTGATAGAGAAATACATACTTTGAACATTAACTCAAATTTATTAGTAAACTGTCTGTCACACTCCGTTTTTAGTTGTAAAAGAAAATTCCTTTTACAAATAATCATGTCTTTTTCTTCTTTTGTAAAAAAAAGAGTCATAAGTTTAGTAATTTTCACATCATTTACCTTAGAAATCGTCAATAGAAGTTCTCTTTCGTAACTGTAGTCTTTTAGCAAGGTCCATCTTATAGAAGACTTCAAATACATCCATACCGTGAATCAAAACTATATATAAATGAGATAGCTTAAATTATTAATCTAATGACAACCAACTCCCTGATCAAATAACGCAAGAGTCCTTTCCATATAAATGCATTCAACTTACCTGTATAAATCTGAACAAAACAAATATCTTATCAAACATTCCCTCCAATTCTTCCTCAGATTTCCAGCATGCACGGAGCTTCTCATCTAATTAGACTTTATATTGACATAACTGAAATAAATAAAGTATAAAAAAAATCAACAAAAAATACAGACTTGAAGATTCACAATTATGTGGCATTTAGAACAAACTCTGTGGCATTATTTCAAACATTTAAAGTGCACTAAGTCAGTCCACACAAAGAGCTTTCTACTAACAAATTAGAGACGAAGAACTATGCAAAGAGCATGTAATTTTTTACTCACAAGTAGCCCGCATATTTGTATAAAAAAATAGAAAAAAGTAGGTAGGGAAACCTTGAATCCGAATGTAATTGAGTGGAATCTAGAATCGAAAATAGAATGATCTGACATGTTAAAAAGCACTATAGATAAACTTGGCAAAGTAAATACTGAGAACAAAGATAAATGTGTAAGCTCATATAGGCTTACAATATCACCAGAAAGTTCAGCACTTAAAGGTATCCTTTACCAGCTATCTCCACCATCTGAAGTGTGCAGTAGATTTGCAGGTTTTCCGCAATCCATCCTTCCTTCCCTTTAAAGCTTATATAGTTAAACATGTAATTGTTAAGGAGACAAACAGTGTAACACAATCATCATCATCGTCAATGTCCTAGTAAGGGGGTGAAGTTAAAAGGGTTCTATTTTTACTGAATAAATAACTTGGTTGTATTTTACCTGCAGTTGGAATCTTATTGCATATCCATTATTAGATTTAAGATAACCTGCAAAGTTATTATATAAAGCCACTCCATCAGCCCAAAATGATATAAAAACAATCATATAGATTATCTTTTACCATATCTTCCATAATTAAGCATAATACTTGGACAACAAAATGCCAGTTAAGAAAATTATCTAGTTTTATCATCAAACCCCTTTTTCATTATTTAAGTTTGCAAGAAAATCCCATAAACTGACCAATTCTTGTTATCACAACACCATGAAAGTAGTATGCATACAAGCCAATCATATTTGATATGATAAAACATTTACTTTGTAACAATCTTATTCATTTATTAATGAAAGAATTATTTATTTAAAGGCGTTTATATTATCTGCATAATGTTGTTATATTTAAATGTGATAAACTCATAGTTTTAGGCAATGCTTTTAGAATCATGATGATGATCATGCTAATGAGATCTAAATTCTTAGATAGCTTAAAACTAAAATAATTTCCAATTGATGGATTACTAAATAGTGGATTAGTGAATCCAGATATATTGGTACATACGTTGCTTGCTCTTTGGAAGAGGATGATCGATCTCATAATCATTTGTGTGGAGACACTAAAGTAAGTATGTAGGTACTTATTGGAGAATAAGTACACTAAACGTGGCTCGCTAAGGAATACCTAATGGAGTTTTATTCGCCTATCAATAGGAATTCTTTTAGTGATAATAGTACAAGTAATCCTTAGACTTGAGATCATCATAGTTCTTATGTATGATAAGTTATACTTTGACATATCTCTTAAGACCCTAAGGGTATATCAAAGTGTATGTTTGGGTATAATTAATTATACATGAAGATAATGAATGATCAATAAAAAATCTACCACTTCTAGTAAAAGAAGATAATGTCCTATGTGATTCGATAAATGACAACTCAGCAGTCCTTAGCCAAGACAAAATGAAATTAGAAAGTAGTTTCTAATTTGCATTCTTAGAGTTTGTGCATTTAGGATCGGAATACATATAATTAAATAAAATAAGACTTGATAGTAATGGGTCTTATATTTAATTGGGACATTGTATGGTAGAAGGAATGAATTGTATGGTAACTATTTACTCAAAGGTTCTTTTATGATTAATGTTGAAATCTATATTATCTGGAAAGTCGTTGAGCGCTAAGGGGGCTTACCCTTATTGTAGAATAAATATTATTTATTTAAATAAATTAATAATTAATTAATTTATTTAAATAAAATTAGAATTATTCTAATTAATTTATTCGCAACCGGTTTAATATGGAGAACCTAAACGGTCACACCATAAAAGGATGAATATTTATTTAAGAAGCAAATGGCATAATCGTAATAATAAGTTAAATGTATTTCATTTAATCTATGGTGATAGAATAAATTAAATAACTTAATATTTATTATTTATTATTTTAGAAATATTAAATATAAATTAATAAGAGGAGTCTTATTATTATTATTACTATTATTATTAGTTTAATTCTTAAAGGAGTTTGAGAATTAATTAATAAAAGTACTCTCCCATATTCCTAATAAGATTAGGAGGTAAATTAATTAAAGGAGTTTAATTAATTGTTCTTAATAAGATTAGAAAGACTAATTAATTAAAGGAGTTTAATTAATTAATATGTAACCCTAATCCTAAAATTTTTAGGAGGGTTGCTTACATCTATAAATAAGAGGAGTCTTATTTTGATTTTGGGCTAATGCAATTTTCAAGAGTTGGGAGAGCACACTTTTTTTAGAGAGAGAAAAACTAGGATTTTGTCAATAACCCACCTTCTTAATACTTGTTCATCCTTGGTGGATCACCTCTAGAGGTCAAACACTTGGGTAGCTGACGTTGATCAAAGGAAGGAATCACACCCGGTAGATTCAAGTCGAACAAGGAAATGATTGAAGTTGAACTCGTACATGAGGAAGCTCATATCTTCAAGGGTACTATGAATCTCATCTTCTTCTTTTCGTTTAATTAATAATTACGCATAAAGGATGATCCGGGTATATGGTTTGTAAAATTTTAAAACTCTTATTTTTACGCTTTCGCTTGTATGTATGTAATTGTTGCATGCTTATGAATCTTACAAACCTAACAGTGGCATCAGAGCTAAACCTTTATGCGACTTATTAATTGTTTAGATTTGATATGTATTATTTTGAACATTTTAATTGGGCATAATTGTTAGCTAAGAATCATATTTTTTGGAGAAAAATTGCACAATTCGCGAACCAGAAAAACATATTCTGGACACTGGCACCGCAGCGCCGAATTGTAGTACAACCCCGGCGCTGCAGCACCAGCTCCGATCTTTTGAACGCTAACGTGGCACTGTAGCCCCGGAAGCCAGTTTTTCAGCGGCGCCATAGCGCCAAAGCTGGATTTTGAATTCTAGTGACGTGGCGCTGCAGCGCCAGATGCTAATTCACTAGCGGCGCCGCAACGCCACTCTCCAAAAAATAAAATTTATTTTATTTTTGATTTCTAATTAAGATAAAATGTTTATTTTAATTAAAATTAAAATTATACGTTTTTCTATAATTCTAAATTAATAAAGGAGTTTATTAGATTTGGAATTGGATTAAAATAAAGATGTTTATTTTAATTAGAATTGAATTTCATGCTAACTAATTAGAGTTGGAATTGGATTCCATGATAACTAATTAGAGTTGAAATTGGATTTCAAAACTAACTAGAATTGCCCATTAACTCGATATCAATGCAAATATTGAATGTTTTATTTATTGATGCATATGGTGATATGTATGATAATAAATGGGGTTGATTATGGACTATTAACTAATGAGATTGGATTTTATTTTAGTTGAATGCTTGACTGTATAAGTTTTATTAAATTGGGTCTGCGTATCTCGTCTTCTCTAATTTTTATTGATGTAATTCTTATCTCCCGCCTATGTACTTCTCCTTGACTGCTGATCAAGATTTCTATTTATTGTAAATAGTTTATGTAATAGGATTAGTTAGAATTACTTGAAGAATTAGAGACCAAGAGGCAAGGAGCACATGCAGACCCGTTTGTAATGGAGCCCGGGATTTAAATGTAATAGTTATATTTAAATTTAATTCTTGCACCACTAGGTTTGACCTTTTGGTTCACTTGGTGGCTCGAGTGAACCAAACTAGAATAAAACTTCATAATCAATCCGGCTAGAATATTGTATTCTATATGCATGCTTATACTATATATATTATATATTATGCAATATGTTTTGCAAGTCAATTAATATGACGCATATTTTATATATATATATATATATGTGTGTGTGTGTGTGTGTGTCGACGTCGGAAAAAAAATCTGCGGGTCGGGTCACAACCCGGATCTTTCTCTCTTCCTAAGTTATGTCTACCCTTACTCTTTTTATTTATGAAAAAGGTTTTGAAGGGTTTTTTTAGGAAAAGGCCAACATGTATCATGTCGACGATTTGAACGTTTTATAGAGTCTCTAGTTGGTAGTTTAAAATGGTTGTACCAACTTAACCGAGTTTTGAAAAGAGGCCCAATTACTGGACACTGTCGAAACTTGATCTTTGAAAATAAAGTTTTGAGTTCGGGGGCTTGGTTAAGTGTGGGGAACGTGTTAGGCACCTCACAACTCCCGTGTAAATACGGTACCACATCTTTTCAATATTTCCCTTTTAAATCTGCAATGTGTGTGTGAATGCTGGAAGAAAATTGGGCCTATGTTTGTTTGAAAGCATGTCTATGCATCGTTGAACCTATATACGAAGGGTTTGATTTGATTTGTAAAAAGTTTTTGATTTGATTTGCAAAAGCTTTTTTTTCCGAAAAGATTATTGAATGATGTTTTGAAAGAAGGTTTTCAAACCCTTACGCTAACATAGAAATTAAAGCACATCGATACTTCAATTTTATCTTTTTAGCCTTAAGGCTCAATTTAAAAGGTGATTGTCGGGCTGCGAAGCATCCTCGACAACAACATATATACAAATGTCAATCTCCTCATGGGCATGATAGCCATCGAAGGGATTCTGACACGATAAACCATATTTTCACTATGTTGAGACCTTAAATCCGGATAACCGATTTAAGGTCTTTTTATGTACATTTTTACAGAAAAACTAGCATGGTACATTTGTAAAGTGGAGTTTGTCCATCGTGGGAATCAGATTCTGATCAGTTTGATCATGAATCCCACGATCCCTAGGCTCACATAGGGAGGCCAATAAACCTGCACAGCTCAAATTTATACAGAAATATATCCAAATATCGCAAGAACCAAGGATTCATCAGTAAATCCTGGTCCGCACTTGGCCGAAGTATCTCGTTCCCACTAGATAGAGATCTAAGGGCTGCGAGGTAACTTTTATAAATGAAACTAGAAAAATACTAGAATTAAATAAATCTCATCCATTCTAGCTTCCCGGTTCTTTCTGGACCTATTTTGAACCGTTTAAAAGCTAGAGTTGACGAGATTTAAAGAAATCTAGTTCGCCAGTAGAAATGTCAGTGTCGATTCATATCAAATGAATATTCAAAGCAACAATTTGATAAAAATGAGTAAAGCAATATATATAAATAATTATATATACAAAAGTTGTAAAGGGCGATGGATTTTCACACCGGTGCCCGGACTGAAATGTATATATATATATATATATATATATTTATAAAAGGTGTATAAAAGCCACGGAATGATCCAGGCTGGACAAAATGTAAATATATATATAAAAGCAATAAAGGGTGGTGGGTTTTCACTCTGAGGCCCGGACGAAAATATAAATATATATATATAAGTAGGAAAAAGGCCAGAGAATGATCCAGGCAGAACTGGAATGTAAATATTGTTGGGTTTGTACGAAATCGTGACGAAATAAAATTAAAAAATTAGCGGAAGCATGGTATATCAGAGTTTAAAAAATTTCTACAAAATCGTTACCCAGATCATCCTTTATGCAAATTATTAATTTAAAACGATAAATAAAAAGTTATGGAATCATACCCTTGTAGAACGAAGCTTCCACAGGTACGAGTTCAACTCCTTGTTCTTTGTGATCTCCTTGAATTTCTGGGTTAGATTCCTTCCTTTGATCAACGTTAGCCACCCAAGTGTTTGGCCTCTAGAGGTGATCCACCAAGGAAGAGGAATTATCAAGAAAGAGGGTAATTGGCTAAACCTAGTTTTCTATCCTCTATAGAAAAGGAGTACTCTCCAACAATTAGAATTTCGTCAACTGATATCTATTATAAAACTCCTCTTATATAGATATTGGTCAACCCTTCTAATCCTATTAGACATGAAATTTCATTTAATTAATTAAACTCTTTTAATTAATTTAGGCTTCCCACCACATTGGGAATAATTAATTAAATTCATTTAATTAATTTGCCTCCTAATCTTATTAGGAATAAATGAGAGTATTAATATTAAATTAATTACTAAACTCCTTTAGAAATTAAAATAATAGTAGTTGTAATAATATTAATAAGTCTCCTCTTATTAATTTATATTTAATATTTTTAAAATATTAAATAATAAACATTAAGCTATTTAATTTATTCTATCACCATAGATTAAATTAATTATATTTAATGTATTATTACAATTATGCCATTACCTTCTTAAATAATTATTCTTCCTTTTATGGTGTGACCCTTTAGGTTCTCCATATTAAACCGGTTGTGAATAAATCAATTAGAACAATTCTAATCTTATTTAAATAAATAAATTAAACTAATAATCTATTTAAAAGAATAATATTTATTCTACAATAGGGATAAGCCTCCCTAGCGATCAACAACTTTCCAGATAATATAGATTTTAACATTAATCATAAAAGAACCTGTGAGTAAATAGTTACCGTACAATTCAATCCTTCTACCATGCAATGTCCCAATTAAATATAAGACATGAATTTACTGTCAAGTCTTATTTTATTCAATTATATGTATTTCGATTAGAAAATGCACAACTCCAAATAATACAAATTAGAAACTCCTTTCTAATTTCATTCCACCTTGGCCAAGGATTCGTAGGTTGTCATTTAACTAATCACATAGGACATATCTCCTCTTTTACTAGAGGTAGTAGATTCTTTATTGATCATTTATTATCTCCATATATAACTCATTATACCCAAGCATACCCTTTTATATACCCTAAAGGGCTTTAAGGAATAAGTCAAAGTATAATTCATTACATACAAGATACTATGATGATCTCAAGTCCAAGGATCACTTGTACTACTATCACATTAGGAATTCCTATTGACAGGCAAGTAAAACTCCATTAGGTATTCCATAGCGAGTCACGTTCAGTGAACTTATTCTCCAATAAGCACCTACATACTTGTTTTAGTGTCTCCACACAAATGATCATGAGATCAATCATCCTCATCCAATGAGCAAGCAACATATGTACCAATCTATCCGGATTTACTAATCCCCTTTTTAGTAATTCCACGATTGGAAACTATTTTAGTTTTAAAGCTTTCTAAGAATTTAGATCTCATTAGCATGATCATCATCATGATTCTAAAAGTATTGCTTAAAACTATGGGTTATTTATATATTATAAAAACAGCACCATATAAATAATTAAATGCCTTTAATAAATGAATATTTTTATTAATAAATAAATAAGATTGTCTCCAAAATATATGCTTTATCATCACACATGATTGGCTTGTATGCATACTACTTTCAAATATATATATATATATATTTATAGACAGAAAAGTAGTCAACCAAGATTGGGAAGATAACCCAGTGTGGTGAATGTTGCTTATATATGCATATATATATATATATATATATATATAAGCAGTAAACAGGCCACAGAATGATCCAGGCCGAACTGGAATGTAAATATATATATAGACAGAAAAGTAGGCAACCAAGACTGGGAAGATAACCCAGTATGGTGAATGTTGCTTATATATGCATATATATATATATATATATATATATATATATATATTTATAAAAGCAATAAACAAGCTACAGAATGATCCAGGCCGAACTGGAATGTAAATATATATATATATAGACAGAAAAGTAGTCAACCAAGACTTGGAAGATAACCCAGTGCGGTGAATATTGCTTATATATGCATATATATATATATGCATATATAAGCATTAAACTATTCTGTCTATATATATATATATATATATATAAAAGCATTAAACTATTATGGATTTGACATCCGGGCTTGACAGAATTGAAAAGTTAGTATTTATACAGTTAAATATATACAAAAAAAAGTCAAACCCGGACTGGGAAGATAACCCAGTTCGGCGAAGTTGCTTAATACAAAGATGCAAGTATATAAAAGCTGCTGGAAGCGACGGATCGTCAATCCGAGTTGTAGAAATGCCAAAAAATGCGTTTAGATACTAAAATGTACCAAAAGTTAACAAAAACAGCCACATAACTTAGTTCCGGACATATTTAGAAAACGAAACTTGATATGCAAGTGTATAAAAATGCAAGGAAGTAATAATAACTTTCTAATCGTAAAAATACTCGCAATGGACTGCTACATGGGCTTTTTGCCAAATCGTAGGCTTTAAATGTCCAAATCTACCGGTTATTTTTTGATATGTGATAGTATGTGGGTATATCTACGTGTTAGAGTGAAAAAATTTGGGTTTGAAAGACAAGAAAACAGCTGGAAAACCAAACGCGCAGGGGTTCAGAGCGTTTCTCAATTATCAAATGAGCTAGGGGTCACCTCATAAATATAGACCCAGGTGCCTCCACTCTACCTGCGACTGCCTCCACTGTACCTGCGGCTCCACGTGGCAGGGTCTGGGTGGCGGGCCCTGTTGCCTCGAAGTACGCGCACTCGAGCAATGCAAGGTCAGATTCGAAACTTTCTAACTTTTGATCGGAGCGTCCGTTTGGGGCGTGCTATACCTTTTCGGAAAGCTCTTTTCGAGGGCTTCACAATGACATATGATTTAACCCTTTTTGAGTCCAAAAAGATGGGTTCATAACTAGGTCTTCATTTCCACGTAGTTTGTCCGTTGAGCCGTCTTGCGCTGTTTTCACTTGGGATCAACGTCATGGTTCTTCTGACCTTGGTGGCATCAATTTGGCTTGAGTTTGACCGAATTGGATTCAAGTTGGTAGAATGACCATTTTCCCTCTCCTAGAGTTATTTACTGTGCAGGCACGGTCTTTGGCTGTCTTCCTGGGGTTGTTTCCCGAGGTTTGGCTCCCAGCCGATTCTGTTTGTCCTCAGGGTAGTCTTTGAGGCTAACTTAGTCCTCCCAAGGTTGACTCCGGGGATAATGTGATGCTTTGAGTTTATCTCTGAAGGTTGAATTGGCTTCCTAGGGTTATTTCTAGGGCTGAATTGGATCTCCCTGTTGTGACAAGGGCTTAACTATACCTTTGGGTTGTGACACGGGCTTAATTGATATCCCAGAATTAAGATCGGGGTTGATCTGATGGTCCGGTATTGAGATCGGGGTTGACCTGATGGCCCAGTATTGAGACCGGGGTTGAACTTATGGTCCGGTATTGAGACCGGGGTTGAACTGATGGCCCGGTATTGAGACCAGGGTTGATCTAATGGCCCAGTATTGAGACCGGGGTTGATCTGATGGCCCGGTATTGAGACCGGGGTTGATCTGATGGCCCGATATTGGGACCGGGGATGTGGTTGTCCCGGTATTGGTGACCAGAGTTGAGTTGACATCCCGATATTGGTGATCGGGGCTGTGGTTGTTCCGGTATTGGTGATCGGGGTTGAGTTGACATCCTGATATTGGTGACTGGGATTGAGTTGACGATTTTTCCCTCCTACAAGGTTAGTACCAGGAATGCAAAAATTTCGAGTGTCTACAGATGCCCCTCTTTATCATGTTTATGCAATGCAATGGAATGAACATGATAAAGATTTACTTGACACTTGAAATATGATAGGATATTAATGATGCAAATCGCAATAAAATGAATGTTAAATTATTTTCGTAAATTGCATATCGCATCACAATCGTATTTCGTATTGCAAATCGCATATCGCATCGCAAATTGCTTACCTTTATTGGTGCCTGTGTTGGGGGCTGATATCTATGGTTGATTTTTATCAGTGATGCTGATGTCTATGCTGGTGTTGACTCCAATGGTTTGATTTCCATCGGTGTTGCCGATGCTCGTTTGATGAAGATAAACTAAAATGTTTTCTATATTTCTGTTGAGGATGATGTCCTTTATGATAGCCTTTGCTGTTACCTTAATTTTTAGACCAATGATTTCCCCAATCTGTCGATACTATCAGGGGGCAGATTTTCTCTTGGCTGATGCCGTTGTACATTTCTGAAGGTTCCTCCACTAGGGATATATCTCTTTTGTCGAGTTACCTCAGTGGGTGTTCCCGATGCCTATCCTGATGATAACTTACACAGGCAGTTTGCAACAATGCTCACCTTGTTGGTAGGGACAATGGTTTATCATTGGACTGTCCCGATGTCTACTCGAACGGTAGCAGACTTTTTCATCGAGTTTGTGTATTTAATGTGTATGCATTTTTAACTCTACTGGGTATGTATGTCTAACTTTTTAATGGAGATGTGCGCTGATGTAGTGCTTGTTGCACATGTGCAGACCAGACATGATATGATGATCTTAATTTATCCTAGGTTTATGCATATGCTTAATTGAATTGATGTAGAACCATACCTCACTCTTTCTGAGGTGATTTGAAGTTTCTTTTCAGGCATGGATTTTGATAGGCTTAGTAGCTCTAACTCCCGTATAGCTCCTTTTGTCATTTGCAGAGTAGATTCAGATGTTCCCCTTTTATATGTCGTCTTTGGTGGGGATCATGTTGAGGCTGCTATTTTTCTAGATCTGGATCTGGTGCTGGTCCCTCTTGCGATCTAAACACTGATGGCTTTATTAGGAGATATCCCGATATCTTCGCTGAAGTAGTGTCCCATGGGCTACACCACCGGATCCTTCTTCGATGCTACGCTGGATTGATGCCAATGGTTTGATCACTGATTATGAAAAAGGGCGAGCTCTTTACTTTGCGACCCTACTGGATTAGATCTGGCTTGGCTTATGACCCGAGTGATGCTGACGTCCTAGAGGATGTAGCCTGTTCCTTCATTGCCCATAATTGAAATGTAGTGCAGAGGCCTTGACTTGTGAGGACTTGGCGTAGGTTGACATGTTTAATGATGTAGATTTCATTTGCCAGACATTTTGTCATCAGGCATCTATTTTTTCTAAGTTAAGGACTCTCTTGAGAATTTTTCCCTTTTTGTGGAGGGACAACTTATGTCGCCTTAATTTCTTTCAGGAATTCTCCCTTTTCTTTTGATAAGGAACTTGGTCCCGCTGTAGATCCTTTCTATTTCTTAGAATTGGCAATGCCCCAGCTCTTTTGCAGGTTGTTACTGGGGTTCATAGAAGAAACTCGCTTTGTTGACCACATCCAGAATGAGCAATATCCTGCACATTAGACAAATAACAAAATATGCCCAAAATCTTAATGGCTCGAGCCGTCGGGATTAATAAGATCTTGTGAGGCATTTGAAGTTAAAGTTTATAAAATTGCATGTTTGTATTCAATGCGCTCTTATCTTATTGCTAAAGATCTTAAAAGGGAGTATAAAAATGAATTTTTCCTAAGGAAATTGAAATTTTCATTTGACAAGTTATGAAATCACAAGAAAACTTTGAAGCGTCCATGGTCATTTTTCATGGGTAGGATCAGATTCAAAAGACTCATCTCCCTACATCAGAGACACCTCATCTTTGCTCTAGACACTGCTTCACAAAATTAAACATCATATGACATGTGCACTATGAGTGACGTAACCCTTAGCAGGGTTTTTCTTCTATGACTTTAGATGATCTCATCTTTATCTTACCAAATTTTTTGCTTTCCCCACTCAACTTTGTCTCGTTTTCTTAGGCTATTCAGGGTTACCCATGTAACAAGTTTTGGACCAATGACTCCTAAACAAGATGGTTTTAGGGCACTAGGTGTTAAGACACCCCTTCGGGTTTAATGGCTCGAGTAACAAAGGCCACACTTCAAGATAAGTCAGGCGGTCTACTCTTTTTGATTCTCGTCTGAGCTTGTACAAGATTCATTTTCTTAGGCTCTAAATTACCCGTGTAGCGAGTGTTGGGCCGGTGACTCCCAAACCAGACGGCTTTAGGGCACCAGGTGTAGAGACACCCCTTGGGCTTAATTACTCGAGTAACATAGGCCACGATTCGAATTTGCTCAGGTTTTGCCTCTTCTTTTTGTAATGCTCGTTTTCTTAGGTACTGAGTTACTCATGTAACGAGCGTTGGGCCGGTGACTCTGAAATCAGATGGCTTTAGGGCACCAGGTGTAAAGACACCCCTCAGGCTTAATAACTCGAGTATCCTAGACCATGATTCGAGACATTAGGCTGGCTACTAATTGTCATCCTTGTCGTCATAGTTTCATACCCCACAACTAAGAGTTAGGGTGATCGCAAAGTGCAAACATGCATATGAGGTCAAGTTTGTTACAAAAAGCGCTTTAAACTAGGATGTCGTGCCTAATCAGAAGGTTGAGTAGTCTTAATTCTCTAATCGTTCTCGTGATTCTTGCTCCACGGACGCTTATCAGAGTTAATCCAAGTCATAACAAGTTAAGCAAAAATCTTTTTTCCTTTCCTCTTTTTTCTGAGATTCTAATGCAAGATTTATCTATACTTAACATGTATACCCTTGCTCATGCATGTAACTGGAAGTTGAAAGCACATAAAGAGATGAAAGAGGCATACCTTCTCAGTGGATCGCAGTATTCTAAGAAAATTATGATTAGAAAAGATAGATTGATCATATCGGATCACCAATGATGGAAGCTTTGATGATGACATACCATGCTGATGGTGTCGACTGGTGCATTTCCATTGGATGGTTGATAAATGCCCCAGTGTTGAATTGTCGCAATTTCTAAAATTGGTCCAGTCTTGTTGTAAGGGTCCCAACATCGGGTTATCTTGGATTCTGAACTTGCCCCAATCTTGCTTATCATCTAGGATGATTGCTTTATCGTATGTTTGACAAATGGGCTGATAAGACGCTGAGATCGCAAGAGTCTTTTAACTTATAACCCACATGGTGAACAGGTAGTTGATATGGGCTTTGATGTTTGGATGCCCCAATCATTGTTTCTAACTTGTGGGCGCAATTGAATTTGATGGTTGATATTGAGAGGCCTGCGGATTCCACTAAATTGGACTCAAGGGCTTGTGATGGTTGGTGATGTGATGGCTTTAATCGGATTTGGTTTGATCTGTGAGCTTTAATTCGTGGCCTTTTGCTCAGGGTACAGGTCGTCGGGTATGAGATAGACTTTGCCACGACAGTAGCCCATGTGCTTCTGTGGATCAAAGGAGATTAAGTCTTCTCGCACATCAGGAGTGATGAGTTGCTGATAGGTTGCATCCTATAATGATTGCCATTTCATCCCTGTGACTGGTTGTCTTGATGTATCGATGTCTCTTCTTTTCGAGACTTTCTTCGGATTTGATGGAACAACATTGAGGTGCCATTGGGTCCTCTCAACATGTGTCATCTATCTTGAGTGTCTTTCTTGGATGTAGGCTTTTCAGGTTGGCCTTCATGAGTCGACTCCTACATTGGCGGAGTATGAGCACCTTATAGGTTTGTCAATGGATCTGCCTTGGGCCAGGTCAGCCATCAGTGACTTGTGGCGACCATTCATAGGTATGATAGGCCTGAGGCGCCGGGTCGTTGCTGAGGAGGTTACTGCAGGACATGTAGTGTCCATGGATTTTTTAATTGATTGCTTTGGTAGGTTGGATAGCTACGAACGATTCTCTGGGGATTTTATTATTCTGGCAGTTGTGTGGCAGTTTGCTCGAGTGGATGTTCTGTTGATGTGCATCACTGCTTATCTATACATGCCCCGGTATATGGACCACTCAGATACTGGCTTGATGGTAGTGGTTCGTGCCCTCAAACAGGGTTGCATGATTTTGCTGATAATATTAGCCGAGACTCCGTGGTCGGCTACTTTCTGCAGTACCTATCCAGGGGGATTTTTTAGAGGTAGCGCTGTTCTGCTGTATGTATAGTTCATGGCGCATTTGAGTCCGATCGGCACCTTCAGACACCATTGTGTACTGCTTTACCCATGATATAGCTATGTCCCACTCCTTCCAGCCAGCGGATTGTTCAGATGTAGCGACATGGTCGACCTTTCTGTTGGAGATCGAGTATCCCTTTTCAATTTTGCCATGCTCAGGGCTTAGCTCCCCCTACAGCTTCATCACTCATACATTTGGCATGGATTATTTGCCCCTAGTAGGTTTGAGAGGGGTGACCACATATCATCCGCTGGCAGTCATGGGTCAGTTTGATCATTTTCAGAGCTTTCACCACTTTGAGGGGCTATAGATCAGCAGATATCATCTTCGTATTTGTCATCAGTTGACCTTACCAGGACTTATGAGTGTTGGACTCGTAGGGAGAGGTCTGATTTTTCTAATAGCTATCCAAATTGTTCTCTAGAATATTCTGCATGGTTGGAGGCAGATATAACATCAGCTGCATTTGTCCAGTCAGCTCCGATAGTGGATTCAGACGAGGAGGAGCCTATGGAGGATCCTAATTCTCCTAATGAGGATGAGTTGTTCATGGGTCTGACAGCAGCTTTAGTTAGTGACCCACCGATTATTCCTGCTGGGACAGATCCCTCCTTGGCAGACTCACTAGCTAGAATGACCTTTGAGAGAGATCAGGCTAGAGCGCTGATATTGATAGCCCTTTATAGCAGAGATATGGCTTTTGCTAACAGAGACGAGGCTTGAGCTACTCAGGATGCAGCATTTATTGAAAGAGACAAGGCCCGATCTACCCGAGATACAGCTTTTGAGGAGATTGAGGAGGCATTAGTTATCCAGGATGCTGCTTATGTTGAGAAGGACGAGGCCATAGCTACCCGCGATGTTTATATTACAGACAACACTGAACTTAGATCATATACACACAGCCTGGTTGCAGACATGAGTGCTTTCATAGATGGTCATAGCAGCACTATGCAGATGGCTGTAGATATTCTTGCTCATATGGAGACCGAGGGTCATGAGCTTGCAGCTCCCCCCCCCCAATCTTCTGAGAGGGAGGCCATGTTGGCACTACTATCCCGCTTGTCCACGGGTTCATAGACTAGCTTTGTTCTTCCATTTTTTCATGACTTGCCGTTTTGATGTGTCATGAGCTTTTCCTTGATGGATTGACATTGAGATGTCAGTAGAGCCTGTTGACCAGGAAGGCTTAATAGAATTTGGGTTTTATAGGGTTTCGGTGTCTTGGGACTGGTTTTATATTGGTTCTTTATTTTTCTTTGATGGTCACATCGCACCATGAAAGTCTGCTTACGTACTCCCGGGTGAAGGGAGATCAGGTCATTCGTAGTTCATGTTTTGTGTAAGAGGTTTGATAAGTGTCTTTGAGTTTGAACTTGGTTTGATGGGTTTTTTTTAAAACTTTTTGTTTTAATTTAGAGGGTTTTTGAATTTTTTTTTGTTTGGTTTGATCGCATCAGGAATGGCTGCCTACGTACTCCTAGGCTGAGGGGGATCAGGTCATTCGTAGTTCAGGCTTTGACAAGACCTGATTGTTTTGATTTTTTTGATTGATTTTGATTCTTTGATTTTTGATTTTGATTTTGTTGTTTTGTTTTGTTTTTATTTTTATTTTTTATTTTTATTTTTTTATGCATGAAAATAAATGGCATAATGCTAAGAAAGTGATAATGTCCCAACATCTCCTGGAACTCGCAACTTTCCTCTAGATCTACGTCCTCCTGGCTAGCTGAGGCCTGATAGTCCAGTGGTCAGTGGTTATGTTGCCTTCGAGGCTTGTGATAGAGGTTACCTCCCGGTCATGAATATCTTCAATCATTGTCATAAATTGATCGCCTCCTGAATCAGCATATCCCTTAAGGAGGCTCAAACTGGAATCGTCGCAGAAAGGGATGAAATCTTGATTCCTCGATGGGTTGGCTTCCTTGGGAACTTCACCACCTTTTCCTTCATCTGTTCCTTCACATTTCTCATAGGTTTGAGAGGTTTTGAGTATGAAATCCCTCTGGCACTGCTGTCGTATTTCTTGCAAGGTACTTTCCTTTTGGGCTTTTTCCACACGGGGAAGGATCAGTATCTCCTCCTCATCATCCAGGAGGGTAACATCAGGAAGATGGTTGCTGGCTTTGGGCAACAAGATACTTGATGGTGGTGGGTGAATTTTCTTAGAGGACTCTCTTATCTCCTCTGTCACTCCCGACATTAAGATCAGTCCACCTTGTGTTCTGCCAGGATTGGTGCTCATAGCCGTCACATCCTTTGAACTATCTGTCTCGAGTGGACATCTTAAGCTCTTTATTTCCCTCTCACCTTTTCTGGTCATGGGGACGTCTATCTTCAATTCTCCATTTTCAATGAGATCCTGGATTTTGTGTTTTAGAGACCAGCATTCCTCAGTTGCATGTCCAGGTGAGTTAGAATGGTAGAGACATATATTTGTGGCATCGTAACTTTTCATCTCGGGTTTTGCAGGAGGCAGCAACTCAGTAATCTTTCTCTACGCCACTAACAGTGCTAACACATTTTCCAATGAGTCCCCCAAAGGTGTGAATACCCTTCACCGCCTACTCTCCCTGACTCTCGGTACAGTAGGATTTCGAGGGTTGGCCCATGTTTGGAATGTTGCTTGATATTTCCTGGGAATTCGCATTCCTCCGGACGATTTCTCCTCTGGCGAGATCTTCTAGTAACTTTATCATTCCCCCTCTCTCGTTTACTCAGCATGCTTTGATCTTCTTCATTTAGCTGGCTGATCTTGGAGGGAGATATGCTTACACTCTGAATAACCTCCTCTTTCTCTTGGCTTTTTGATAGTTGAGTGAAAAGCTGCCTTGTATCCTGATGTTGGCGCACTATCAAATTAGCCAGCAGAGTTACTTGATGTTGGATCGTATCAAATTTTTGCATCACTGTCATACCCTCCTCCACGATTTCCAGATCTAGGATATTTGTTCTGTTCCTTTGGGGGTATTCCTCCATCCTTTGTATGTGTTTACGATTTGGATGCATTTCATCGCTTCCTGACCCGATCATGTTTCCTCCCTCCATATCATGAGGCAATAGAAGGTTGGTGTTGACAATTGGATGGTCAGGTTGTTGGACCACAAGATCGCCGTTTTTGATCAGGTTTCGGATTTTATGCTTCAAGGACCAAAAATCTTGTGTATCGTGTCCTGGAGATCCTGAATGGTAAGCAAATCTCTGGCCAGGATTGTATCTTTTGCATTTTGGATCAAGAGGTGGAGCCAGTTCGACAATTTTCTTGTGATCTGTTAACATCACCAACATGTTTTCAAGGGAATCGCCTAGTGGAGTGAACACCCAATTTTCCGTTCTTTCAAATTTTCTTTTTCTGTCCTGGCATTGGTTGAATGCACTTTGTTATTGAAATGACAGATTGCCTTCCTTCTTCCAACTGGGGGGACTATGGTTGGGTCTCTTAAATTTCCCCTGTACAATGAGGGATACTTCTTCATCGCCTTTCATGGGTACCCTATTGGGAGCGTTCGCATAGTTACCCGTCTGTATATGCTCAGCCACTACTTTCAAGGCCGTGAGATCTTTAATCTTGCCTGCTTTCAGGCCCATCTCTGTTATTTCGCCGTGTTTGATCATCTCTGAGAATGGCTTTCCTATTCCAGCTAGGATTCTCTCATAGTAAGGTGCCTCTTGGATGTCTATGAAAGTCATCACCATTTCAGTTTCTGTCATAGGCGGGCTGACCTGTGCTGCCAGACGTGTCCATCTTTAGGCATACTCACGAAAAGACTCGTTGCTTTGCTTTTTGACCTTGGTCACTTGATATCGATTCGGAGCCATCTGAGAGTGGAAGCTGTATTGGTTTAGGAAGGCATGAGCTAGCTCTTCCCAGCTATGGATTTTGGCATTGTCAAGTCGGGCATACCATGTCCTAGCCTCTTCAGTGAGACTCCTTTTGGAAAAGATGCATTCTGAGGTTTTCATCTTCAGCATAAGACCCTAGCTCGCCAATGTATACTTTCAAGTGCGTATAGGGATCGCCTGCCCCATTATACTTCTCAAACTCTGGGATTTGGAATTTTTTAGGATATCTAGCCCCTGGGAATATGCAGAGATCTGAATAGGTGACACTTCCAAGGTTTCAAGTTCCTTTTATTGAACGGATGGTTTCTTCCATTTGTCGGACTTTCCTTCGGATATCGTCATTTTCCCGATCTTCCCTGAGATTTGTGATTTCAGGGGTTTTGTTGGTTCTTTTATTGGATCGAGGTTAAGGGATCTGTATTTCCCTCTTTTTATCAGCACTATGATTGCCACCCTGTGAGGAGGACTTTGTTTGATTGAGCGTTGTCTGACCATGAGTATTTCTACTTTGTCCTTTTAGAAGGATAGCCAATTCTGCTATTTGATTCTTAAGTCCTTCAAACTCCTTCCTAGATAAGGAATCTGACTCGTGTTGACCACTTTCAGCCATGTCGGTGGATAGGCTTTGTGCCTTTTTAGATTGATCTAGCAATGAGACCACTCTTACCTACAAGACGAATAGGTAGTTTAGTCTTGATAGACACTAACCATATACATGTTACGCAATGTGTTAGATTTTGGGGTTTTTAAATCTTATCCTGCAAAACAGAGGTCAGTTGTTTTGATGACAGGATAGCATGACAGGATTTACAAGACATGGAATGTACATTATGACATTTACATTGGAATTGAAAACTTGACATTGAATTGAAAGAGAAAGGCATGAATAGGCTTCCTTTCGAATTTGGTTAATCAGAGGCTGACCTATCTTAGGCTACTCTTGCGGCTTTACGGCATGAGGGTCCCCAGATCATCGCAATCTACTAGAGGGAAAAGTAATCCGATCCTTCAACTGGAGCGAATCTGGGTGGTGCATTTTCATAAGCCCCGAAGACTTAGTCGCCCTCGAAGACATTACTTATCACTGACTGGTTTGCCTCCTGGTGGAGGAATCACACAACATACATTCACATACATCGTGTCTCACCGTTATGCATATGATGACATGGGTGCGAAGCACTAATATGGGTACGAAGCACTAAAAAAGCAGGAAAGCAGTCATTCAGATTCATTCAATGTAAAGACGCAGCATTCACGCATTCATTCAATGTAAAGACGCAGCATTCACACATACGCAGATATGAACGAATTTTTTTGAAAAGATTTGAATGCGGCCTAAGCCCTCTACTGTCCCCAGCGGAGTCGCCACCTGTCGATGTCAGAAAAAATCCGGTGGTCGGGTCACAACCCGAATCTTTCTCTCTTCCTAAGTTATGTCTACCCTTACTCTTTTTATTTATGAAAAAGGTTTTTTTTAGGAAAAGGCCAACATGTATCATGTCAACGATTTGAACGTTTTACAGAGTCGCCAGTTGGTAGTTTTGAAATGGTTGTACCAACTCAACCGAGTTTTGAAAAGAGGCCCAATTGCTAGATACTGTCGAAACTTGATCTTTGAAAATAAAGTTTTGAGTTCGGGGGCTTGGTTAAGTGTGGGGAAGGTGTTATGTACCCCATAACTCTCGTATAAATATGATACCTCATCTTTTCAATATTTCCCTTTTAAATCTGCAATGTGTGTGTGAATGCTGGAAGAAAATTGGGCCTATGTTTGTTTGAAAGCATGTCTATGCATCGTTGAACCTATATACGAAGGGTTTGATTTGATTTGCAAAAAGTCTTTGATTTGATTTGCAAAAGCTTCTTTTTTCAAAAAGATTATTGTATGATGTTTTGAAAGAAGGTGTTCAAACCCTTACGCTAACATAGGAATTGAAGAATATCGATACTTAAGTTTTATCTTTTTAGCCTTAAGGCTCAATTTGAATGGTGATTGTCGGGCTGCGAAGCATCCTCGACCACAACATATATACAAATGTCGGTCTCCTCATGGGCATGATAGACATCGGAGGGACTCTGACATGACAAACCATATTTTCACTATGTTGAGACCTTAAATCCGGATAACCGTTTTAAGGTCTTTTGTATGTACATTTTTACAGAAAAACTAGTAGGGTACATTTATAAAGTGGAGTTTGTCCATCGTGGGAATCAGATTCTAATCAGTTTGATCATGAATCTCACGGTCCCTAGACTCACATAAGGAGGCCAATAAACCTGCACAGCTCAAATTTGTACATAAATATATCCAAATATCGCCAGAACCAAGGATTCATCAGTAAATCCTGGTCTGCACTTGGCCGAAGCATCTCGTTCCCACTAGATAGAGATCTAAGGGCCGCGAGGTAACTTTTATAACTGAAACTAGAAAAATGCTAGATTTAAATAAATCTCAGCCATTCTAGCCTCCCGGTTCCTTCTAGACCTATTTTGAACCGTTAGAAAGCTAGAGTTGGCGAGATTTAAAGAAATCTAGTTCGCCAATAGAAATATCAGTGCCGATTCATATCAAATGAATATTTAAAGCAACAATTTGATAAAAATGAGTAAAGCAATATATATATATATATATATATAATTATATATACGAAAGTTGTAAAGGGCGATGAGTTTTCACACCGGTGCCCATACTGAAATGTAAATATATATATATATATATATATTTATAAAAGCTGTATAAAAGCAACGGAATGATCCAGGCTGGACATAATGTAAATATATATAGAAAAGCAATAAAGGGCAGTGGGTTTTCACTCCGAGGCCTGGATGGAAATATAGATATATATAAAAGCAGAAAAAAGGCCACAGAATGATCTAGGCCGAACTGGAATGTAAATATGTATATTTATAGACAGAAAAGTAGTCAACCAAGACTTGAAAGATAACCCAGTGTGGTGAATGTTGCTTATATATGCATATATATATATATATATATATATATATATATATATATATAAAGCAGTAAACAGGCCACAGAATGATCCAGGCCGAACTGGAATGTAAATATATATAGACAGAAAAGTAGTCAACCAAGACTGGGAAGATAACCTAGTGTGGTGAATGTTGCTTATATATGAATATATATATATATATATATATATATATATAAAAGCAGTAATCAGGCCACAAAATGATCCAGGCTGAACTAGAATGTAAATATATATATATATAGACAGAAAAGTAGTAAACCAAGACTGGGAAGATAACCCAGTGTGGTGAATGTTGCTTATATATGCATATATATATATATATAAACATTAAACTACCGCGGATTTGACATCCGGGCTTGACAGAATTGAAAAGTTAGTATATATATAGTTAAATATATACAAAAAAAGCCAAACCCGGACTGGGAAGATAACCTAGTTCGGCAAAGTTGCTTAATACGAAGATGCAAGTATATAAAAGCTGCTGGAAGCGACGGATCGTCAATCCGAGTTGTTGAAATGCCAAAAATGCGTTTAGGTACTAAAATGTACCAAAAGTTAACAAAAACGGCTACAGAACTGAGTTCCGGGCATATTTAGAAAACGAAACTTGATATGAAAGTGTATAAAAGTGCAAGGAAGAAATAATAACTTTCTGATTGTAAAAATACTCACAATGGACTGGTACACGGGCTTTTTGCTAAATCATAGGCTTTAAGCGTCCAAATCTACAGGTTATTTTATGATATGTGGTAGTATGTGGGTATATCTACGTGTTATAGTGAAAAAATTTGGGTTTGGAAGACAAGAAAATAGCTGGAAAACCAAACAGGCAGGGGTTTAGAGCGTTTCTCAATTATCAAATGAGCCGGGGGTCACCTCATATATATAAACCCAGGTGCCTCCACTCTACCTGCTGCTGCCTCCACTGTACCCGCGGCTCCACGTGGTAGGGTCTGGGTGGCGGGCCTCATCGCCTCAAAGTACGTGCACTCGAGCAATGTAAGGTCAGATTCGAAACTTTCTAACTTTTGATCGGAGCGTCCGTTTGGGGCGTGCTATACCTTTCCGAAAAGCTCTCTCCGAGGGCATCACAATGACATATGATTTAACCCTTTTTGAGTCCAAAAAGAAGGGTTCATTACCAGGTCTTCATTTCCTCGCAGTTTATCTGTTGAGCCGCCTTGTACTGTTTTCACTTGGGATCAACGTCATGGTTCTTTCTGACCTTGGTGCCATCAATTTGGCTTGATTTTGACCGAATCGGCTTCAAGTTAGTAAAATGACCATTTTGCCCCTCTCGGGGTTGTTTACTGTGCAGACACGGTCTTTGGCTGTCTTCCCGGGGTTGTTTCCCGAGGTTTGGCTCCCAGTCGATTCTATTTGTCCTCAGGGTAGTTTTCGAGGCTGACTTGGTCCTCCCAAGGTTGACTCCGGGGATGATGTGATGCTTCGGATTTGTCTCTGAAGGTTAAATTGGCTTCCTAGGGTTATCTCTAGGGCTGAACTTGATCTCCCGATTGTGATCGGGGCTTAACTGTACCTCCCGGGTTGCGACAAGAGCTAAATTGATATCCTAGTATTAAGACCGGGGTTGATCTAATGACTTGGTATTGAGACCGGGGTTGACCTGATGGCCCGGTATTGAGACCGGGGTTGAACTGATGGCCCGGTATTGAGACTGGGGTTTAACTGATGGCCCGATATTGAGACCGGGGTTGATCTGATGGCCCAGTATTGAGACCGGGGTTAATCTGATGGCCCGATATTGAGACCAGAGTTGATCTGATTGCCCGGTATTGGGACCGGGGATGTGGTTGTCCCGATATTGGTGACCGGAGTTGAGTTGACATTCCGATATTGGTGATCGGGGTTATGGTTGTCCCGGTATTGGTGACTGGGGTTGAGATGACATCCCGATATTGGTAACCGGGGTTGAGTTGACGGGTTTGCCCTCCTGCAGGGTTAGTACCAGGAATGCAAAAATTTCGAGTGTCTACAACGTGCATACGCGCTAATCAAGATGAGACAATTAGCAACAAACCCCTCAAAGAAGTTAATATTAAGTTGAAACGTTCAAAGATATTTGGAATATCGAACGTCGCCTTCTAGTATAGTAAAATAATAGAGTATTGAATATTTAATATGAGTTTGTTGTACACACACAAGGCGAGTATTAAATATTTAAGATGTTATTTTATTACATATTATGTATATAAGGAATTGAACATTACCATTTTGTTGTGCACACACAAGGGCTGTAGTTTTCTCTTCATTTATATGGAAATGCTGGGTCGGACTTAACTAAGATCGTTTTGGTTCGGTGTACACACTTGACCATAATGATCTAAGTGGCAAAATACAAGGAGTTACATGGTGATGTAATTGACAAAAGTTGTCTACCTATTTATTTATATATAGTTTGTTGTGCACACACAAGGCTATATACATTTGAAATGGGATCCTTATTCTCACTGGAAAATCTTTAATTAAATTTGTCGAACAATATATTATGAGGGTAATATAGTTTGAAGAAAATAGTGAGAGATACAAATTTAAAATAAGACCTAATTTATTTTGGTAATTAATTAAATAAATGTATGCTAAAATATTATTTTATTTCACATGTAGAATTTAAAAATATCACACTCACTATCACTGCGTAGCATACTTGATGCTATCAAGTTGACCGGGCCAAATTACACGGACTGGTTAAGAAATTTGAGAATTGTTCTCACTGCTGAAAAGATTTTTTATGTCCAAAATTCACCTGTCCCTGCAAAAGTTGCAGAATAGCCTCTGAGGAAGATATTGCTACTTTTAATAAGTGGTAAGATGATGCATCTATGGCACAATGCATCATGCTCACATCCATGAGTAACGAGCTACAGCGTCAGCATAAGAAAATGGATGCCTATTCTATTTTGCTGCACCTAAAAGAATTATATGGTAAGCAAAGTAGGACTGCTAGGTATTAGATATCTAGAGAGCTCTTCCGATCTCGTATGTCCGAGGGCACTAATGTTGAGAATCATTGTTTAAAGTTGATCAATTTGATTGAACGACTGGAGCAATTGGGATTCGACATGGATGGAGAGTGAAGTCAAGATTTGATCTTGCAATCACTACCAAACACTTTCTCACAATTTGTTGTGAATTTTCACATGAATAAGTTGGATATCAGCTTGCCTGAGTTACTTAACATGTTGAAAACTGCTGAAAGTCACTTTCCATCCAAGCGGGATCATGTCTTAATGATAGATGATTCTTCTAAGAAAAGGAAGAGGCCCAAGGTATCTTTAGAAAAGAAGAAACTCAAGAAGGCTAAGGGCAAGGCAAAGAAAAAGGAAATTAAGAAAACTGATCTAGATAGCAAAGGAATATATTTCCATTGCAACAAGTCTGGAAACTGGAAGAGGAACTGTGATAAGTTCTTTGTGGAACAAAAACAGAAGAAGCTTGGAGAAGCTTCAACTTCCAATCAAGGTTTGTTCATGATTGAAATTATTTTTCCTGAAAGTCATAATTCTACTTGGGTATTGGATACCGGCTGTGGTTCTCACATATTTAATACTGTGCAGGGACTAGTCAGAAGTAGAATGCTGAACAAGGATGAGGTCGTCATACGAGTAGGAAATGGAGCAAAGGTTGCAGCATTAGTTGTAGGGACTTATTGTTTAGCACACTGCCTACGAGCAAGTCCATTACTTTAAATAATTGTTATTTTGTTCCAACTCTTATAAGAAACATTATTTCAATGTATGTATTGGATATGGATGGTTTTGAAATTATAATAAAGAACAACAGTTGTTCTATTTATAATAAGAATGTTTTATATTGTGTTGGTAAATTGTTGAATGGACTTTATATACTTGATTTGGATGAAAATATACTTCAAATTGAACAAACTAAGAAACAAAAAAGAGACGATGTTAATTATACCTTTATGTGGCATTGTAGACTTGGTCATATTAATAAAATAAGATTATCCAAGTTACACAAGGATGTGCTCTTAGAGCTATCTGATTATGAATTATATCCTACTTGTGAATCTTGTCTCATGGGTAAAATGACTAAATTTCCCTTTAGTGGAAAAGGAGAAAGAGTTACAGAGTTGTTAGCGTTGGTACACACAGACATATGTGAACCTATGACAACGAATGCACGAGGAGGGTATTCTTACTTTATTACTTTCACAAATGATCATTCAAGATTTGGATATGTGTATTTAATGAAATACAAATCTGAATCGTTTAAAAAGTTCAAAGAATTCAGAAGTGAAGTAGAGAAATAATATGGGAAGAGTACTAAGTTTTTTGATCAGATTGAGGTGGTGAATACTTAAGTGGTGAGTTTCTCAATTGTCTCAAAGAAAATGGTATAATCTCACAATGGACTCCATTAGGAACACCACAGTTGAGTGGTGTATCTGAAAGGAGAAATCAAAAATTGTTGGACATGGTTCGATCCATGATGAGTTTTACCGATCTTTCAGTATTATTCTGGGGCTATGCCCTAGAAGCGGCTACAACATCAACATGAGAAAATAGATGGTTATTCTATTTTACTGCACCTAAAAGAATTATATGATGATCAAAGTAAGACTGCTAGGTATCAGATATCTAGAGAGCTCTTCCGATCTTGTATGTCCGAGGTCACTACTATTGAGACTCATTGTTTAAAGTTAATCAATTTGATTGAATGACTGGAGCAATTGGGATTCGACATGGATGGGGAGTTAAGTTAACATTTGATCTTGCAGTCACTTCCAGACATTTTCTCACAATTTGTTGTGAATTTTCACATGAATAAGTTGGACGTTAGCTTGCTTGAGCTACTTAACATGTTGAAAATTGCTAAAAGTCACTTCCCATCCAAGCGGGATCATGTCTTAATAATAGATGATTCTTCCAAGAAAAGGAAGAGGCCTAGGGTATCTTCTGAAAAGAAGAAAAGTAAGAAGGCTAAGGGCAAAGCAAAGAAAAAGAAAATTAAGAAAACTAATCCAGATAACAAAGGAATATGTTTCCATTGTAATAAATCGGGACACTAGAAGAGGAACTGTGATAAGTTCCTTGCAGAACATAAACAGAAGAAGCTTGAAGAAGCTTCAACTTCCAATCAAGGTTTGTTCATGATTGAAATTAATTTTTTTGAAAGTCATAATTCTACTTGGGTATCGGATACCGGCTGTGGTTCTCACATATGTAATACTGTGCAGGGATTGGTTAGAAGTAGAAATTTGAACAAGGATGAAGTCATTCTACGAGTGGGAAATGGAGCAAAGGTTGCTGCAATAGCTATAGGGACTTATTATTTAGCACTGCCTTCGGGAAATTCTATTTATTTAAATAATTGTTATTATGTTTCAACACTTATTAGAAACATTATTTCAATATCTATATTGGATATTGATGGTTTTGAAATTATAATAAAGAACAACAGTTGTTCTATTTATAATAAAAATGTTTTATATTGTGTTAGTAATTGTTGAATGGACTTTATAAACTTGACTTGCATGAAAATATACTTCAAATTGAACAAACTAAGAAACGAAAAAGAGATGATGTTAATTATACTTTTATGTGGCACTGTAGACTCGGTCATATCAATGAAACAAGATTATCCAAGTTACACAAGGATGTGCTCTTAGAGCTATCTGATTATAAATCATATTCTACTTGTGAATCTTTTCTCATAGGTAAAATGACTAAATCTCTTTTTAGAGGAAAAGGAGAAAGAGTTACAAAGTTGTTAGCATTGGTACACACAGACGTATATGGACCTATGACAACGAATGCACGAGGAGGGTATTCTTACTTTATTACTTTCACAGATGATCATTCAAGATTTGGATATGTGTATTTAATGAAATACAAATCTGAATCGTTTGAAAAGTTCAAAGAAGTTAGAAGTGAATTAGAGAAACAAACCGACAAGAGTATTAAGATTCTTCGATCGGATCGAGGAGGTGAATATTTAAGCAGTGAGTTTCTCAATTTTCTCAAAGAAAATGGTATAATCTCACAATTAACTCCACCATGAAAGGAGAAATCGAACATTGTTGGACATGGTTCGTTCCATGATGAGTTTTACCGATCTTCAAGTATCATTCTGGGGCCATGCCCTAGAAGCGGTTGCATACCTACTTAACAAGGTACCTACCAAATCCGTCCCAAAGACTCCATATGAGTTATGGACAGGGAGGAAACCAAATCTTAAGCATGTTAAGACTTGGGGTTGTCCAGCTTATGTCAAAAAGTTTGAAAATGATAAGCTGCAGACTAGATCTGAAAAATATAGATTTGTGGGATACCCTAAAGAAACTTCAGGGTATTACTTCTATCATCATATTGATCAAAAGGTGTTTGTTGCGAAACATGTTGCCTTATTAGAAAAAAGAGTTTATCCTTGAAGGGGTCAGTGGGAGTAAGATATATCTTGAAGAATTTCAAGACCCACAAATTATAACAGATCAAAGTCAGGCACTTGACAAAGTAGAAGAATCTATTGTATAATACCCTATACATAAGTCTGGAAGAGTATTGAAGATACCTGATAGGTATGGATTCGTCATAGAAGATGACGATGAGGTACGCATTATGAATGATGATGATCCATTGAATTACGAACATGCTATGAGTTGTAAAGACTCAGAGAAATGGCAAGAAGCCATGAAATCAGAGATGGACTCCATGTATGAAAACCAAGTATGAAATTTGGTTTTAGCACCTGAAGGCATTAAGCCTATTGGGTGCAAATTGGTCTTTAAGAGAAAGAGTAGAATGGATGGCAAGGTAGAGACCTATAAGGCCAGACTGGTTGCAAAAGGTTTCAAACAAAGGCAAGGAATTGACTATAATGATACCTGCTCACCAGTAGCTATGCTCAAGTCCATTCGAATTTTGCTTGCGATTGCAGCTTATAACGACTACGAGATCTGGCAAATGGACGTGAAAACGACCTTTCTCAATGGGAAACTTAAGGAGGATGTGTATATGACACAGCCAGAGGGCTTTGTTTTAACAGTTGGAACAAATCAAGTCTGTAAGCTATAACAATCCATTTATGGATTGAAGTAAACTTCTCGAAGGTGGAACATCCGTTTTGATGAGACAATCAAAGAGTTTGATTTTATCAAAAATGAGGATGAACTATGTGTGTACAAGACGATTAGTGGGAGCGCTGTATCATTCCTTGTACTATATGTTGATGATATATTACAGATAGGGAATGATATTCTGATGCTACAGTCGATTAAAATCTAATTATCTAAACACTTCTCCATGAAGGACTTGGGAGAAACATCCTATATTTTAGGGATAAAGATCTATAGAGATAGATCTAAGAGGATGCTTGGCTTATCCTAAGGAACGTACATTGACACGATGCTAAAAAGGTTTAACATGGAAGATTCCAAGAGAGGTCTCATGCCGATGAGCCATGGAATACATCTCTCCAAGAAACAGGTTACAAAGACACCTGAGGAGAGAGACCGTATGAGTAAGATACCTTATGCTTCAGCAATAAGATCTATCATGTATGGTATGATATGTACTAGACCAGATGTCGCTTATGCACTTAGTGTAACCAGCAGATATCAGTCAAATTCAGGAGAAGAACACTAGAAGGTAGTGAAAATATCCTAAAGTAGTTAAGAAGAACTAAGGATATATTTCTTGTTTACGGTGGGTCTGAATTGAAACTAGAGGGCTATACAGACTCAAGTTTCCAAACAGATCGAGATGAGAGTAAATTTGTTTTAGGGTATGTGTTTACATTAAATGGTGGCGCAATGAGTTGGAAGAGTTCCAAGCAGCAAACAGTTGCTGATTCAGTGACAGTGGCAGAGTACATAGTTGCAAGTGAAGCTGTAAAGGAAGCTGTTTGGATGAAAAAGTTCATAACTGAGCTTGGTGTGGTTCCTAGCATTAGAGGAGCAGTACCTTTATTCTGTGACAACACCGGAGCTGTTGCACAGGCCAAGAACCCAAATCTCATCAGAAATCCAAACACGTGTTGCGGCAATTTGATTTGATTAGAGAGATCATTGAAAGAGGAGATCCCAACCTAGAGCACGTGGACACTCAAAACAATATTGCAGATCCCTTTACTAAAGCTTTAACACAACAACAGTTTGATCGTCACTTAGAGAAGATGAGTATTAGATACCATAGCGATTGACTTTAGTGCAAGTGGGAGATTGAAAGTAGTATGCACACAAGCCAATCATGTTTGATGATAAAGCATATACTTTGTAACAATCTTATTCATTTATTAATAAAAGAATTGTTTATTTAAAGGCGTTTATATTATCTATATAATGCTGTTATATTTAAATGTGATAAACCCATAGTTTTAAGCAATGCTTTTAGAATCATGATGATGATCATGCTAATGAGATCTAAATTCTTAGATAGCTTAAAACTAAAATAGTTCCTAATCGATGGATTACTAAATAGGGGATTAGTGAATTCGGATAGATTGGTACACACGTTGCTTGCTTTTTGAAAGAGAATGATCGATCTCATGATCATTTGTGTGGAGACACTAAAGCAAGTATGTAGGTGCTTATTGGAGAATAAGTGCACTGAACGTGGCTCGCCAAGAAATACCTAATGGAGTTTTATTCGCCTATCAATAAGAATTCCTTTAGTGATAGTAGTGCAAGTAATTCTTAGACTTGAGATCATCATAGTATCTTATGTATGATGAGTTATACTTTGACATATCCCTTAAGACCTTAAGGGTATATCAGAGGGTATGTTTGGGTATAATTAATTATACATGAAGATAATGAATGATCAATAAAAAATCTACCACTTCTAGTAAAAGAAGATTATGTCCTATGTGATTCGATAAATGACAACTCAGTAGTCCTTAGCCAAGACAGAATGAAATTAGAAAGTAGTTTCTAATTTTCATTCTTAGAGTTTGTGCATTTAGGATCGGAATACATATAATTAAATAAAATAAGACTTGATAGTAATGGGTCTTATATTTAATTGGGACATTGTATGGTAGAAGGAATGAATTGTATAGTAACTATTTACTCAAAGGTTCTTTTATGATTAATGTTAAAATCTATATTATCTGGAAAGTCGTTGAGCCCTAAGGGGGCTTACCCTTATTGTAGAATAAATATTTATTTAAATAAATTAATAGTTAATTTATTTATTTAAATAAAATTAGAATTGTTCTAATTAATTTATTCACAACCGATTTAATATGGAGAACCTAAAGGGTCACACCATAAAAGGATGAATATTTATTTAAGAAGCAAATTACATACTCGTAACAATAAGTTAAGTGTATTTAATTTAATCTGTGGTGATAGAATAAATTAAATAGCTTAATATTTATTATTTAATATTTTAGAAATATTAAATATAAATTAATAAGAGGAGTCTTATTATTATGGTTACTATTTTTATTAGTTTAATTCCTAAAGGAGTTTGAGAATTAATTAATAAAAGTACGCTCCCATATTCCTAATAAGATTAGGAGGTAAATTAATTAAAGGAGTTTAATTAATTGCTTCTAATAAGATTAGGAAGCCTAATTAATTAAAAGAGTTTAGTTAATTAATATGAAACCCTAATCCTATAATGTTTAGGAGGGTTGCCTACATCTATAAATAAGAGGAGTCTTATTTTGATTAAGGGCTAATGCTTTTTCAAGTTGTTGGGAGAGCACACCTTTTCTAGAGAGAGAAAGCTAGGATTTTGCCAATAACCCACCTTCTTAATATTTGTTCATCCTTGGTGGATCACTTCTAGAGGCCAAACACTTGGGTGGCTGACGTTGATCAACGGAAGGAATCACACCCGTTAGATTCAAGTTGAACAAAAAAAGATTGGAGTTGAACTCGTACCTGAGGAAGCACAAATCTTCAAGGGTATAATTCATTTTTCATCTCTTTAGATTAAATTAATAATTGCGCATAAAGGTTGATTCGGGTTCATGGTTTTTAAAATTTTAAAACTCTATTTTTACACTTCTGCTGCTATGTATGTAATTGTTGCATGCTATTTTGATCTTACAAACCTTACACATAAGACCCCTCAAAAACTGTTCTTTCTCTTTAAAGCTATGTTCAACATAAGACCCCTTTTCATGGGAATCATTTCCTCTTAAACTACCACAACCTTCTAAACCATCTCCAGTATTTAGCTCTAGAGAATCTTACTTGTAGCTTGAAACCCAATTTTTCATATCAGGGGTTCTGATTAACCAATAAATACCAAAAAATAAAAAAAAAGTTGGAATTTTTTCACAAAAAAAAATTAGGTTTTCCCAAACGCTTGATTGGTTACAGAGATTTTAGGAACTAAATATAAATTCAAGAAAACATAATTCTTGAAATGAAATTTAGGGGAAAAAGAATACATACCCGAAGGAATTAATAGAGAATAAAAGGAATCCAAAGCCTACAACTCAAGAATTAAATTGGGTGAGGAGAGGGAAAACTTTAGGAATTTAAAATAAAAACCATATATTAATTTACCTGAGATTTGGAGTTAGAAGGATGGATTTCTAGATTTGAGGTCTTGGCCATCTGTTCTCTCTCTTGCTTTCTCTCCCTAGCAGTATTTCATTTGGGTTCGACATGGCAGTATATAAGCACAAAGGGCCAGAAATTGAAAGAAGAAAAGAAGAAGAAGAAGAGGATTAGGAATATGAGGAACAATCTGAAGAGACACCGTCGATTTTGTGGATCGAACGATGGAATCGATTCCAACTCGCGTGATTTTTCCGATTGATCGAGTTAACTCTCAATTATTTAAGAGTTGACTCACTGTGTTTTTTAATTGAAGGATCGCCTTTGCTGCCTTTATATATAAGAAAGAATTATACTCTCTCTATTCTAAATTTTAAGATCATTATTGATTTTTGAAAAGTTAATTTAAAATATTTTTAAATTTAAAATTGATATTTTTAAATTTAAAAGTCATTCCGATGTTTTATACTTTTTAGTTACCAAACAGTTTTTTAAGTTTAGATGATATTTCACTCAGATGATCTAATTTATTAATATATATTAACCATTCAAATCTTAATTATTCAATTTTATCAAATATCACCCAAGTGTGTTTAGATTTCTAAATAGTCCAAACACATTAAACGTTCTGTACGTTGTGTAGACGTTCATACACAGTTAGAACCCTTTCCTACAAATGTATTATTTTTATTCATATGGCCTTGCCTTGAAACTAATATCTCATACTTAACACGAGAATTTTTCATCATCCCTAATTAAATTCTTCTAATTTTTTTAATTAAATAATGTTTAATTCCAAGTGAACCAATATGCAATATTTTAGTACTAGCACCACCTTGTAGTACAAATACAAAGTTTTAATAAAATAATTTACCTGAATACATAATTATATACTAGTTACGAGAACACACGCGATGCTTGTGTAATAAATAAAAGTAATTCACAAAAGAAAACTCTTAATTAGATATTATAATTACAATTTATCAGTTATTTTGTTTATCGGGGTGATGGGTTGGGAGAAAGGAGTAATTGTCCTTTTTTTATTTAAACATCCTAATCTATTACAATAATTTATCATAACTTAATGGGGAGTCTAGGTGGGAGAGGGGTACATAATTAAATATATGAGTCTTGCTACACTTACAAATAACTCTTATAAAAATTAGTTTACAAAATGATGTGTCAAATTTAATTAGTGGATGATTCATTGTTTGCCTAAATCTATACTAGAAAAATATGCAAGTATACACAATCCACAAGTAATATAATGATGAGTAGAGTATCGTTCCCACGGAGAAAAAGATTGCAATTTATATTAACAACTACAAATTTTATATTAATTCGATTTTATTAAACCAATGATTAAAGTTGTGAATTTCTGAAAATTACTGATTAACTAAACTAAAATTAATTATCACAAGTTGAAATTAGATATTAGAAACTTGAGATTACAACTTCAGTTATTGCTTCACTTAGACCAATTCACTTTCTGTTAATTATGCTTACTATTCTGGACTGTTAATCAAGAACTCATCAATATTTATAACCACCTCCCGATGTATTATTAACAAATCAATCCAAATCCACAGTTAATAGAATTGAATTGAACATCCTAATTAACTAATTCATTATATTCCTATGTGAATTAAAATTAAAGAGAATTTAAAACACAGATTCTCTATCAGATTACATGCGGTGTATAGGTATATCTCTATCCTAACAATAAATCATGAATTTTCCAACACCATGCAGAAAACACAATTATATGCTATCATGGTTAGATCTAAACCTATAGTTAATCTCTTGAATTCGTATAGATTATCACAGTAATTAGTGATCAAAAAATTAAACAATTAAAAACAAACCATAATAAACAATCCCATAATAGATAACCGTAATTAACGAGGAAGTGTAGCTATCTAAACTACAGAATAAGATCCATTGCAATCTTAAGATAAAATTTAGTTCCACATGACAAAAGTGTATAATGAATCCATAGAAGAATTAAACATATGAAGTTACAAGTAAAAGAAGAGAAAACGAATAAAAACTCTGTAGAAGTTCCTTCTCCGCCTCCTTCACTTGATCTTCTCGTGATCCTCCTTCTATGTTCTTTAAAATCTCTTTGTATGATGTTCCAATCCCCTGTGTATTGTATATCTTTTTGTTCCTCTTCACGTTGTTTTAATATCCTTTTAAGTCCCCCCCCACGAATCAACCCCTAAAATCCTTGTTAAACTCAACTTCTAAAAACACGACCAACCTCTTTTCCCGACCAATTCGCCCCGTCAGATTAATGCACTAAAGGAACTCACCCCGATGAATTTAACATGTCAATTTGCCCAGACGAGTTTAAATGAACTGAGGGAATTTGCCTCGGCTAATTCAACAGACCAAAAAAATATAGAAATGCCACTAGTTCCATTTTTCATGTTTTGACCCTCCGAAGCCGTTACCTACAAAACAAACACAAAAAAAGTAAAAATTACCCTAAAAATACTTAAGTAAAGAATTAAGCCAAAGAGATGTCCGATTCGTAGGTATAAAACTCACTCATCAAATACCCCCAAACTCTAGACTTTGCTTGTCCTCAAGCAAAAACAACTAATGCAAATCCAACCTAACTATATGCCTACGAATCAAGAAATTAAATAATATAAATAATATAGCATCCAACACTAGGCCTCAAAGATAACATATAAGACTCAAACAAAACATCAAACCAATGCAAAGTTTCCAACTCTAACCAATTAATCAATTTACACCTGTCATAACCCATGTTTTGTGTGTGTGTGAAAATCAACTATTTTAAACAATCACAACATAAATCATTCACATAATTAACTTCTTAAAAAGAAAGTTCAGTTTTACTTAACTCTATCAGCAAACACATCCACTCCGACTAACATAAGCAAACTCTAAGCAAAGGGGTATCAACAAGGTTTATTACATAATACTTTATTATTTCACAAACGTGTGCAATGTCTAGTTTTCTTAGGCTTTTCAGAGCTACCCATATATCGAGCTTTCAACAAATGACTCCCAAATTAGTTGGTTTTAGGACACAAGGTGTTGTGACACCCTTACAGATCTAATAACTTGAGTAGCAAATGCCACAAAACTAAACTAGTCAAGTGATTATTATTTTTTATCGGACTTGTGTAATGCTTAATTCTCTTTGACAATAGCATACAACAGTAGAGCCTTTTCTTTTATGACATCACTCATGTGTTGAGATGTCAAAAGCTTGACACAAAGGAAGGCAGACCAAATTTTTTCGTATTAACTCAGATCCTTGCTGTGAAAGTATGTAGCACCTCGTGCCCCCTTTAATGTCCAAGTAGATCCAGGTTTGCATAACTCAGACATAATCTTCTTATAATTTGGACCGTTCTCTATGTAATGGGAATACTCACAAACTACTGGTGCTCTCAGATTATAATACTCATTGATTGCGTTAGCGCTAAAGGATACCTTTTTCACTGAATTATTACTGCATATTATGCTTTGTCCTCGACATTCTCATAAAATTCTTTGATAATTGCCACCACTGTCGAGTTTGGCTTATCTGTAAACGTGTCCCATCCTCGTTCCACTATTTGATGCACCATTTCGCCATCAAACAATTCATCTGGGCGAAGGCCGTGCTCGGGAGTTAGAGCTTTACCCGCTAAATATCAAATTTAAAAGTAGAGAATGATGTCTACTATCTTCTATGATTTAAAAGTCCATCATCAATATTTTATACCTGTAATAACAATCAACAAATATTTCCAATCAACGAATTATCTATGCACTACGGCCAAAGATATTTGTTTGTATCACCATTGGTCATGATCATGCCAAACACCTGTCCATCTTTGCACTACGTCCAAAGATATTTATCAATCAACAGTTCAACTTTGCACTACGGGCCAAAGATATTCATAAATCAACAGTTAATCTTTGCACTGCGGGCCAAAGATAACTTTCACCACAATTTAAGACTGAGGATGATGAAAAATGATACGAAGAACGAATCTAGTGAGATAAAGGATAAATATTAGAGATTTATAATTTAATTTATTTAGAGTTCAAGAATGTCCAAGTTGTCAATATAGAGATCAAAACATGGATCCAATTTCAAGAGTAAGATTCATAAATCAAAGATAATTTGGACCGAAAAAGAAACCAATTTTGTCGTGAATAGTACCTCGTGAATAGTATCCCATGAATAGTACTCGAATGAATAGTACCCGAATAAATAGTATCCCGACATGAAAAGGTTAAAGTTTCAACAAGAAAGTTCAGACCAAAATTCTAGTAAAATAATATTAGATGAAGCGAAAACCTTAAGCAATTTCTAATCATTTCAGGAATTATAGAAGCAATACTTACCATAGTAAGTTTAGATTTAGGAATTTGAAATGAAATAATATATGAAACTGCAAAAAGATTTTCACTCGTCATGCGGTAATCCGCGTAGATAGATAATTTCCACAACTTTAATAGAGAATGAATACGAAGGATTATTCACCAGACATGCGGTAGTCCGCGTAGACAGGTTATTCTCACAGCTTAATAAAGAAGGAATACGAAGGGTAATTCACTATGCAAGCGGTAATCCGCGTAGACAGGTTATTTCCACAGCTTAATAAGGAATATAATACTAACCCTTACGAGTATTGAAAGAAGATAACATCCTTTACAAGAAAAAAATATCATTTACCTTAATAGGAGATTAGATACCGCAATAGTGTAGTAGTAGAATACTCTTATTCTTTCTCTCTTATTCTCTATATAGTTTCTCTCTCTATAGCTTTAGTGAATTGGTGAGAAAGAATTAAGAATGAGCTTCTATTTATAGGCTTGGCAGAGTCAGGGTAAAGTAGTCTTTTTACCATAATTTATGGCATCATCGCTTATCTCATCGTTCCTATGACATCATCGCTTACCTCACTGTCCCTATGATATCATCGCTTACCTCACTGTCCTTATGACATCATTTCTTACATCATCCTTCCTTTTATCACATGTTATATATATTAAAAATATTTATAATTATTAAAAAGAATTCAAATTCAATTTGCTCTCTTCCACCTCATTTTATTTTTATACCATGAATTTATTATAATAATGTTACCATTTAAATTAAAAAATTATACTATTATATTATCACATTATACTATTATAATGTAATATTATAATATATTTGCATAAATTATTTTATCGGAGAAGATAAAATATCAACTTTTAACAAATGTCTCATGCTAAAAATTCCTCCATTTATATCAAAATTGAACAAATAATTACTTATCATATTTATCAACAAATTTTATTTTATTTATTAATTATTATTCATAATTAATATTATAGAATCACAATATTGACAACCAGGCCGTTCCAGGAAAGAGGGGCTTTCAGATAAGGATTTATTCTTATTGGCGCACAATTATATAACCTAACCCTTTACTCGACAGGACTTTCTAGACATTGTCAATAATACTATCTAATAATATCATTTAAATAATATGAGTTACTGTGACAATTATTGAATGAGTGACTTCTTACGTAAGAATCAATAATTAAAAATACTGTGCAGTACCGTGTGCTACTGTGCAACAACGCGTATTACTGTACTTTTATCACCGGGTATTTTAACAGTTTAACGGTAAAAGTTTATTTTTATAAAAAGGTTACTTCTGTCACTTTCTATATCTGACAGTTATTCTATTGTGGGGCCCACCAATTGTTGGTTATTTCGGTGCCACTGTCGTACTTTATCGAATATAATATTCCCCGACAGAAGGAATATTCTTCGACAAAATGAATATTCTCCGACAAAAGGAATATTTTATGACAACTTGCTTATTTTATAAAATTTGCACATATCACCCATAACTATCACATTTATCAAATCCTCAAACTTACTATTTAAAATAATATATAGAGGAGATTGAATCTTATTCATAAAAAGTTGGGGTCTTACAACATCTCCTCCTTATGAAATTATGTCCTCGAAATTAACGTACGTACCTGGTATTTTGAAGAGGTGAGGATACCTTACTTTCATTTCAGATTCTAACTCCCAGGTCATTTCCTCAACATTATGGTTTCTCCATAAAACTTTGACTTGAGGTATAACCTTTGAGCGTAGAATATGTTCCTTCTTATCCAAGATCTTGACAGGTACCTCCTCATACGTTAAATCTTCGACTATTTCGTCTGGTTCTAATTCAATAATGTGGTTTGGGTCTTTCACATATTTACGTAGCATGGATATGTGAAAAACATTATGTACACGCGACATGCTTGGCGGTAAGGAGAGTCTATAGGCTACAATTCCTACTCGGTCGAGAATTTCAAATGGACCAATAAATAGTGGGTTAAGCTTTCCTCTTTTTTCGAATCTTGTAACTCCTTTCCATGGAGCAACACGTAACAATACATGATCTCCAACATTAAACTCCACGTCCCTTCGATGAAGATCAGCATAACTCTTTTGTCAATCTTGTGCTGTTTGTATACGTTGCTGGATCATTTGAATCTTTTTCGTAGTCATACGTACTAACTCCTATCCCAACAATGTTGCTTCACCCACCTCGTCCTAGCATACTGGAGAATGGCATTTTCGTCTATACAATGCCTCGAATGGAGCCATGCCTATACTTGCCTGATAGCTGTTGTTGTAGGAGAATTCCACCAATGGTAAGTGCTTATCCCAACTTCCTATGAAGTCTAGAACACAGTGTCTCAATAAATCTTCAAGAGTTTGAATAGTCCTTTCTGATTGCTCGTCCGTTTGAGGATGATATGCAGAACTAAATCATAAATCGGTGCCCATAGCTTTCTGCAGGTTGACTCAAAATCGTGAAGTGAATCTTGGGTCTCGATTAGAAACTGTAATACCTGAGAATTTTTGAATATTATTAATGTATATTATTAAATGAATATATTAATGAAAATGAATATTTATTTAAATATAAATATTTATGTGTTATGAGATGGGTTAACTCAATTACTTCAAAGTGAATATATATAATAATTGAGAAAAATGTGGAGTTCATGATAAACTCGTAAAATGCCTTGTGTGGCACGAGAATGAAAACAACAATGATTTGTTTTAAATAAAGGATGAAGGAATTATTAAGTGAATAATTAATCTATATTAATCGTTAATTAATTGTTATGGAGATTAATAAAACATAAATGAGTAGATTATTAATATAATTATATTTGCTCAAGTAATTGTTATGTGCAATGTATGCGACAATTAAACGTATAAAGTATAGTGGTTACAACTATATTATATAATGCAATGAAACACTTAAGTGTTGCTATACAATATACGAGAACTATATATTAAGATTAAATAAGTTATAAGAATGCATCATGAGGTTGTGTGACAATGTGAGTGTGGAGACATTAAATTAGTACCTCGTGATTGTATTGTAAACAATTGTTGATTAATGAATATTTCAATATTTTATAATTGAATAATATATGAGATAATGTAATGTGATAGTACTCGATTAAATAATACTTTGGTATTATTAAGATGTACATGGATTATATATTAATGTGTATACATGTACCCCAATTTGCTACCATATAATATTGTTGTGATATTTAAAGTCCATGGGTACACCAAAAAGAATTAAACCTAGGTATACATGTGTGTACAATTGTGTAAGTATAATATATATGAATATAAACCATTAGTGTGTGGCATTATCTCATTCCTAACTTATAGAATGCTAAGTTCTTATTTCTTGTCCCATTTTGAGTGTCCATTTCTCCCCCATTTCTCTCTTCACGTGAAAAGCTATAAGGCCTAAGCCTACTCTTTCTTCTAAATTTCAACAAAATGATAGCAATGATCAAAGAGGGTGTGGGAATTATGATGATATCCAACAACTACTTACCAACTTCTCTTTAGCCATCAAACAATTCCACAATCCATTGGTTTCAATCTTTGAGTAAAGCCTTGGCATGGTTATTCATTTCTCTATAAATTGAACTCTTCCCTTCTCATTTGATTTTGCTAAGTTTTTGAAAATTGATATAGAGTGTGAGCATATTATAGTGAGTGTGTAATCTGAAATTGGGAAGCAAGCTTAGCTAATTCAAAGCAAAGGTGTAATGCTTGAACCCACTTTGAAATTCAATTCATAGGAATTAGCATGAATTAGTTGTAATTGAGTATGTGAAAGGATGCTAGAATGTTAGTTAAGTTAGTATGCATGTTATAAACGTAATGTAGTTTGTCTAGTTGCAGGAATTAGCAATGTTGTGTTGAGGCTCTGCAGTAGCAGAGCCATTTTTTTTGCTTCTGCTCGAAGTGGCGCTGCCGCGTCACTTCTATAGCATATGACCGCGCGACCGCGCCGGCTGCCAGTTATGAATACTGATTTTGTTGTTCTGGAGTTATTCTGAGTATGTTATGCATATAAATCACCTTAACATGTGGACTAAGGTTGCTCTGTATATAGTAAGCCATGTTAGTTTGTTTTAGTTTGAATATTTCAAAGAAACCTTAAAGATTTGGAAACTAGTTTTGATAAACATTGTGTAATACATGTTCTAACTTTATGTGCAAATGTATTACGTTCTGATATGCCTTGACATGTGACAATATGTTAGTTATATTGTTGAAGGTAATATAGACTATCCAAGCATGATTTGAAATAAGTTTTCAAGTAAAAGACTATACTTGCTATGTGTACAATAAGCCATGTATACTTTGAATTCTGAACTCGGTATCATGATTTGATTACATATATACCTGCACAAGAAAGCATGAAAGCATGACATAGAGTATGTGAACTTACCTTGCATGCTTGAATAAATTTTAATGACCTACAAATGGAAACTTAAAGTTTTAAAAAAAAAAAACGAACTTGATGAACTATTTACACTTTGAGTTTGAAACTTGTGAGCATGCTTATGTGATCTAGCTATGCATATATGAAAATATGAGGATTAGTAAGTGAAGTAGCTTTGCATGCTTGGTGGCTTAACATGAGATTTTCAAAAGAAATCTTGAAAACTAGTTTTGTCGATAACTACGTTGCAAGTATTCTAGAATGTGACTTCATGATTAGGTGTGTCATGCCTATAGACATGGTTAACATGATGCCTAGTTAGTCTTACGCATTATAAAATAGTTGGGCATGGAATATGACAAGTCTAAGTGAAGTAGGATTTCATAACTTGATATACATGACTAATCTAATGTAAGCATGTATAGTTGAGACCTATTGACCACGTAGCATATGTATAAGGACTAAACATGAGAGACATTATCTAAGGAACACTTAAAACTTTGATTAGATAAGAATGGATAACGAACTATAACATGGGATTGAACTTAGTTGTCAGTTTCCTGACATGTGTAATTATCATGATCCTTCTTATGTGTGCAATGCGTATTGAATTGGGATTCTACAGGAATAGCCATATCTTGGTCTGCACCAGGAGCAGCGCGGCCGCGCCACTCCTTAGTGCCAACCAATCGCGGTCGCGCCGAGTTGCAGAATTTCCAGAGTCTGTTGATTACAATCTGAACTTGAGACATACTTATATGACTGTCCTAATTTGTAATACTTATCCAGAACGTTATTTATAGTATCAATGAGCATGCTAAGAAATGAAACCGTATTAAGTTGATAAAGTTTTTATAAACTTCCAAGTGTTAAGATAACGATTACGAACTATGTTATGTGATTTCATAGTGTCTTATTAAACGAATGTGGTGCTATGTGTATGTAAAGTACGTAATGACGTATGTATAAAGTTAAAAGACTAAGACAAAACTATATGTGTATACTTGAATTACATATCAAGCTTGTGTACTGAATGTGCCTAGCTAATGAGTATCCTATAAATATAAATATGATAAATAGGATTCGAAAGTGTTGATTAAATTTACGTGGATAGACTACGCTTAAGGCAAGTTTTCTTGAACCCGTTCTTGTATTACTAATTGCAAGTATCCTAAACCCTTGCATTACTTTATTTAACGGATGTTGTAAGCTTGAACTCCACTCTTATTAAGCATGTATTGAGCTTGTTATCGTACGAGTAAGTTATTCGAATTATGATTCGTGTCTTATAGTTGATAAAAAGTCGATTATATTCTTTGAACTTTAATATCACGTATTGAACTTGTAAAGAGTGGTCTATGCCATTTGATTCGGCTAGACTTATATCATGACTCGAAAGCTATCCAAACCAATTGATTGGTGCGGAGTCTTATATTGACTGAGATGAACAACCTTTCTTGAAGGGAAATTATATTTGTCGGGAGACCGACGTGCGCACTTGAAGTACGATTAAATGTTATGCATAATATAGAGTACTTTAGGCTGATCACCTGTTGTACTTATTTTTATTGGATTATCAGTATATTTTTATTAATTCCAGTAAGAGTTCATAGTTCTTAGTGACTGCTCAGTATTCAATTATCTTGAAATCTTAAACTGATTTAGCATTGAATCATAATGATATCTTTCTGTCCTTAGCGACTGTTATTGAGAACTGTTGATATTCTTCCTATCCTTGAACTATCATATCCTGTTATACCTTTTTGGGATTCAAAAACTATATCATTCACCCTTATTGTTATATTACTTACTGAGCAAACTTGTTGCTCATTCTTGCTTTCCCTAAGAATATTTTCAGTTAAGGTAGAGCAGGGTGGACCTTCGGGAGTCGATAAGGGCAAGGGCAAGGCTACCGACTAGCTAGCCCCTTTTATGTTCTAAATATTATGATGTTGTATTATGTCTATTAAGATAATTTATTAAGACTGATTCTGAACTATGTTTAAGCTTAAGTTAGATTATGTAATAAGTCGTTATTTGATATTATTATGTAATCTATTAAGTACTGTAGGTTACGAGACTTGGGAGAATAAATATAATAAATCATTGTATATTATTCTAGATTATCCGCTGTGATTGTATGATTTTAGTCATTATTGTATTATCGTGAGAAAGTGATGAACCAAATTCGAGAGACTAGTGGCGGTCCGAATTTGGGGGCGTCACAGGTTGGTATCAGAGCTATAGTTATAGACCTTAGGAGCGAGTGTCCTCAGATTATAACTTAGGAGAACTTAAAGGTTAGGAGGAGATAAAACTCATGTAGAGTTTTCCTTGAGAGACATAGTATGTTATGAAATGTAACTTCATTCTATACAATGAACTTATATTTTATTTAACATTATAATGGAGTTGTTGTTTGTTTGTCTTGTGTTTGTGATTGTAGGATGGCAGACACAGGAGTACCTAGTAGAGTGGCCGAGGAGAAGCCCAGAGATATACACGTAGTGTACGAGGCACCTCTAGAGGCTGTGCCAGTGCAGGCTATTGCACCATCCTAGTCTGACGACCAGGATGAGATCGAGGTGGAGTTTGACCCCGAGGAGGAGCCTATAGAGGACGAGCCTGTTGAGGACGAGCCTGTTGAGGACGAGCATATGCTGGGAGAGTACGAGGAGCGTATTCTAGAGTTAGACTGCAGGGTGCAGGAGTTGGAGGCTGAGGCCCAGGAGAGAGAGTCTGAGTTCCAGAAGCTGAGGGACGAGGACCATCAGAGGAAGCTAGAGATGCAAGAATTAGAGCTAGAGATTGCTTACCGTAGGGAGGCAGGGATCCAGATGGGGACTTTGTTTCACAGGTCGATGGCAAGGAACGTGGATCTGGCAGGAAAGCTGGAAGAGGTCGAGCAAAGGGAGTTGAGTGAGAAGACTGAGAAGGAAGCACTGTTAGAGTTTATGCCCTAGAGGCTAATTCTTTGATGTAATTGCTTAAACATTTTTGATATTATATTTGATTGAATAAATGAATTATTTTATTATGGTTTTATTTACTGCGTTATATAAATGTTAACATAATAAAAGTCCTTAGAATAGTGATACAAATTATACGGCTTCAAGTATGTGACTTGAACATGAGATCATATAGTTACAATTAGTATCATTACTCTTAAATGTCCCTAGTCGAGTGTCATTGTTAATGGGACAACAATGATACATTGAGACTAGTATGTGAATTGACTGATGGCCAAATCTCATTGGTCATAAATATATGAGATATTGAGTCAATGCATAGGTACATGTTAGAGAACAATGTACTGGGCAGACCCACCATGATAATTCTACGTGGAGCATTATGCAAAGTGTCATAAGCAATTCTCATAGTGACAATGATGTAATGATCCTCCGACCTAAAATCACTATATTACTACACGAGAATTTATGTACTTTGATATCATCAAAGGCCACCTTTAATAGGTGGACGATAAAGGTGATTATTGGGTACATCATGAATCGTGTGAGGAATATGAGTGATCTAGATGGAATTTAACCCTCCTATATATTAGGGGTGATATCCATAGGCCTCTTGATTAAGTAGGACTATGAAATGCATGGCCATGCTCAAATAGTGATTTGTTTCATATAGTCTACTCATCGATCAAGAAAACTCAGATTAAATTATGAAGAGGATGACACATTCCATGCCTCGAGTTTAATCTAGGATGTCAAGGTTAAAAGGATTAAATTACATTGAAACATTGGTCACAAAAAGGTTGTATCGAATCACCGATCTTATTATTATTTGGGTAGCAGTGATGCATTACTAGATGCCGCTCACTATTTATAATTTTATAATATGATTTTAAAATTATTGCCAACATAATAATAACCTATAGGGTCACACACTTAGAACGTAATTAAAAGGGAATTAATTTAAATTGTATGAATTTAAATATATTAATATGATTGATATTATTTAAATTATGAATTTAAATTAATAGGAAAATTTGTATATATATATATATGTATATTAATTAAGTAAGACTTAATTAAGATATAATATATATATATATATATATATATATATATATATATATATATATATAAATTCGGATTTTATTTTTCTAATTGGATTAAGTATTGGTTAATTCCTTTAACTGCTATATATATGATATATCAGCCGTTTAGGGGATCATCGATATCAAAACCCTAGCCGCTCTTAGAGAGAGACTAGAGAGAAAAATTTTAAAAAGTCCAGATCCTTGGCGGCTAGTACTGCAGCTTTCCTTGCTGCAGATCGTGTGACGATTCGCGGGACGTTCGTGTGGATACCGTAGAGGCGCAGTTCCGTTGGATTGCGTTGAGGATTCGAAGCCGTTCCAGAATCTCCATCGTCTCCTTTCAGGCTTGAATAATCGGTAAAACATATCTTAACCTCTGAATTAATATGTTTTCGCATGGATCCTGTTTTAGGATTTCGGAAAATTTTTAATTTCCGCTGCGTTTATGTGCCGAAAACCCTACAAGCACTCCGTACTCAGCTAGAATTAGAGGTAATGGATAGGATTCACTTCGAGGAGAAGTGGGAAGTAGCAAACGAGAGGGCTGACAACCTAGAGGATGAGGTCAGGTGCAAGAAGGGGAAGATGAACAAGATGGGGTATGTATTCCGTTCAGTTTTTGAGAGGGTGATCGATGGTGTATACAACTACCCGACGGAGCAGGGACAGACTGTGACACCCCCAAATCCGGGTACTTCGTTTCCACATGATTTGGTGTTCACTTTCTATCTATAACATACCTTTACCCAATATATCTCAAAATGAATTACAACCTTAATTCAAAATAATAAAATCTCCCTTAAAACAAGGGTTACAACCTTCTCAAAACTCAATCCCAGGGTTACGCTAACCTTGACATAAACAATAAAGTGCGGAATAAAAATATGACATAAAATTATTACAATCATTTCAAAATAATTAAACAAATCTTCACTTGTTCATCTTTCCCTTGCCTTAACTCGTAGACGGGGCATCAACGTTATCAACTTTAGCTGCAATTGTTATTTAATGTAAGAGTGAGCAAACAATAGCTCACTGGAGTTTAACAATAATAAATACATGCAAGAATATCTTTACAAAGATCTGAATAACTTAGCTTACTTCAACAATAAAGAATTGAATAATAATTCTCTATCAATATCAAAATTCGAATATAGAATTTATCTGAGGGTCATAAGACCTTTGAACTCTTCTTGTCCTAGGTTATAAATATTTCTATTTAAACCTTTAACAGTCAATAAGACTATGGACCTTAACTCGTACTTAGGGGGATCAGTCCCTTTGTACCATGTATTGTGCACAAACATCTTAACGCTATGCGTACTATCCTCCCCTAATAATTAGGGTTGTTCAACTCAGTAATTTGAATTCAAGTCCGCACCAAAAAAAGTTTGGTTTGGATAAGCTTACAATGATAATTTAGAATTCACGTTCATCAACTAAGGATTAGTTGAATCGACTTTCAATAATTCATAAATAAAAGAATTATGAATTAACATATGCTTTAGAAGTAAACTTAAAGCATTTAAAATAATAAACTGGATCTTACTTGAACAATAAGTCAAGATCTCTTCGGTTAAGTAAATAATTGTCCAGTACAGAAATGAAAAGGACATTCTCAACAATAAAAATATGAACATCAAAGAACGTGCGTAGAAATAGCGAGTTTAGGGTTTAGAAGACTTGCCTTAAGCGCAAGCTACTTAACATAATTCACGTACTTTAATACTTCCTACACATATATATTAAGTCACAAAAACCTAAATTAGTTAACACATAACTAATTCACATAAGTGGTTAACCCTCATGGTTAACTTACTCTAATTAAATAAATAATCAACTATCACATAATTAATTACATCACATACATACTCACATAATTAAATTAATTATGTATTTTAGCTAAATTATAATTAAACAATTATAATTTAAACACTTAATCTAATTATAATTACTAAAATATAATTACCTCTTAAATTATTAAAATTTCATAATTAATAGTTAATTAAACTATATCATGCATTATAATTACACAATTTAAAATTAATCATGTATTTATCAATTATAATTTATAATAATCATGCATTTATTAAATTATAATTACATAAATTGTAATTTAAATTAATATCTAATTGATTAAAATAAATCAACTACTAATCATTATAATTTAACAAAATTATACTTTAAATTAAACACTTACTCTTAATTATAATTAATCAAATTAAGTAACTCATTTTACTATCAAACAATCATAATTTAATTAAAATTTTTAAAATTCTTTTCTCTAATTATGAAATTGTCCAACTCATACTAGCAACATGTTATAGCCACTGAATTCATGCTCATTATCATAACCAATTATCATAAGCAATCAAATAAAACTGCATAAGTAAGCAAAACTCACTGCCCAAGCACTGTGCCAGGCGCAGCTGCGCAGCCAGCTGCCTTATAACCGGCTCAGTTGCGCTGGGAAGGAATCTGGGATAGGCCAGTGGCGCAGCTGCGCTGCTCCTGGCCTCGCTGCCGGCGCAGCTGTGCAGCAGCTCGGCCAGACGCAGATAGCCACGGCTCTCTGTTTAACCGAACAACTCAAACAAGCCAACAACGCCAAAAATACAGTACTATAGACTCTATAAAAATATATATACGTTATTACACATATATAAAGCATGCTTCCAAAACACAAAATCATTTAAACAATGATAATCAAAAGTTTTGAAAATCCATTTTGGCCATTTTCATGAAAACTCATATTTTCATAAAACAATTCTCTGTAATAAAATTTTCTTACCAATTCAACTTATAAAACATGCATTATATTTGAAATTGAAGATATTATCACAACAATTCTAAATAGGCATATTAACACACAATCAAATCATAACCTTTACTCTAAAATTGGCCAATAACATGTAAAATCAAAAGAACATCAATTTCTCCATTAAAACATGTTCTGATAAAAATTAAATTTCTGAAAATCCTTGATTATGACATACAATTCATATAATAACAATTATAAACATAATTTATATATGTACATCATATTTGTATAACTTTTATGCTAAATCATGTACACAGAGAACTCATATTCATGAATATTATAAAGAAAACACATAGAAATATAAAGAAATTAAAATAATACCCTTTTTGCTTAGATGATTGAAGAAGAAGATGATAGTGATTCCCTTCAAGCTTCTCAAGCTTTATCTTTTCTTTCTCTTCCTCTTCTCTCTATCTTCTTCTCTGTTATTTTCTCTGCTCTTTCTCTATTTCTTTTCTTAGTTTCTCTAACTGACTAACTCTAAACTAACGTAACTTAGTGTATATACAATATACATATAACACATATAATTATAGAATATGTAACTCCTAATATAATTACATATACTAATTACTAATTAATACATAGGTTACAAAAATTTTGAATTTAAATATCCACAAGGCTTGTTTGGCCAAAATCGAATTATTTTTAAAAACAGTTTATTAGCTAAGGCCTTGTTTGGAAAATAGATTTAAAATCCTTTTTTTTTATTTTAACAAATTATTTTAACACATACCTTAATGTCATATTTCAATCAATTAAATATTAATCAACTAATTTAATCAATTAAAATCTAACATCAATTAATCACATAAACTTGTCACATAATTATAATTACTCGCTAATTATAATTCATGTAACACTTCATCACATAATTCATCTAATTCAATTAAATTAGAACTATAATATAAAATTAATATACATTAATTAAATAAATATTACACATTTATTTAATTAATATATAACACTTAATTAAATCACTCTATAAATCACATAATTTATTTATTTAACTCAATAAATAAATCACATAAAATATTTATTTAACTCAATAAATATTTAAAATTATTATATAAAATCACAATCGTTACAATCTTCCCTCCTTAAAAGGATTCTGTCCCCAAAATCACACATAAAATTTTTCGTCTATTACATTCTTCCCTCCTTAAAAGGATTCTGTCCCCAGAATCAGTATATAAGGGGTTACACACAACTAAGCAAATAAATGCAGATAAGATTTCATCATAACATCTTCAAGTTCCCACGTAGCTTCTTCAGCACTGTGGTTCCTCCAGATTACCTTGACAGAAGGTATCACTTTATTCCTAAGTACTTGTTCCTTTCTATCAACTATTTGAACAGGCACTTCTTCATATGTTAAGTCCTTATCAAATTGCAAAGGTTCATACTCTATCACATGTTTATAATCGTGCTTGTAAGGTCTTAACACAGAAATATGAAAGACATTATGTATATTCTCGAGCTCTGGAGGTAATGCAATCTCGTAAGCTACCTCGCCCACCTTTCGTAATACCTCAAAAGGTCCAATAAATCTGGGACTTAGCTTTCCCTTGTTACCAAATCTAATCTTCCCCTTCCAGGGAGATACTTTTAGGAACACGAAACTTCCTGATAAGAATTCTCGATTTTGTCGATGAAGATCGGCATACTTCTTTTGTCTGTCTTGAGCAGCAATTAATCTCGTTCTGATCAGCTTCACAATTTCAGCGATTTGTTGTACCAATTCTGGTCCCAACAATTGACGTTCACCGACTTCATCCCAGCACAAAGGAGTTCTGCATTTTCTGCCGTATAATGCTGCGTAAGGCGGCATGCCAATACTCGCATGATAACTATTGTTGTAGACGAACTCCACCAACGGTAGATGATCCTCCCAGCTTCCTTTGAAGTCCATCACACAAGCTCTCAGCATATCCTCTAGCGTCTGAATTGTTCTCTCGCTCTGTCCATCAGTCTGAGGATGATACGCTGTACTCATTTGCAATTGCGTTCCCAGACATTCTTGCAAATGTTTCCAGAAATTTGACGTAAAACGTGGATCTCTGTCGGACACAATCGACACCGGAACACCATGTCGAGAAATAATTTCCTTCACGTATAGCTTTGCTAGCTTATCCAGGTTGTACTTAACCCTGATCGGCAGAAAGTGGGCTGACTTCGTCAGTTGATCCACTATAACCCATATCGCATCAAATCCCTTCTGAGTCGTTGGAAGACCTACCACGAAATCCATCGTGATGTGTTCTCACTTCCACTCTGGGATTTCTAACGGTTGTAGCAAACCACTAGGTCTCTGGTGTTCTGCTTTAACTTTCTAACACGTTAAGCATTTCGCAACGCATTCAGCCACATCTCTCTTCATATTCGGCCACCAGAAATGATGCCTGAGATCCTGGTACATCTTCATACTCCCGGGGTGAATAGAATATCTAGAACTATGAACTTCGCTCAGAATCTCCTCTTTAACCTCAGGTACTGGTGGTACCCAGATTCTACCTTCAAACCGTAACAGACTTTCATTATCGATCTTGAACTTAAACTCTTCGCCATCGGTTATCCTTTTCTGAATCTTCTCAAATTCTTTATCGTGAAGTTGTGCTTCTTTCACTTTGTCTACTAGAGTATAACTAGTGGTTACTTGAAACAACATCTCATCCGATTCCTTTGAAAACTTCACCTCCAACTCCAATCTATCCATTTGTTCTATTAACCGATTCTGATCAGTTAACACGTTCAGCTTCTCCCGACCTTTCCTGCTCAAAGCGTCGACGACAACATTAGCTTTACCCGGATGGTAAAGTATCTCGCAATCGTAGTCTTTAATCAGTTCCAACCATCTTCATTGGTGCATGTTCAAATCCGTCTGGGTAAATATATACTTTAGACTCTTGTGATCTGTGTATATTTCACACTTTTCTCCATATAAGTAGTGCCTCCAAAACTTTAGGGCAAACACTACTGCCGCCAATTCTAGATCATGGGTCGGATACCCCTTCTCGTAATCCTTCAGCTGACGTGGCGCATAGGCAATGACTTTGCCGCTCTGCATCAACACACAACCTAATCCTTTATGTGAGGCATCGCTATATACTACGAAATTCCCCGAACTATCCGGTAAGGACAATACAGGCGCAGTACTCAACCTCTTCTTCAGCTCTTGAAAACTCTCCTCACACTTCTCCGTCCAAACAAACTTAACTATTTTACGAGTCAAATTAGTCAACGGAGTTGAGATTCTAGAAAAGTCTTGGATAAATCTACGGTAATAACCTGCCAATCCCAAGAAACTCCTCACTTCAGATGGTGTCTTCGGCTGTTCCCAGTTCATAACAGCTTCAACCTTCGACGGATCTACCAAAATACCATCCTTGTCAATCACGTGGCCAAGAAATTGCACACGTTCCAACCAAAATTCGCACTTCGAGAATTTAGCGTAAAGCTTCTCTCGTCTCAGGGCTTCTAAGGTTAGTCGTAAGTGTTCAGCATGCACCTCCTCAGTCTTAGAATAAACCAGGATGTCATCTATGAACACTACCATGAACTTATCCAGAAATGGCTTTGAACACCCTGTTCATTAGGTCCATAAATGCAGCTGGGGAATTCGTGAGACCAAATGACATCACCAAGAACTCGTAATGACCATATCGAGTCCTAAAAGCCGTTTTCGGTATATCTTCCTTCCTCACCTTCAATTGATGATACCCGCTTCTCAAATCAATTTTCGAGAAGTACCTCGCACCCTTCAGTTGATCAAATAAGTCATCGATCCTAGGTAAAAGATACCTATTCTTGATCGTAACTTTATTCAACTCCCTATAATCAATGCAAAGACGCATCGATCCATCTTTCTTCTTAACAAACAAAACAGGCACTCCCCACGGTGAAACACTCCGTTGGATATACTTCTTGTCTAGTAATTCTTGCAGTTGAACCATCAGTTCCTTCATCTCGACAGGAGCCATTCTGTACGGAGCCTTTAAAATCGGAGCAGTTCCCGGCGCTAAATCGATTACGAACTCTGTCTCCCTATCTGGCGGAAGTCCTGGCAAATTGCTCGAAAAAACGTCCACAAACTCCTTAACTACCGATATCTCCTCCACCTTCGGGCTTTCTTTACGCGTATCTACTATGTAGGCTAGGTATCCCACACAGCCTTGCGTCAGAAGTTTCTTGGCTTGCATAATCGTCAGACAACTCGCTTGTCTAGGCGATTTGCTACCATAGAACACTAACTTCGACGGAGTCGTAAGGTTTACCAACTGCTAAACTTCTTTTTTTTATTTTAACAAATCATTTTAACACATACCTTAATGTCATATTTCAATCAATTAAATATTAATCAACTAATTTAATCAATTAAAATCTAACATCAATTAATCAAATAAACTTGTCACATAATTATAATTACTCGCTAATTATAATTCATGTAACACTTCATCACATAATTCATCTAATTCAATTAAATTAGAACTATAATATAAAATTAATATACATTAATTAAATAAATATTACACATTCATTTAATTAATATATAGCACTTAATTAAATCACTCCATAAATCACATAATTTATTTATTTAACTCAATAAATAAAACACATAAAATATTTATTTAACTCAATAAATATTTAAAATTATTATATAAAATCACAATCGTTACACAGACCCTACATACCTTGAGCCGAGAGTTGATGGCGTACATAGTACAAATCGAGTACAAGAGCGCTGTGGAGTGCGGGATGATGGGATGAGACCCTTTGTTAGTCTAGCCGTAGTATTAGTAGTATTTACCTTATGTTATATATATACTATATTGTAATCCCAACTTTTTGTGTAAAGTGTGGGATAGTTATGTAAACATCGAGTAAGCTTTTGTTAGAGGGGTAGTATGGTAGTATGTTAGTGTTCCCCGTCTTTTGTGATATTAGGGGATATATGTGATAACATTTATAGAAATATGCTAGGGATAATCATGTAATGAAACGATTTGGCATATGAATATAAATGATATAAATTTTAATTTTTTATATTAAAGAAATACTTAAGTGATATGATTGAGTAATAATAAAATGAAAAATCTTGTGATGCAGAAAATGCCGCCCAGTCATAGATTAACTGCACCTGAGGAATCAGTTAACAATGAGAGGGAACAAGTACACCCGATCCAGAAACTAGTTGATCTATTAGGAGAAGCCTTAAGGGGAAGGAACAACGAACCCATTCGCCCCAACCCTCAAGCTGTTCCAGTGACAAACTTTAAAGACTTTAGGAGTGTGGGACCCCTAGAGTTTGAGGGAACTACTGACCCAATAATTGCGCAAACCTGGATAAAAGAGATCGAGAAGGCTTTCACCATCACTCGAGTGGGGGAAGACCAGAAGACTGTATTTGCTACGTACACGATGAGGGGTGAAGTCAATTACTGGTGGGAGGCTAATCAACAAAGAGCGGGGGAAGGGATAATCGCATGGGAAAGATTCAAGACGCTGTTTTTTGAGAACTACTTCTCGAAAAGCATTAAGAATCGAATGGAGGTGAAGTTTTTAGAACTGAAGCAAGGTGATATGACGGTGGCGCAGTACGAGGCTAAGTTCAATGAACTAGCGCAATTTGTAGAACACCAAGTTGGAGATGAGGAAAGGAAGGCGAGACGTTTTGAACAAGGGCTGAAGCCGTGGCTGTTTAACAAGGTATCAGTTCTTTAAATTGATTCCTTTGAGACATTGCTAGAGAAGGCGATCATTGCGGAAGCTGGCAGTGAGGCCTTAAGTCTATACCACAAAGAGAAGAAATGAAAGAATACTGGAGGAGAAAATCGTACTGGAGGAAGCAGTAGTGGAGGAAGAAACTTGGGTAAAAAGAAGTGGGAGAATAACAACAACAACAAAAACAACAACAATCAGTCGGGGAATTTTAGTGGAGGTTTCAAGAAGAGGGCTGAGGGATGCTCAAAATATGGGAAGAATCACCAGGGCGAGTGCTGGGAGGGACACGACACTTGCTACAACTGCGGTCAGGAGGGGCACATTTCGCCCAACTGCCCGAAGCCGAAAAAGATCCAAGGATGTTTTGCATGTGGCTCGATGGAGCACCGGATCAAGGATTGCCCGAAGAAGGGAAGTAGTGGAGGTAGCAGCCAACAAGGGGGAAACAAGCTAATGATCAGTGGACCGGCACAATCCAACCGCCCAACCGCTAGGACCTTTAACATGACCGTCCAAGACGCAGTAGCTGCGAAGGATGTGGTGTCAGGTATAATCCCAATAAATGATATAAATGCTTATGTATTATTTGAATCGGGTGCTACCTGTTCTTTTGTATCTGAAGAATTTGCTAGTAGATTAAATACACGCCGAGAAAGATTAGAAGATCCCTTGAACATAGAAGTTGTGAATAAGGAAGTAATCTCTGTAGAATACATTTATCGAAATTATCGTGCAAACATTAGAGAACATGAACTGAGCGTAGACTTGATTCCTATTAGATTGGGAGAATTTGACGTAATACTGGGAATGGATTGGTTGTATAACCATGCAGCAATAATTAACTGTCAGAACAAATGTGTGAACCTTTAGACTCCGAGTAAGTCTAAGGTAGTGTTTTATGGTAGCTCATCGCTTAAGCAATCGTGTTGGGTTACGATGATGCAGGCTAAGAAATTATTAAGGAAAGGATGTGTAGGTTATTTAGCTTACATTGTTGATACTCGAAAAAAGGGAGTAGAAATTAAGGATATATCCGTAGTGAGAGAATTTCAAGATGTATTTTTGGACGATCTGCCTGGTCTTCCGCCAGACAGAGAAATCGAATTCGTTATAGACTTAGCACCAGGAACTGCACCGATTTCGAAAGCTCCATATCGTATGGCGCCAGTAGAAATGAAAGAACTAATGATACAATTATAAGAGTTATTGAATAAGGGTTACGTATGACCAAGTGTGTCTCCTTGGGAAGCACCAGTGTTGTTCGTTAAGAAAAAGGACAGATTAATGAGGCTTTGTATCGATTATCGAGAATTGAACAGAGTAACGATCAAGAACAGATATCCGCTACCAAGGATAGACGACCTATTTGATCAACTAAAAGGAGCAAAGTGTTTCTCGAAGATAGACCTATGGACAAGTTATGACCAACTAAAAGTACGGGAGGAAGACATACCAAAGACTGCATTTCGAACCCATTATGGACATTACGAGTTTTTAGTAATGTCATTCGGATTGATTAATGCTCCGATAACATTCATAAACTTGATGAACCGAGTTTTCAAGCCCTATTTGGATAAGTTTGTGGTAGTTTTCATCGACGACATCTTGATCTACTTAAAGACAGAGGAGGAACACACCGAACATCTGAAAATTATTTTGGAAGCACTAAGAAGAGAGAAGATGTATGCGAAATTTTCTAAGTGTGAATTTTGGATGGAGAAGGTTCAATTCTTAGGTCACGTAGTGGATAAGAATGGAATCTCAGTAGACTCTGCAAAGGTCGAAGCAGTGAGTAATTGGGAGCAGTCGAGAACACCAACGGAGGTAAGAAGTTTCTTAGGGTTAGCTGGGTACTATCAAAGATTTATCCAAGATTTTTCTAAGATAGCAACCCCGTTGACTAATCTGACTAGGAAGACGGTGAAATTCGTATGGACGGACAAATGCAAAGAGAGTTTTCAAGGGTTGAAGAAGAGATTAAGCGAAGCGCCTGTGTTGTCACTACCAGATGATGCGGGAAATTTTATGGTGTATAGTGATGCATCACACAAGGGACTTGGTTGTTTGCTTATGCAACACGGCAAGGTCATTGCGTATACATCACGACAATTGAAAGATTACAAAAAATGATACCCTACTCATGACTTAGAGTTAGCGGCAGTAGTTTTTGCGTTGAAAATATGGAGGCATTATTTGTATGGAGAGAAATGTGAGATATACACGGACCGCAAAAGTTTGAAATATATCTTCACACAGAAGGAGTTGAATATGCGTCAGAGAAGGTGGTTAGAACTAATCAAGGATTACGACTGTGATATTCTTTATCACCCGGGTAAGGCAAACGTGGTTGCCGACGCTCTGAGCAGAAAAGGAAGGGAGAAACTATTTCACTTGATGACTTAGGAAGAGTTGATCAGAGAGATGGAGAAATTGGAAATAGAGGTAAAGGGACCAGAGAAGTCTGAAGAAAAATTGTTTGTCATGGAAGCTCGTCCAACTTTGTTGGATAGAGTGAAGGAATCACAAGAGAAGGATGAAGAGTGAAAGAAAATCAGGAAAAGGATCGCAGAAAATGAAGAAGAAAGATTCCAAATGGATAAAGACGGTATCTTAAGATTCGAAGGAAGAGTGTGGGTACCAGCGGTAACTGAATGAGAGAAGAAATTTTGCACAATGCACATAATACGACGTATTTCGTTCATCCGGGAGGCACAAAGATGTACTGAGATTTGAGGCAACACTTTTAGTGGCCAAATCTGAAACGGGAAGTCGCAGAGTGAGTTAGTAGATGTCTGACTTGCCAATGCATTAAAGCAGAGCACCAGCGGTCGAATGGTTTACTACAACCGTTGGAAATACTAGAGTGGAAATGGGAACACATTACGATGGACTTCGTGGTGGGACTTCCAGTCATGTAGAAAGGTTATGATGCCATTTGGGTTATCGTGGATCGACTTACGAAGACCATATATTTTCTACTGATCAAGCTCTGTTATAGCTTAAATCAGTTAGCGAGTTTGTACGTAAAGGAGATTGTTTCATGACATGGGGTGCCGGTGTTAATTATCTCTGATCGAGATCCGCGCTTCACGTCGAACTTCTGGAAAAGCTTAGAAGAGAGAATGGGAACGCAGTTGAGGTTGAGTACCGCTTATCATCCTCAGACCAACGGACAAAGTGAGCGAACGATACAAACGCTGGAGGACATGCTCAGAACTTGCAGTGATGGACTTCAAGGGAAATTGGGACGACCATCTACCCTTAGTAGAATTTGCATATAACAATAGTTACCATGCGAGTATCGGCATGCCACCATACGAAGCTCTTTACGGAAGAAAGTGCAGAACGCCCTTATGTTGGGATGAAGTCAGAGAACGACGAATACTCGGACCAGAGTTAGTACAACAAATCGCAGACGTGGTGACAGTGATAAGAGCCAGACTAGTGGCAGGTCAAGATCGCCAGAAAAATACGCAGACTTGCATCGACAAGACCGGGACTTTAAAGTCGGCAGTTTCATATTTTTGAAGGTATCTACATGGAAGGGAAAAATCCGTTTCGACAAGAAAGAAAAATTGAGTCCAAGATTCATAGGACCGTTCGAGATACTGAAGCGAGTTGGCGAGGTGGCATACAAAGTTACATTACCACTCGAGTTGGAGCACATCCACAACGTGTTTCACATCTCCGTGTTGCGTCCGTACAAGGCCGACTACAAGCACATGATTTCTTATGAACCCATTCAAGTGGAGAAGAACCTAGCGTATGAAGAAGTTCATGTCCAAATTCTAGATAGGAAAGGACAGACCTTAAGAAATAAAGTTATTTCATCTGTAAAGGTACTTTGGCATAACCACGATGTCGAGGAGGCTACGTGAGAATTAGAAGATAGAATGATGAGGGACTATCCCCATCTATTTGTGTAACCTTGTAGCAATTTTGAGGACAGAATTTCTATAAGGGGGGAGGATGTAATACCCGAGAATTTTTGAATATTATTAATGTATATTATTAAATGAATATATTAATGGAAATGAATATTTATTTGAATATAAATATTTATGTGTTATGAGATGAGTAACTCAATTATTTCAAAGTGAATATATATAATAATTGAGAAAAATATGGAGTTCATGATAAACTCGTAAAATGCCTTGTGTGGCACGAGAATGAAAACAGCAATGATTTGTTTTAAATAAAGGATGAAGGAATTATTAAGTGAACAATTAATCTATATTAATCGTTAATTAATTGTTATGGAGATTAATAAAACATAAACGAGTAGATTATTAATATAATTATATTTGCTCAAGTAATTGTTATGTGCAATGTATGCGGCAATTAAACGTATAAAGTATAGTTGTTACAACTATATTATATAAGGCAATGAAACACTTATGTGTGGCTATACAATATACAAGAACTATATATTAAGATTAAATAAGTTATAAGAATGCATCATGAGGTTGTGTGACAATGTGAGTGTGGGGACATTAAATTAGTATCTCGTGATTGTATTGTAAACAATTATTGATTAATGAATATTTTAATATTTTATAATTGAATAATATATGAGATAATATAATGTGATAATACCCGATTAAATAATAATTTGGTATTATTAAGATGTACATGGATTATATATTAATGTGTATACATGTACCCCAATTTGCTACCATATAATATTGTTGTGACATTTAAAGTCCATGGGTACACCCAAAAGAATTAAACCTAGGTATACATATGTGTACAATTGTGTAAGTATAATATATATATGAATATAAACCATTAGTGTGTGGCATTATCTCATTCCTAACTTATAAAATGCTAAGTTCTTGTTTCTTGTCCCATTTTGAGTGTTCATTTCTCCCCCATTTCTCTCTTCACGTGAAAAGCTATAAGGCCTAAGCCTACTCTTTCTTCTAAATTTCAACAAAATGATAGCAATGATCAAAGAGGGTGTGGGAATTATGATGATATCCAACAACTACTTACCAACTTCTCTCTAGCCATCAAACAATTCCATAATCCATTGGTTTTAATCTTTGAGTAAAGCCTTGGCATGGTTATTCATTTCTCTATAAATTGAACTCTTCCCTTCTCATTTGATTTTGCTAAGTTTCTGAAAATTGATAGAGTGTGAGCATATTATAGTGAGTGTGTAATCTAAAATTGGGAAGCAAGCTTAGCTAATTCAAAGCAAAGGTATAATGCTTGAACCCACTTTGAAATTCAATTCATAGGAATTAGCATGAATTAGTTGTAATTGAGTATGTGAAAGGATGCTAGAATGTTAGTTAAGTTAGTATGCATGTTATAAACATAATGTAGTTGGTCTAGTTACAGGAATTAGCAATGTTGTGTTGAGGCTCTGCAGAAGCAGAGCCATTTTTTTGGCTTCTGCTCGAAGTGGCGCGGCCGCGCCACTTCTATAGCATATGACCGCGCGGCCGGGCCGGCTGCTAGTCATGAATACTGATTTTGTTGGTCTGGAGTTATTCTGAACATGTTATGCATATAAATCACCTTAACATGTGGAATAAGGTTGCTCGGTATATAGTAAGCCATATTAGTTTATTTTTGTTTGAATATTTCAAAGAGAGCTTAAAGATTTGGAAACTAGTTTTGATAAACATTGTGTAATACATGTGATGCTCCAAAAATCTCTATATTCTCTATAGCAGATTTGGCGCTCACGTAAATATTCCATAAGATAATAATTCCTATCAATCCAAGAATCACAGTATTTCACAACAAACAGTAGCTCTCGTTAGAACATTTACTATGTTGGGATACCCTCACATGGATGGATAGGTTTATAATCTCATGGATATTTCTTTCATATCAATAATTTCAATCTATCTGACATTCACAATATAAATGATAAGATTGTTCCTGGAATTGAGGAACGACCTCACTGCTTACAGAACTTTCAAGATCATTTAATACCCTCATTCAGATGTATAGTTTATATAGATACTGTACTTCTTCCTATGTTCTAGAAAGGTAAAAGCTAAGAAATTGTTAAAGATGATAATATAATATTATATATTCTTAAATTATCTTATAATAATTCTTAACTTACTATTACACCAGAGTAGAGTTCCCGAGGATATAAATAAATTTACATTGACTGAGTTCTTTTGTCCACATTACAGAACTCTAGAACCTTTAACATTTCAGCTAAAGCTGCAAAGGAAAAGAACAATTGCAAGGATGAGCTACAGAAAGCTCAACAAGTTTTAAACAAGTGATATATTATACTCACACTGAATCTGAATTGAATGAACATATAGTTCAGAGTATTTTTTTGACATCGCATTCCTAAGAGTCATAAAGACTTATAGGAGTTCCGTTCGTTTACCATCACGAGCTACAATTAGTCATAGAGACTTAGCCACCCGAGTTGATTCGGTCAACCGCACAGCATTCCTAAGAGTTCAAAAAGACTTATAAGAGTTCTGTTCGGATATCTCATATGTAATCAGCCTAATCATATCTTAGGAGTGTGCATATCATCCTACCAATTTAACAAGGTCAGTATTTTTTTAACTGCCTGTAATTGAAACACAGGGTAAGTGTTATAACTACCCATAATTATAAACCAAGGTCAGTACTATGACTGTCTATATAATCTCGAGACAAAACGGTATCAGTATATATATGTACCAAATAATATTAGTTTTTCCACAATTTATGTTTTGATATCAAATCAAACATATTTTACGCAAATAATAGCTCATATGGTTTGGTTATGCTTGGACAATAAGTCATAACCCTCTTTAAATCACAGATATCACGAATAACGTTTATAATAAGTTCGTATATCAATATACAAGACTTACATTTAATATAGAAATTAAATGAAGTTAGAAAACTTGCATTAAAATAGAAAGTTTGCACCTAGTGCGGAAAAACTTGCCTGAACCGTCGATTACTGTTATGCAATTTATTTTAGCTTCATCTGAAAGACCTAATATTGATAATATCGATCTCTCAATTAGAATAATATCATTACACACACTATTGTTAATTAAAGTCATAATATAACTTAAACGCATAAGCACATATCCCTATCAATCCCTAAAACCATAAGACCTAGTATCGAGTCAAACTATTTTAGTCTTATTTGAGTTCAGTACTATTTCAATGTCCCGGTTGCCCTATCGGATAATTATCGAACCTAATTCCAATAAGACTCTACCTAAATGCTTTATTATTATCATAGATAATTTATTAATCAGTCAAAATATTTTTCACAATCTTATAATAATTTTCCAATAATTATTATCATTTAAAATGATTTTTAATTCATTAATATCATATTTATATGATTTAAATACCACTTAATTCCATTATCATTAATATTTATTTACTATCAAATATTAATGAAATACATGTCATAATATTATAAGTTATTTATAATATCACAAAGTATTTTTAATACCTTAATATCACATTTAATTAATTTTAAAATATTTAAAACCATTATTAAATAACTGTCATTAATATTAAAATATTAATGTATTTCATAATAAAATATTAAAAGTTATATTTTATAACTTAAAATATTTTTTATAACCATTAAATCATTTTATATGATTTTTAAAACATTAAATCTATTTTTCCATAATTTATTTAATATAATTATTAAATAAATTAATTACCATTAATATTAATTATTAATGAAATTTATCCCAAAATATTAAAAGTCATCCAAAATAACTTAAAATATTTCCTAACACTTTAATATATTTTTAAATGGTTTTTAAAGTATTAAAATCATTTTTAAGTAATTTATTTAATATAATTATTAAATAAATTTATTATCATTAATATTTTAATAATTTGAGCATTATAAATGCTTGTAAAAATGAATATTTGTGTACTATATTTGAAATAAATCGAGCATTATAACTGCTTTATAAAATGAATATTCTACTATTCTATTTGAGATAATTTCAGCATTATAACTGCTTATAACATGAGTATTCTAACTAAATACTTGAAGAAAATCGGACATAGCAACTGCTTATAAAAGTATATTTTCTACTTTATAAGAGAAATAAATCGGACATTATAACCACTTATAAATGTATATTTTCTACTTTATAAGAGAAATAAATCGGACATTATAACTGTTTGTAAAAGTATATTTTTTTACTAAATATATAAATAATAATGAACATAATAACCACAAGAGTAAATACCTCTTGGAGTTGCAAGCTTTAACTAATCCTTTGAAATCTTGAAACTCAAAAACTTTCCTCATTCTTTCTCTCTCTAGCCAAAATTCTCATCTTTCTCTCTCTAACTCCATTTTGGTTTTTGAAAAAAAAAATGAAGAGAATGGCTCTTATTTATAGAAAAACATATTTTCAATAATTACACGTTAGGGGCTCGACTTTTTACAGTTTGCCTCCGGCTTATTATAGTTTCGTATCCTTGTTAATTACACTTTAGTACCTTATTAATTGCACTTTAGTTCCTGGGTGCCATCATGATGACATCATTACGATGACATCATCATGACGACATCATCTTTTGTGTTTCTTTAATTCTGATGTCATTCTTGCATCATCTGTGTTTCTTTAAGGATGATGTCATGCTTGCATCATCTTTTCTTTGATTGGTTGATTTAAGTTCACATGGATTGGAGGGTATTTTGGTCATTTCACATATAATTTTAAAGGTAATTCTGTCATTTCGCCTCAAAAGGGTATTTTAATAATTTCCCATACCATTTTAAGGGTAGTTCAGTCATTTCGCCTCCAAAAGGGTATTCTAATAATTTCCCACACTAATTTTAAGGGTAGTTCAGACATTTCCTATGTTTCCCTTAAAAATTTAACCCTTAGGGTTTGATAAATAATATTAGGGTTTGTTAATTACTATTAAGGTTTATAAATTAGGGTTTAAGATCTCGAATAAGAAATTAGGGTTTTCTAACTGCAGATTAGGGTTTCTAATCTACCTTTAGGGTTTACTAAGGTTATACTTTATCTGATCAACATTTGATCATTAATCCCTTACTATACACATACACAATCATAGATACAATTATAATAACTGTATTAACTATCAAATCTCTATCCGTAATTAGGGTTAGGGTTTTCAATATCTGTTAACTATATCTCCACTCACATTTTTCAGTCAATAACCAGTTTGACCATCTTACTAAACTTGTATCACAGATACTCAGCACAATATTGATAATCAATAACAATATAAAAAAATTTATTCGTAAAATTTGAATTGTTTAAAATTCTGGGTCCTCACATTCTCCCCTCCTTTTAAGGATTCCGTCCTCGGAATCACCACTGTGTTACTTTGTATCATCAATTCATTCTTATCAACACAATATTAATTTGTGTCTCATATATTAACCTATGACTTGGATTCGTAAAAAGAACAACTCATAGCAATATCTATCCAATAGCACTTACGTAATTAAATTATTGAACGTAATAGTTGTCTGCCACCATCTCCTGTGCAGCTAGTGCGTCTTGCACCGTCATATCAAATGTACGTGCCGTTGGTCTTCCCGGCTTAGCAGGTCCTCTAATTGTCAGGGTTCCGCTACTGGGTCCCTTGTTGATACTTCCCATATCCACATTCTTCTTTGGACAATTCCAAACCAAATGATCTGTTGATCCACATGAAAAACAACCTTGTGTCTTCTTCAGACTTGTTACTATATTGGGTATTCTCACTCCACTTCCTCTTTGTTAACAAACATGGTTCAACAATTTACGCACCTACTTTCGTTTTCTTAGTAAAATATATTTACACTTCCAAGGTAACACTTCTAAGAATCCCCTTAACATTTCATTGTTTTCTATTGAGTCTTAACTGTTTGAAATCATCCACATAAAATCCTAATAATGATGTGTTATATATTGTATACTGTCCAAAGCGTCATTCTTATGCTAGCATGATAACTATGGTATGCAACTTCTGAAAAGGCTTCCATTTTCTTTAAAGTCTGAATCACAAGTCCTTAATCTATTCTTTAAGGTCTGAATGATTATCTTACTTTGTTCATCTGCTTATGGGTGGTATACTGTACTTGCCCTTCACTAAGTCCCTAAATATATTTAATAACTCATTTCCTAGAGTTTGAAATAAACCGTATATCCTTGAATCTAACCTTATAGAAATAAAACTACCCACCTCATGATAATGGTGATAGTTATCTATTTCAATAAGCTCCTAGTTTCTGTTATATAGTTTCAAAAGTTCCTTGAGAACTGGTTTCATAGTTTCTGCAACAATACCTAGAATAGTATCATTACACACACTATTTTAGTCTGATTTGAGTTTGGTACTATTTCAACGTCCCGATTGTCCTATCGAATAATTATCGAGCCTAATTCGAATAAGACTCTACCTAAATGCTTTATTTTTATCATAGACAATTTATTAATCAGTCAAAATATTTTTCACAATCTTATAATAATTTTTCAATAATTATTACCATTTAAAATGATTTTTAATTCATTAATATCATATTTATATGATTTAAATACCACTTAATTCCATTATCATTAATATTTATTTACTATCAAATATTAATGAAATACATGTCATAATATTATAAGTTATTTATAATATCACAAAGTATTTTTAAAACCTTAATATCACATTTAATTGATTTTAAAATATTTAAAACCATTATTAAATAACTATCATTAATATTAAAATATTAATGTATTTCATAACAAAATATTAAAAGTTATATTTTATAATTTAAAATATTTTTTTATAACCATTAAATCATTTTATATGATTTTTAAAACATTAAATCTATTTTTCCATAATTTATTTAATATAATTATTCAATAAATTAATTACCATTAATATTAATTATTAATAAAATTTATCCCAAAATATTAAAAGTCATCCAAAATAACTTAAAATATTTCCTAACACTTTAATATATTTTTAAATGATTTTTAAAGTATTAAATTTTTTTCAAGTAATTTATTTAATATAATTATTAAATAAATTTAATATCATTAATATTTAAATAATTTGAGCATTATAAATACTTGTAAAAATGAATATTCGTGTACTATATTTGAAATAAATCGAGCATTATAACTGCTTTATAAAATGAATATTCTACTATTCTATTTTAGATAATTTCAGCATTATAACTGCTTATAACATGAGTATTCTTACTAAATATTAGAAGAAAATCGGACATAACAACTGCTTATAAAAGTATATTTTTTACTTTATAAGAGAAATAAATCGGACATTATAACTGCTTATAAATGTATATTTTCTACTTTATAAGAGAAATAAATCGGACATTATAACTGCTTGTAAAAGTATATTTTTTTTACTAAATATATAAAGAATAATGAATATAATAACCACAAGAGTAAATACCTCTTGGAGTTGCAAGCTTTAACTAATCCTTTAAAATCTTGAAACTCAAAAACTTTCCTCTTTCTAGCCAAAATTCTCCTCTTTCTCTCTCTAACGTCCATTTTGATTTTTGAAAAAAAAAATGAAGAGAATGACTCCTATTTATAGAAAAATATAGTTTTAATAATTGCACGTTAGGGGCTCGACTTTTTACAGTTTGCCCCCGATTTATTACAGTTTAGTACCCTGGTTAATTACACTTTAGTACCTTATTAATTACACTTTAGTCCCTGGGTGACATCATGATGACATCATCATTTGTGTTTCTTTAATGCTGATGTCATGCTTGCATCATCTGTGTTTCTTTAAGGTTGATGTCATGCTTGCATCATGCTTGCATCTCTTCTTTGATTGGTTGATTTAAGTTCACATGAATTGGAGGGTATTTTGGTCATTTCACATATAATTTTAAAGATAATTCGGTCATTTCGCCTCAAAAGGGTATTCTAATAATTTCCCATACCATTTTAAAGGTAGTTCAGTCATTTCGCCTCCAAAAAAGGGTATTCTAATAATTTCCCATACTATTTTAAGGGTAGTTCAGTCATTTCGCCTCCAAAAGGGTATTCTAATAATTTTCCACATAATTTTAAAGGTAGTTCGGTCATTTTCTATGTTTTCCTTAAAAATTTAACCCTTAGGGTTTGATAAATAACATTAGGATTTGTTAATTACCATTAAGATTTACAAATTAGGGTTTAGGATTTCTGAATAAGAAATTAGAGTTTCCTAACTGCAGATTAGGGTTTCTAATCTATCATTGGGGTTTACTAAGGTTATACCTTATCTGATCAACATTTGATCATTAATCCCTTACTATACACAGACACAACATAGATACAATTATAATATTTGTATTAACTATCAAATCTCTATCCGTAATTAGGGTTAGGGTTTTCAATATCTGTTAACTATATCTCCACTCATATTTCTCAATCAATAACCAGTTTGACCATCTTACTAAACTCGTATCACAGATACTCAGCACAATATTGATAATCAATACCAATATAAAAAAATTTATTCGTAAAATTTGAATTGTTTAAAATTCTGGGTCCCCACATTCTCCCATCCTTTTAAGGATTCCGTCCTCGGAATAACCACTTTCTTACTTTGTATCATCAATTAATTATTATCAACACAATATTAATTTGTGTCTCATATATTAACCTATGACTTGGATTCGTAAAAAGAACAACTCATAGCGATATCTATCCAATATCACTTACGTAATTAAATTATTGAACGTAATAGTTGTCTGCCACCATCTCCTGTGCAGCTAGTGCGTCTTGCACCGTCATATCAAATGTACGTGCCGTTGGTCTTCCCGGCTTAGCAGGTCCTCTAATCCTCAGGGTTCCGCTACTGGGTCCCTTGTTGATACTTCCCATATCCACATTCTTCTTTGGACAATTCCAAACCAAATGATCTGTTGATCCACATGAAAAACAACCTTGTGTCTTCTTCGGACTTGTTACTATATTGGGTATTCTCACTCCACTTCCTCTTTGTTAACTAACATGGTTTAACAATTTACGCACCTACTTTTGTTTTCTTATTAAAATATATTTACACTTCCAAGGTAACACTTCTAAGAATCCCCTTAACCACTCATTGTTTTCTATTGAGTCTTAACTGTTTTAAATCTTCCACATAAAATCCTAATACCGATGTGTTATATATTGTATACTGTCCAAAGCGTCATTCTTATGCTAGCATGATAACTATGGTATGCAACTTCTGAAAAGGCTTCCATTTTCTTTAAAGTCTGAATCACAAGTCCTTAATCTATTCTTTAAGGTCTGAATGATTATCTTACTTTGTTCATCTGCTTATGGGTGGTATACTGTACTTGCCCTTCTCTAAGTCCCTAAATATATTTAACAACTCATTTCCTAGAGTTTGAAATAAACTGTATATCCTTAAATCTAACCTTATAGAAATAAAACTACCCACCTCATGATAATGGTGATAGTTATCTATTTCATTAAGCTCCTAGTTTTTGTTATATAGTTTCAAAAGTTCCTTGAGAACTGGTTTCACAGTTTCTGCAACAATACCTAGGCCCCTTATTGCACTAAAAGTCGTCGCAACCCTTGGGTCTAACACCATTTCCACAAATTTGGAATTTTTCCTATTAATGTTAATTATGTGCCATGTAATATTTTCTTTGTATTTTAGTGTCCTACCTCTATCTATTCTGAATTCAATATTCATTTTATAAATTATCTTGTCTTATACTTCGAAAAATCTTTAACCACCTCATGTATTTCTTTGACTCTATTAAATAAAGTTGGACTATTATCCCTAGATAGAGTTAGTTGAAACTCTTATCTAAATCCCAATTTATTAAAATCTTTTATCAGTACCTCGTTGTTTTATTATTACTTCTAACTTTTCTTGATTCTTTTAACTTTTAAAATGTCTATAATGATATTGATTATTAATGGAATAGTAATATAGTTTTCAGTAAAAATATTTTCTATCCCTTCACCTCGACAAAAGACTTTTCTAGTTTTTCTAGGAAATTTCTCCGTTTAGATAACTGTTATACCCTATAGTTGTTTTTAAAAAAACCACTAGATGTGAATGAATACTTCGTACTAGAGTCAAATATTTCATGAATATTTTAAATATCGATTTGGGATAATACCTGTTACTACATATTGTGCAACAACATCCCTCACCATAATGTTAAAGGTTCTAACTCTTCCGGACGACTCTGTCCAACCTCTCCAGTTACTGCTGGTTTGAAGTTTTGGTTTCCCCCTTGGTTTGGATTTCTGGGTTTTGGACAGAACTTAGCAATGTGTCCCTCCACCCTACAGTTAAAACATATGATTCTTTTCTTATTACTATTCCTCTATTGTAGACACCGGTTTGAGTAATGTCCATCTCTCCCACAAGTAAAACACTTAGTCGCCCTAAAATAACACAACCCTCCGTGCTTTTTCCCACAAATACGACAACCTTCATTCTTCTGACCAGTTTTGTTAGGAAAAGTGGCATTCCACTTCCTTTTGTTATTTCTCTTTGAATGGCATCCCTTAATCCCTTCATTTTCTGTTTTATCAGCCCCTTTAACCTCAGGTGGTCCGGGTAACTTAAAGTCTAAGGTAATCCTTAGAGTATTGGGCTCGATTGGTGGTGGGTTCTCTGGCCTCCCCTGTAAAGCTCCTCGCAACACGTTTACAAACTATTGAGGTGGGTTTGCCTCTATTTGTTCCGCATTAGTTTCTGCTTGTGTTCTCCCGTATGATGCCATTTACCTAACAATAACAAATAACTCGGTTTAAACGAATAGAGTTTGTACGCCACATACTTGACTAGTGTTTTATATATATCATAACTAACGCATTGGGAAAACTTATAAATATATAAGGTACAGTTCACCTCTTAGCTACTGCTATTTATCTTATATATCCCTTTGTTATCGTTAGAAAATTAGGATCTACTATTATATTTTCCTTAACTTATATCAAAGTTTGGAATTTACGCATTACGCACAGAGATATATTCATATATATATATATACATATAATTTCATTCATAAAGTATTATCCTATTTTCCTTACCCTTACTAAATTACTAATACTCAATCTTCGTCTTGTATCGTTCTACTTCTTTACCCTGTCTTTTCATTATAGCAATACCTTCTGCCTTTCCTACATACATCTGCATGCATCTTTCCATAGTTATTTTATCTTCCTTTGTTTACTTCATGAGCCTCTTAGGTCACTGTTATTCCATACTTCCCTTCCCATTATTTCTCTGAGTTTTACATTGCCACTCAACTCTCATCTTCTCAACCAGTTCCCTAAACATGTCATGCTCTTCTGCTTAATATAATTCTATATGGAATATAAGTCTCCCGCTTCACTTAGTTCTGACTCTGGTATTCTTCATGAGCACTTTCTAAATTTACCATAGGTTTATCTTCTATAGCTTCAATACTATTCCATAAGCTACTTCAATTGGCACTCCTCGTATCCTTCCCTACGGATCATTCCCTTTTAGCCCAACTGATTCTGGTTCAGATACCGGTTCAAACGGAACGACCAGTTCCTCACTCTCTTATGTGAACATCCTTAAATTCTAAAGTTTCGATCAACTATATTACTAAACTAGCACCTAATATACATTGTATACACATAGCAAACAATAGTTTTCTTTAAGTTACTTTTTATATTATTTTACGATGAATTTCCTCAATTCATATCCTATAAACTCTTTTTGAGTTTATATTTTCACTAACTTTTCTGCCACTCCTATTCCTCCAAGGTTATAGCCTAAGGTAACCCTACCTAAGGTTTATAAACTACAGCTCTGATACCAAATTGTGACGCCCCCAAAATCTCTACATTCTCTATAGCAGATTTGGTGCTCACGTAAATATTCCATAAGATAATAATTCCTATCAATCCAAGATTCACAGTATTTCACAACGAACAGTAGTTCTCGTCAGAACATTTACGATGTTGGGATACCCTCACATGGATGGATAGGTTTATAATCTCATGTATATTTCTTTCATATCAATAATTCCTATCTATCTGACATTCACAATACAAATGATAAGATTGTTCCTGGAACTGAGGAGCGACCTCAGTGCTTATAGAACTTTCAAGATCATTCAATACCCTCATTCAGATGTATAGTTCCTATAGATACTGTACTTCTTCCTATGTTCTAGAAAGGTAAAAGCTAAGCAATTGTTAAAGATGATAATACAATATTATATATTCTTAAATTGTCTTACAATAATTCCTAACTTACTATTACACCAGAGTAGAGTTCCCGAGGATATAAACAAATTTACATTGACTGAGTTCTTCCATCCACATTACTGAACTCCAGAACCTTTAACATTTCAGCTAAAGCTGCGAAGAAAAAGAATAATTGCAAGGATGAGCTACAAAAAGCTCAGCAAGTTTTAAACAAGTGATATATTATACTTGCACTGAATCTGAATTGAATGAACATATAGTTCAGAGTATTTTTTCGACATCGCATTCCTAACAGTCATAAAGACTTATAGGAGTTCTGCTCGTTTATCATCACGAGCTACTATCAGTCATAAAGATTTAGCCACCCGAGTTGATTCGGTCAACCGCACCGCATTCCTAATAGTCATAAAGACATATAAGAGTTCTGTTCGGATATCTCATAGGTAATCAGCCTAATCATATCCTAGGAGTATGCATATCATCCTACCAATTTAACAAGGTCAGTATTTTTTTAACTGCCTGTAATTGAAACCCAAGGTAAGTATTATAACTACCCATAATTGTAAACCAAGGTCAGTACTATGACTGCCTATATAATCTCGGGACAAAACGGTATCAGTATATATATGTACCAAACAATATTGGTTTTTTTCACAATTTATGTTTTGGTATCAAATCAAACACATTTGACGCAAACAATAGCTCATATGGTTTGGTTATGCTTGGACAATAAGTCATAACCCTCTTCAAATCACAGATATTACGAATAACGTTTATAATAAGTTCGTATATCAATATACAAGACTTACATTTAATATAGAAATTAAATGAAGTTAGAAAACTTGCATTAAAATAGAAAGTTTGCACCTAGTGCGGAAAAACTTGCTTGAACCGTCGATTACTGTTATGCAATTTATTTTAGCTTCATCTAAAAGACCTAATATTGATAATATCGATCTCTCAATTAGAATAATATCATGACATACACTACTGTTAATTATAGTCATAATAAAACTTAAACACATAAGCACATATCGCTATCAATCACTAAAACCATAAGACCTAGTATCAAGTCAAACTATTTTAGTCTGATTTGAGTTCGGTACTATTTCAACGTCCCGGTTGCCCTATCGGATAATTATCGAGCCTAATTCCAATAAGACTCTACCTAAATGCTTTATTATTATCATAGATAATTTATTAATCAGTCAAAATATTTTTCACAATCTTATAATAATTTTCTAATAATTATTACCATTTAAAATGATTTTTAATTAATTAATATCATATTTATATGATTTAAATACCACTTAGTTCCATTATCATTAATATTTATTTACTATCAAATATTAATGAAATACATGTCATAATATTATAAGTTATTTATAATATCACAAAGTATTTTTAATACCTTAATATCACATTTAATTGATTTTAAAATATTTAAAACCATTATTAAATAACTATCATTAATATTAAAATATTAATGTATTTCATAATAAAATATTAAAAGTTATATTTTATAACTTAAAATATTTTTTTATAACCATTAAATCATTTTATATGATTTTTAAAACATTAAATCTATTTTTCCATAATTTATTTAATATAATTATTAAAAAAATTAATTACCAATAATATTAATTATTAATAAAATTTATCCCAAGATATTAAAAGTCATCCAAAATAACTTAAAATATTTTCTAACACTTTAATATATTTTAAATGATTTTTAAAGTATTAAAATTATTTTAAAGTAATTTATTTAATATAATTATTAAATAAATTTAATATCATTAATATTTAAATAATTTGTGCATTCTAAATGCTTGTAAAAATGAATATTCGTGTACTATATTTGAAATAAATCGAGCATTATAACTGCTTTATAAAATGAATATTCTACTATTCTATTTTAGATAATTTCAGCATTATAACTGCTTATAACATGAGTATTCTTACTAAATAATTAAAGAAAATCGGACATGGCAACTGCTTATAAAAGTATATTTTCTACTTTATAAGAGAAATAAATCGGACATTATAGTTGCTTATAAATGTATATTTTCTACTTTATAAGAGAAATAAATCGGACATTATAATTGCTTGTAAAAGTATATTTTTTTACTAAATATATAAAGAATAATGAATATAATAACCACAAGAGTAAATACCTCTTGGAGTTGCAAGCTTTAACTAATCCTTTGAAATCTTGAAACTCAAAAACTTTCCTCTCTCTTTCTCTCTGTAGCCAAAATTCTCCTCTTTCTTTCTCTAACTCCATTTTGGTTTTTGAAAAAAAAATGAAGAGAATGGCTCTAATTTATAGAAAAACATAGTTACAATAATTGCACGTTAGGGGCTTGACTTTTTAAAGTTTGCCCTCGGCTTATTACAGTTTGGTACCTTGATTAATTACACTTTAGTACCTTATTAATTGCACTTTAGTTCCTGGGTGACATCATGATGACATCATCTGTTGTGTTTTCTTTAATGCTGATGTCATGCTTGCATCATCTCTTTTTTCATTGGTTGATTTAAGTTCACATGGATTGGAGGGTATTTTGGTCATTTCACATATAATTTTAAAGGTAATTTGGTCATTTTACCTCAAAAGGGTATTCTAATAATTTCCCATACATTTTAAGGGTAGTTCAGTCATTTCGCCTCCAAAAAAGGATATTTTAATAATTTCCCATACCATTTTAAGGGTAGTTCTGTCATTTCGCCTCCAAAAGGGTATTCTAATAATTTTCTACACAATTTTAAGGGTAGTTCGGTCATTTTCTATGTTTCCTTTAAAAATTTAACCCTTAGGGTTTGATAAATAACATTAGGATTTGTTAATTACTATTAAGGTTTACAAATTAGGGTTTAGGATTCCCGAATAAGAAATTAGGGTTTCCTAACTGTAGATTAGGGTTTCTAATCTACCATTATGGTTTACTAAGGTTATACCTTATCTGATCAATATTTGATCATTAATCCCTTACTATACACACACAATCATAGATACAATTATAATAACTGTATTAACTATCAAATCTCTATCCGTAATTAGGGTTAGGGTTTTCAATAACTGTTAACTATATTTTCACTCATATTTCTCAGTCAATACCCAGTTTGGCCATCTTACTAAACTCGTATCACAGATACTCAGCACAATATTGATAATCAATACCAGTATAAAAAAAATTTATTCGTAAAATTTAAATTGTTTAAAATTCTGGGTCCACACAATACATGTTCTGACTTTATGTGCAAATGTATTACGTTCTGATATGCCTTGACATGTGACAATATGTTAGTTATATTGTTGAAGGTAATATAGACTATCCAAGCATGATTTGAAATAAGTTTTCAAGTAAAAGACTATACTTTCTATGTGTACAATAAGCCATGTATACTTTGAATTTCGAACTCGGTATGATGATTTGATTACATATATACCTGTACAAGAAAGCATGACATAGAGTATGCGAACTTACCTTGCATGCTTGAATAAATTTTAATGACCTACAAATGGAAACTTAAAGTTTCAAAAAAAAAAAAAACGAACTTGATGAACTATTTACACTTTGAGTTTGAAACTTGTGAGCATGCTTATGTGATCTAGCTATGCATATATGAAAATATGAGGATTAGTAAGTGAAGTAGCTTTGCATGCTTGGTGGCTTAACATGAGATTTTCAAAAGAAATCTTGAAAACTAGTTTTGTCGATAACTACGTTGCAAGTATTCTAGAATGTGACTTCATGATTAGGTGTGTCATGCCTATAGACATGATTAACATGAATGCCTAGTTAGTCTTACGCATTGTAAAATAGTTAGGCATGGAATATGACAAGTCTTAGTGAAGTAGGATTTCATAACTTGAAATACATGACTAATCTAATGTAAGCATGTATAGTTGAGACCTATTGACCATGTAGCATATGTATAAGGACTAAACATAAGATACCTTGTCTGAGGAACACTTAAAACTTTGATTAGATAAGAGTGGAAAATGAACTATAACATGGGATTGAACTTAGTTGTTATTTTCTTGACATGTGTAATTATTATGATCCTTCTTATGTGTGCAATGCATATTGAATTGGGATTCTGCAGGAACAGCCATATCTTGATCTGCACCAGGAGCAGCGCGGCCGCGCCACTCCTTAGTGTAAACCAAGCACGACCGCGCCGAGTTGCAGAATTTCCAGAGTCTGTTGATTACAATCTGAACTTGAGACATACTTATATGATTGTCCTAATCTGTAATACTTGTCCAGAACGTTATTTATAGTATCAATGAGCATGCTAAGCAATGAAACCATATTGAGTTGATAAAGTGTTTATAAACTTTCGAGTGTTAAGATAACGATTAGGAACTATGTTATGTGATTTCATAGTGTCTTATTAAACGAATGTGGTGCTATGTGTATGTAAAGTACGTAATGACGTACGTATAAAGTTAAAAGACTAAGACAGAACTATATGTGTATACTTGAATTACATATCAAGCTTGTGTACCAAATGTGCCTAGCTAATGAGTATCCTATACATATAAATATGATAAATAGGATTAGAAAGTGTTAATTAAATTTACGTGGATAGACTACGCTTAAGGCAAGTTTCCTTGAACCCGTTCTTGTATTACTAATTGTAAATATCCTAAACCCTTGCATTACTTTATTTAACGGATGTTGTAAGCTTGAGCTCCACTCTTATTAAGCATGTATTGAGCTTGTTATCGTACGAGTAAGTTATTCGAATTATGATTCGTGTCTTATAGTTGAGATAAAGTCGATTATATTCTTCAAACTTTAATATCAAGTATTGAACTTATAAAGAGTGGTCTATGCCATTTGATTCGGCTAGACTTATATCGTGACTAGAAAGCTATCCAAATCAATTGATTGATGCAGAGTCTTATATTGACTGAGATGAACAACCTTCTTTAAAGGGAAATTATATTTGTCGGGAGACCGACGTGCGCACTTGAAGTATGATTGAATGTTATGCATAATATAGAGTACTTTAGGCTGATCACCTGTTGTACTTGTTTTTATTAGATTATCAGTATATTTCTGTTAATCCCAGTAAGAGTTCATAGTCCTTAATGACTGCTCAGTATTCAATTATCTTGAAATCTTAAACTGATTTAGCATTGAATCATATTGATATCTTTTTGTCCTTAGCGACTGTTATTGAGAACTGTTGATATTCTTGCTATCCTTGAACTATCATATCCTGTTATACTCTTTTGGGATTCGAAAACTATATCATTCACCCTTATTGTTATATTACTTGCTGAGCAAACTTGTTGTCCCTTCTTGCTTTCCCTAAAAACATTTTCAGTTAAGGCAGAGCAGGGTGGACCTTCGGGAGTCGATAAAGGGAAGGACAAGGCTACCGACTAGCTAGCCCCTTTTATGTTCTAAATATTATGATGTTGTATTATGTCTATTAAAATGATGTATTAAGACTGATTCTGAACTATGTTTAAGCTTAAGTTAGATTATGTAATAAGTCGTTATTTGATATTATTATGTAATCTATTAAGTACTGCAGGTTGCGAGACTTGGGGGAATAAATATAATAAATCATTGTATATTATTCTAGAATATCCGCTGTGATTGTATGATTTTAGTCATTATTGTATTATCGTGAGAAATTGACGAACCGAATTCGAGAGACCAGTGGTGGTCCAAATTTGGGGACGTTACAGAAACTATGGATACTGGCATACCACAGCAGTTTTACAATCTCATTTATGTACATATGAGCAAGACTTTCAAATGAATAAGTTTCTTGTATAGGTAAGAAATGAGCAGACTTGGTTAATCTATCGACAATAACCCAAATTGCATCTATGCCTTGAGAAACCTTGGGAAGACCCGTAACGAAATCCATGTTGATGTGCTCCCACTTCCATTCTAGAATTTCAAGTGGTTGCAATGGACCTTTTGGCATTTGATGCTTTGCCTTGACACGTTAACAAATTAAACACCTTGAGATAAACTCCGCGATCTCTCTCTTCATGTTGCTGTACCAAAATGTATGTCGAAGATCATGATACATTTTGGTACTTCCAAGTTGGATTGCGAACAGTGTGTTGTGTGCTTCCATCATAATTTTATACTTCAATTCAGAGTCATTAGGAACATAAAGTCTAGAGTTGATTAGAAGTATTCCCTCTTCATCGATTCTTACTTCTGGAATAGCACCTTCTTGCACCTTCTTCTTCATATTCATCAGCTCCGGGTCTGTTGCTTGAGCAGCTTTAACTCTATCAAATAAAGCTGGTTCTACGCGTATATTTGCCATCTTCACGTGGGTCCTTGGAGTCTTTAACTCTATCTCCATCCTTTGTAAGTCATACAAAATGGGTCTTTGTGTTGACAACATCACACTTATTCTCGCATATGATCTTCTACTCAATGCGTCAGCTACCACGTTCGCTTTTCCAGGATGGTATTAGATGGTATGATCGTAATCTTTCAACAGCTCATGCCAACATCGTTGTCGCAGGTTGAGTTTCTTTTGAGTGAAGAAATATTTAAGGCTCTTATGATCCGTATAGATCTCCACTTTCTCCCCATATAGGTAGTGTCTTCAGATCTTCAACGCGAAAACAACAGCTGCCAACTCTATATCATGAGTAGGATAATTCCACTCATATTCTTTGAGTTTTTGTGAGGCATAGGCTATGACTTTCCCATAGTGAATGAGAACACATCCTAACCCTTTGCTTGATGCATCGCTGTAGATGGCAAATCCATCCGAACCAGATGGTAATATCAGAACAGGTGCAGAAATGAGTCTCCTCTTGAGTTCCTGGAAATTCTTCTCACATTCCTCACTCCATCCGAATTTTGTATCTTTTCTTGTCAGCTAAGTTAATGGAGTAGCGATTCGAGAAAATTCTTCCACGAATCTCTGATAATAACTAGCTAAGCCTAGAAAGCTACGTATTTTGGTTACTGACTTAGGTTGCTCCCAACTTTGTATTGCTTCAATCTTCGCTTGGTCAACCGATAATCCATGTTTCGATACCACGTGCCCAAGGAATGCTACTTCCTCAAGCCAGAACTCGCATTTCTTCAACTTGGCATATAGTTTGGTTTCACGAAGCTTTTGGATTATCAGCCTCAAGTGTTGCTCATGATTTTCATAACTTTTGGAGTAAATGAGGATGTCATCAATAATGACAACCACAAAATGATCCAAATATTCCTTGAATATCCAGTTCATCATATCCATGAAGGCCGCAGGAGCATTAGTCAATCCAAAAGACATGACTAAGAATTCATAATGACCGGATCGAGTTCTGAAGGCAGTTTTTTGAATGTCATCAGTTTTAATCTTTAACTGATGATATCCAGAACGAAGATCAATCTTTGAGAAGAATTTATCACCTTGTAACTGGTCAAGCAAGTCATCAATGCGAGGTAACGGATACCTATTTTTGATGGTGACATGGTTCAACTCTCGATAGTCAATACAAAGTCGCATACTCCCGTCTTTCTTCTTTACGAATAAAATAGGATCACCCCAAGGCGATGTACTAGGACTAATAAAGCCGATGTCTAACAATTCCTTTAGTTGGACCTTTAACTCCTAAAGTTCAATAGAAGCCATTCGATATGGGGTTCTGGAAATGGGTTTTGTACCTGGTTTAAGGTCAATAAAAAATTCAACTTCACGTTCTGGGGTAGGCCAGGAAGTTTTTCGGGAAATACATCAGGAAATTTATTAACAACAAAAATATCATTTAAATCTGATGTATTCTTGTTTAAATCGGTGACATGGGTTAAGAAAGCTTGACATCCGTTTTTCAATAAACAAATAGCTTTATGACTTTAATGACGAGTGGTTAACCAGTCGATTCTTGTTTTAGCATGATGAGTGGTTAACCAGTCGATTCCTAAAATCACATCAAATGCAAGTATTTTCAAAGAGATTAGATCAACATGTAATGTGAGGGTACCAATTTGAATCAAATAAGATTTGTAAACTCTGGATGTGACGAAGGTTTCTCCCAACGGAGTTTCAACAGATAAGTCAAAGTCTAATTTCTCAGGGGCCAAGTTTAAACGTTGAGCATAAGTAGGTGAAATAAAATAATGGATAGAACCGGTATCTAATAAGGTATAGACTTTACAAGAGTTTATGATTAGCTTACCCGTGATAACGTTGTTCTGGTTCCTCGCTTTTTGGGTGGTCACGACAAAAGCTCTCCCCTAAACCACCGATTTTGACTTATCTGGGACAACCTTTGGAGTCATCATCCCAGCTGGACTTAACTTCTCTATAGGGCACACTCGAGCTATGCGACCTTCTTTTTCGTAATTATAACACACCTTGGATTGCTGTGTACAGTTTGGACTGATGTGTCCCTCTTGTTCGCATTTGTAACATACGACCGGTGGTCGTTCCCCTCCTCTAGAAACGGTTGCTGGTGCTACTGCCGATGTCTTTTCATCGTTATTGTTGTATCTTCCCTTTTTAAAATCTCTACCCGAATCACTTCTTCTATTATCTTGGCCATGATTACCACCAAAGTGGATATCATTTCTGGTATGATAATTTCCTCCACACTGGTTATCATTGTTCCGATGACTGTTGCCACTGGTACGACTATGGTTGTTGTCCTTTGGTTGAACAGTCTCATTATCTCGCTCCAATAATTAAGCCCTATTCACAACTTCTGAATACAAACAAAGTTTATGAGAAACGAGGTATTGACGAATTTCAGGTTTCAAACCTCTAAAAAACATTCGTGTAATTCAATCCTCATTATCCATCAAATTGGATGCAAACCGGAATAATTTCGCAAACTTGGCCTCGTATTATGATTCAGTCATATTATTCTGTTACAGTTTGATGAATTCCACCTCCTTCATATGACGAATACTTTCTGGAAAGTACTTGTTGTTGAACAATTCCTGGAACTTCTCCCAAGACATCTTAAGTGCGAAAAGCTGAGTACGTTTCACAGATTTCCACCAGTAATCTGCCTCTCCACACGACATAAAGGAGGCGAAGGGAACCTTTTGCTCGTCTGTGCATCCCAGAACATCAATTATTTTGGTGATCTGCTTAATCCAAGCTTCTGACTTGAGTGGCTCTAGCTTTCCCAAAAACTCTGGCGGTCCCAACTCCTTGAATTGCTTGGCAGTGACAAGCCGCAAGTTACCATTATTTCCACCTGCATTTTGAATAGGAGTATATTTCGTTTGGTTTTGCATAAATTGTAGAAAACTCCTAAACACCCCGTCGTTCATCATTTGGTCGGTGATGTTGTTTACAGGAGTATTATTGCCTTCATGAGGCAGATTATCCCGGTTATTGATTGGCGGTGTCTCAATGGTCTCAAATGCTCCATTGCTTAGATTTTCAGATGCCATTCTCAAGTACTGCCACAAAACAAGGGTTAATTAAAGAAATTGACATGTCACATATTATCCCTATATTCCGACCGACAAATTAAATATCAAATAAGCTTAGGTAGGACACACTCGCAAAGGTTTTACTCGTCTCTTTCTTCCTAGTTCTAATCCCAGATCTCCGCCAGAGATCATATCCTTAAGCTCTGATACCAACTGTGACGCCCCCAAAATTGGTCCACACAACCCATTTCTAAGTCGGCAAATATATGGTACAGAATCCAAATACAAATCTTATTACATTAAACTGTCGTGCAAAATACGACCACACAAACTATGAGCTTTAATACAAATATTAAATCGTATATAATATGAAAATATTAACACTCAAATAAGTCCTCATTACAATTATTATCACACTATTTTACAAAATAGTGAGGACTACTATAGCACTATCTCGGACCATCACTCCATTCCCTGGCTAGTCCCAGCTATATTCTCATTCCCTGAAGAGAACAATGAAAGAAAAAGGTGAGCTCAACTAGCCCAGTAAAGAATATTATGACTAAGATAATGAAGAATAAATTATCGTTAGTCTTCAATAAACTAGATAAAATATTATAGGACAAGAAGTTTTAGATCAACAACTGCAGCGGAAATAACAATCCATTAGAAGAGTCAAGTAGAGAATAATGTTTACTATCTTCTATGATTTAAAAGTCCATCATCAATATTTTATCCTTGTAATAGCAATCAACAAATATTTCCAATCAACGAATTATCTATGCACTACGGCCAAAGATATTTGTTTGTATCACCACTGGTCATGATCATGCCAAACACCTGTCCATCTTTGCACTACGACCAAAGATATTTATCAATCAACAGTTCATCTTTGCACTACGGGCCAAAGATATTCATAAATCAACAGTTAATCTTTGCACTTCGCCCCAAAGATAACTTTCACCATAATTTAAGACTAAGGATAATGAAAAATGATATGAAGAACGATTTCAGTGAGATAAAGGATAAATATTAGAGATTTATAATTCAATTTATCCAGAGTTCAAGAATGTCCAAGTTGTCAATATGGAGATCAAAACATGGATCCAATTTCAAGAGTAAGATTCATAAATCAAAGATAATTTGGACATAAAAAGAAACCAATTTTATCGTGAATAGTACCCTGTGAATAGTATCCCATGAATAGTACTTGAATGAATAGTACCGAATGAATAGTATCCCGACATGAAAAGATTAAAGTTTCAATAAGAAAGTTCAGACCAATATTGTAGTGAAATAATATTAGATGAAGCGAAAACCTTAAGCAATTTTTAATCATTTCAAGAATTATAGAAGCAATACTTACCATAATAAGTTTAGATTTAGGAATTTGAAATGAAATAATATATGAACTGCAAATGGATTTTCACTCGTAATGCGGTAATCTGCGTAGACAGATAATTTTCACAACTTTAATAAAGAATGAATACGAAGGGTTATTCATCAGGCATGCGGTAGTCCGCGTAGACAGGTTATTCCCACAGCTTAATAAAGAAGGAATACGAAGGGTAATTCACTATGCATGCGGTAATCCGCGTAGACAAGTTATTCTCACAGCTTAATAAGGAATATAATACCAACCATTACGAGTATTGAAAGAAGATAACATCCTTTACGAGAAAAATAATATCCTTTACCTTAATAGGAGATTGGATACTATCCTTTCTGATTGCCCGTCCGTTTGAGGATGATATGCAGAACTGAATCGTAAATCGGTGCCCATAGCTTTTTGCAGGCTGACTCAAAATAATGAAGTGAATCTTGGGTCTCGATCAGAAACTATGGATACTGGCATACCACGCAGTCTTACAATCTCATTTATGTACATACGAGCAAGACGTTCAAATGAATAAGTTTCTCGTATAGGCAAGAAAAGAGCAGACTTGGTTAATCTATCTACAATAACCCGAATTGCATCTATGCCTTGAGAAACCTTAGAAAGACCCTTAACAAAATCCATGTTGATGTGCTCCCACTTTCATTCTAGAATTTCAAGTGGTTGCAATGGACCTTTTGGCATTTGATGCTCTGCCTTGACACGTTAACAAGTTAAACACCTTGAGATAAACTCTGCGATCTCTCTCTTCATGTTGCTCTACCAAAATGTATGTCGAAGATCACGATACATTTTGGTACTTCCAGGTTGGATTGCGAACAGTGTGTTGTGCGCTTCCATCATAATTTTATACTTCAATTCAGAGTCATTAGGAATATAAAGTTTAGAGTTGACTCGAAGTATTCCCTCTTCGTCTATTCTTACTTCTGGAATAGCACCTTCTTGCACCTTCTTCTTCATATTCATCAGCTTCGGGTCTGTTGCTTGAGCAGCTTTAACTCTATCAATTAAAGTTGGTTCTACGCGTATATTTACCATCTTCACGTGGGTCCTTGGAGTCTTTAACTCTATCTCCATCCTTTGTAAGTCATACAAAATGGGTCTTTGTGTTGACAACATCACACTTATTCTCGCATATGATCTTCTACTCAACGCGTCAGCTACCACGTTCGCTTTTCTAGGATGGTATTGGATGGTATGATCGTAATCTTTTAACAACTCATGGCAACATCGTTGTTGCAGGTTGAGTTTCTTTTGAGTGAAGAAATATTTAAGGCTCTTATGATCCGTATAGATCTCCACTTTCTCCCCATATAGGTAGTGTCTTCTGATCTTCAACGTGAAAACGATAGCTGCCAACTCTAGATCATGAGTAGGATAATTCCTCTCATATTCTTTAAGTTTTCGTGAGGCATAGGCTATGACTTTCCCATGTAGAATGAGAACACATCCTAACCCTTTTCCTGACGCATCGCTGTAGATGACAAATCCATCCGAACTAGATGATATTATCAGAACTGGTGCTGAATTGAGTTTCCTCTTGAGTTCCTGGAAACTCTTCTCACATTCCTCACTCCATCCGAATTTTGTATCTTTTCTTGTCAGCTAAGTTAATGGAGTAGCGATTCGAGAAAATCCTTCCACGAATCTCTGATAATAACTAGCTAAGCCTAGAAAGCTACGTATTTTGGTTACTCACTTAGGTTGCTCCCAACTTTGTATTGCTTCAATCTTCGCTTGGTCAACCGATAATCCATGTTTCGATACCACGTGCCCAAGGAATGCTACTTCCTCAAGCCAGAACTCGCATTTCTTCAACTTGGCATATAGTTTGTTTTCACGAAGCTTTTGGATTATCAGCCTTAAGTGTTGCTCATAATTTTCATGACTTTTGGAGTAAATGAGGATGTCATCAATAATGACAACCACAAAATGATCCAAATATTCCTTGAATATCCAGTTCATCATATCCATAAAGGCCGTAGGAGCATTAGTCAATCCAAAAGACATGACTAAGAATACATAATGACCGTATCGAGTTCTGAAGGCAGTTTTTTGAATGTCATCAGTTTTAATCTTTAACTGATGATATCCAGAACGAAGATCGATCTTTGAGAAGAATTTAGCACCTTGTAACTGGTCAAGCAAGTCATTAATGCGAGGTAACGGATACCTATTTTTGATGGTGACATGGTTCAACTCTCGATAGTCAATACAAAGTCGTATACTCCCATCTTTCTTCTTTACGAATAAAATAGGATCACCCCAAGGCGATATACTAGGATGAATAAAGTCGATGTCTAACAATTCATGTAGTTGGACCTTTAACTCCTGAAGTTCAATAGGAGCCATTCGATATGGGGTTCTTGAAATGGATTTTGTACCGGGTTCAAGGTCAATAAAAAATTCAACTTCACGTTCTGGGGTAGGCCAGGAAGTTCTTCGAAAAATACATTAGGGAATTTATTAACAACAGAAATATTATTCAAATCTAATGTATTCTTGTTTAAATCGGTGACATGGGCTAAGAAAGCTTGACATCTGTTTTTTAATAAACGAATAGCTTTATGACTTGAAATGGCATTGATTGATTTTAGTGGTTTGGTTGTTTGAATTCGCATAACAGGTTGGTTAGGAATATGAAAGCTAACAACCTTACGAAAATAATCAATTTTAGCATGATGAGTGGTTAACCAGTCGATTCCTAAAATCAGACCAAATGCAAGTATTTTCAAAGATATGAGATCAACAGGTAATGTGAGGGTACCGATTTGAATCAAACAAGATTTGTAAACTGTGGATGTGACGAAGGTTTCTCCCAACGGAGTTTCAACAAATAAGTCAAAGTCTAATTTCTCAGGGGCCAAATCAAACGTTGAGCACATGTAGGTGAAATAAAGGAATGGGTAGAACCGGTATCTAATAAGGTATAGACTTCACAAGAGTTTATGATTAGCTTACCCGTGATAACTTCGTTCGCGTTACTCGCTTTTTGGGTGGTCACGACAAAAGCTCTCCCCTGAACCACCGATTTTGACTTGTCCGGGACAACCTTTGGAGTCACCATCCTAGCTGGACTTGACTTCGCTATAGGGCACACTCGAGCTATGCGACCTTCTTTTTCACAATTGTAGCACACCTTAGATTGCTGTGTGCAGTTTGGACTGATGTTTCCCTCTTGTCCACATTTGTAACATACGACCGGTGGTCGTTCTTCTCCTCTAGAAACGGTTGCTGGTGCTAGTGCTGGTGCCGATGTCTTTCCGTCGTTATTGTTGTATCTTCTCTTTTTGAAATCTCCACCCGACTAACTTCTTCAATTATCTTGGCCATGATTACCACCGAAGTGGTTACCGTTTTTGGCATGATAATTTCCTCCACGCTGGTTATCATTGTTCCGATGACTGTTGCCACCGGTACGGCTATGGTTGTTGTCCTTTGGTTGAATAGTCTCATTATCTCGGTCCAATAATTGAGCCCTATTCACAACATCTGAATACAAACAATGTTTATGAGAAATGAGGTATTGACGAATTTTAGGTTTCAAACCTCTAAAAAACATTCGTGTCATTCGTTCCTCATTATCCACCAAATGGGATGCAAACCGGGATAATTCCGCAAACTTGGCCTCGTATTGTGATACAGTCATATTGTTCTATTCCAGTTTGATGATTTCCACTTTCTTCATACGACGAATACTTTCTGGAAAGTACTTGTCGTTGAACAATTCCTGGAACTTCTCCCAAGACATCTTAAGTGCGGAAAGCTGAGTACGTTTCACAGATTTCCACCAGTAATCTGCCTCTCCACGCAACATAAAGGTGGCGAAGGGAACCTTTTGCTCCTCTGTGCATCCCAGAACATCAAATATTTTGGTGATCAGCTTAATCCAAGCTTCTTCCTTGAGTGGCTCTGGCTTTCCCAAAAACTCCAGCGGTCCCAACTCTTTGAATTACTTGGCAGTGACAAGCGGCGAGTTACCATTGTTTCCACCTGCATTTTGAATAGGAGTCTCTCTTGTCTGATTTTGCATAAATTGTAGAAAACTCCTAAACACCCCATCGTTCATCATTTGGTCGGTGGTGTTGTTTACAGGAGTATTATTGCCTTTATGAGGCACATTATCCTGGTTATTGATTGGCGGTGTCTCAATGTTCTCAAATACTTCCATTACTTAGATTTTAAGATGCCATTCTCAAATAATGCCACAAAACAAGGGTTAATTAAAGAAATTGACATATCACATATTATTCCTATATTCCGACCGACCAATTAAATAACAAATAAGCTTAGGAAGGACACACTAGCAAAGGTTTTACTCGTCTCTCCCCTCCTAGTTCTAATCCCAGATCTCCTGCCAGAGATCATATCCTTAAGCTCTGATACCGACTGTGACGCCCCCAAAATAGGTCCATATAACCCATTTTGAGTAGCCAAATATATGGTACATAGTCCAAATATAAATCTTATTATATTAAATTAGTCGTGCAAAATACGACCACATGAACTATGAGCTTTAATACAGATTTTAAATCGTATATAATATGGAAATATTAACATTCAAATAAGTCCTCATTACAATTATTATCACACTATTTTACAAAATAGTGAGAACTACTATAGCACTATCTCAGACCATCACTTCATTCCCTGGCTAGTCTCAGCTATATTCTCATTCCTTGAAGAGGACAATGAAAGAAAATGGTGAGCTCAACTAGCCCAGTAAAGAATATTATGACTAAGATAATGAAGAATAAACTATCTTTAGTCTTTAATAAACAAGATAAAATATTATGGATAACAAGTTTTAGATCAACAACTGCAGCGGAAATAGCAATCCATTAGAAGAGTCAAGTAGAGAATAATGTTTACTATCTTTTATGATTTAAAAGTCCATCATCAATATTTTATCCCTCTAACAATAATCATCAAATATTTCCAATCAACAAATTATCTATGAACTATGGGCTAAAGATATTCGTTTATATCACCAGTGGTCATGATCATGCCAAACATTTGTCCATCTTTGCACTACGGTTAAAGATATTTATCAATTAACAGTTCATCTTTGCACTACGGGCCAAAGATATTCATAAATCAACAGTTCATCTTTGCACTGCGGGCTAAAGATAACTTTCACCATAATTTAAGACTGAGGTGATGAAAAATAATATGAAGAACGAATCTATTGAGATAAAGAATAAATATTAGAGATTTATAATTTAATTTATCTAGAGTTCAAGAATGTCCAAGTTGTCAATATGGAGATCAAAACATGGATCCAATTTCAAGAGTAAGATTTATAAATCAAAGATAATTTGGACAGAAAAAGAAACCAATTTTGTCGTGAATAGTATCCCGTGAATAGTATCCCATAAATAGTACTCGAATGAATAGTATTCTGGCATGAAAAGATTAAAGTATCAATAAGAAAGTTTTGACCAATATTTTCGTAAAATAATATTAGATGAAGCGAAAACCTTAAGCATTTTGTAATCATTTCAGGAATTATAGAAGCAATACTTACCAGAGTAAGTTTAGATTTAGGAATATGAAATGAAATAATATATGAAACTGCAAATGGATTTTCACCCGTCATGCGGTAATCCGCGTAGACAGATCATTTCCACAACTTTAATAAAGAATGAATACGAATGGTTATTCACCAGGTATGCGGTAGTCCGCGTAGACAGGTTATTCCCACAACTTAATAAAGAAGGAATACGAAGGGTAATTCACTATGCATGCGATAATCCGCGTATACAGGTTATTCCTACAGCTTAATAATGAATATAATACCAACCCTTATGAGTATTGAAAGAAGATAACAACCTTTACGAGAAAAATAATATCCTTTACCTTAATAGGAGATTGGATACTGCAATAGTGTAGTAGCAGAATACTCTTCTTCTTTCTCTCTTATTCTCTCTATAGTTTCTCTCTTTATAGCTCTAGTGAATTGGTGAGAAAGAATGAAGAATGAGCTTCTATTTATAGGCTTGGCAGATTCAGGGTAAAGTAGTCTTTTCACCATAATTTATGGCATCATCGCTTACCTCATCATTCCTATGACATCATCGCTTACCTCACTGTCCCTATGACATCATCGCTTTCCTCACTGTCCTTATGACATCATTTCTTACATCATCCTTCCTTTTATCACATGTTATATATATATATTAAAAACATTTATAATTATTAAAAAGAATTCAAATTCAATTTGCCCTCTTCCACCTCATTTTATTTTTATACCATGAATTTATTATAATAATGTTACCATTTAAATTATAAAATTATACTATTATATTATCACATTATACTATTATAAAGTAATATTATAATATATTTGAATGAATTATTTTATCAGAGAAGATAAAATGCCAACTTTCAAAAAATGTCTTATGCTAAAAATTCCTCCATTTATATCAAAATTGAACAAATATTTACTTATCATATTTATCACCAAATTTTATTTTATTCATTAATTATTATTCACAATTATAGAATCACAATAATGACAACTAGGCCGTTCCTAAGAAAGAGGGGCTTTCCGATAAAGATTTATCTTTATTGGTGCGCAATTATATAACCTAACCCCTTTTCTCGACAGAACTTTCTAGACTTTGCCAATAATGCTGTCTAATAATATCATTTAAATAATATGAGTTACTGTGACAATTATTGAATGAGTGACTTCTTACGTAAGAATCAATAATTAGAAATACTGTGCAATACCGTGCGCTACTGTGCAACAATGCGTAGTGCCGTACTTTTATCCCCGGGTATTTCAACAGTTTAATGGTAAAAGTTTATTTTTATAAAAAGGTTACTTCTGTCGCTTTCTATATCTGACAGTTATTCTGTTGTGGGGCCCACCAATTGTTAGTTATTTTGGCGCCGCCGTCGTACTTTACTGAATATAATATTTCTCGACAGAAGGAATATTCCCTGACAAAATAAATATTCTCTGACAAAACGAATATTTTATGACAATTTGCTTACTTTGTAAAATTTGCACATATCACCCATAACTATCACATTTATCAAATCCATACCTTACTATTTAAAATAATATATAGAGGAAATTAAATCTTAGTTATAAAAAGTTGGGGTCTTACAACCTCTCCTTCTTATGAAATTTTGTCCTCGAAATTAACGTACGTACTTGGTATTTCGAAGAGGTAAGGATACCTTGCTTTCATTTCAGATTCTAACTCCCAGGTCATTTCCTCAACATCATGGTTTCTCCATAAAACTTTGACTTGAGGTATAACCTTTGAGCGTAGAATATGTTCTTTCTTATTCAAGATCTTGACAGGTACCTCCTCATACGTTAAATCTTCGGCTATTTCAGTCTGGTTCTAATTCAATAATGTGGTTTGGGTCTTTCACATATTTACGTAGCATGGAAATGTGAAAAATATTATGTACACGAGACATGCTTGGCGGTAAGGAGAGTCTATAGGCCACAGTTCCTACTCGGTCGAGAATTTTAAATGGACCAATAAATCGTGGGTTAAGCTTTCCTCTTTTTTTGAATCTTGTAACTCCTTTCAATGGAGCAACACATAACAATACATGATCTCCAACATTAAACTCCACGTTCCTTCGATGTTGATCAGCATAACTCTTTTGTCGATCTTATGCTGTTTGTATACGTTGTCGGATCATTTGAATCTTTTTCGTTGTCATATATACTAACTCTTGTCCCAACAATGTTGCTTCACCCACCTCGTCCCAGCATACTGGGGAACGGCATTTTCGTCCATACAACGCCTCGAATGGAGCCATGCCTATACTTGCCTGATAGCTGTTGTTGTAGGAGAATTCCACCCATGGTAAGTATTTATCTCAACTTCCTATGAAGTCTAGAACACAGAGTCTCAATAAATCTTCAAGAATTTGAATAGTCCTTTCTGATTGTCCGTCCGTTTGAGGATGATATGCAGAACTGAATCGTAAATCGGTGCCCATAGCTTTCTGCAGGCTGACTCAAAATCGTGAAGTGAATCTTGGGTCTCAATCAGAAACTATGGATACTGGCATACTCGCAGTCTTATAATCTCCTTTATGTACATACGAGAAGGACGTTCAAATGAATAAGTTTCTCGTATAGGTAAGAAATGAGCAGACTTGGTTAATCTATCGACAATAACCCAAATTGCATCTATGCCTTGAGAAACCTTTGGAAGACCCGTAACGAAATCCATGTTGATGTGCTGCCACTTCCATTCTAGAATTTCAAGTGGTTGCAATGGACCTTTTGGCATTTGATGCTCTGCCTTGACACGTTGACAAGTTAAACACCTTGAGATAAACTCCGCGATCTCTCTCTTCATGTTGCTCCACCAAAATATATGTCGAAGATCACGATACATTTTTGTACTTCCAGGATGGATTGAAAATAGTGTGTTGTGTGATTCCATCATGAATTTATACATCAATTCAGAGTCGTTAGGAACACAAAGTCTGGAGTTGACTCGAAGTATTTGTTGGTTCTTAGTAGGCACACAATAGATCTAGAAGGGGGGTTGAATAGATCCTTTTTCATTTCAAATACTTTTCCAGTTTATTTTGTATTGCTAATGAATTAGCATATGACAAACATAAGAATCTTTTCAAACACAACAGAATAAGTTAAAGATCCTTTTCATTGATATATTCATAAACCTTGTTACACATTGTTTGTAAAGTCAGTTTAGTTGTAAGTAGTTATTACATATATGTCAGTTATAGCAGTTAAGTACATAATGTAAATGATAGAAAGTAAATGACTGAATGTAAAAGACATAAGGGATTTTCAGTGGTTCAGAGACTCAAGCTCCTAATCCACTCTTCTGCTTCACTAGCAGGAATTCCACTAAGTAAAGGGCAGCACCCCTAATCACTAAGATTCCTTCAAATGCCAGCAGCCTTGGAACTTTAGTTCTCTATAAACTCTTCAAGCCCAGCAGGCTTGGAACTCTAGTTCACTAAGAACTCTTTAAGGCTGTGACGCCCCCAAATCCACGTTCCTTCGAAACCTTGGATTCGGTGCAGTCACGATACTACTATCGTCAAACTATTACATCTTTTAATCATTAGTAAAAGAATACAACTTTGTTTATTACAATTTAGAATATAAATTCTATTTATATCTAAGATCTCGTCTTTACATCATATTCGATGCTACTAAAATGCGGAATAATTTAAACTTTTCAATATCCTTTGAATAAATTCTTCTTATTGATTTCATAACTTTGAATCAATTACAATTTCTTGAACCACTATATATGATTCACTATATCCGAGTTATTGTATAAACGTTTACATCTCAATTCAATATCCTCTATGTATTAACTAATACATCTTTACGATACGACAAGTACCAAACAATGTAAACAACTGTCAAGTACAGCTCCTAGAACCTAAATATGGTTCGAGAGCATATATCTAAATAAATAGAAATCTTCGAACTCTATCACGTAGCACGTTACTCTTATCGTGAGTCCTTAACCTGCAAAAGTGGTTATTTGCAAGAGTGAGCTCGACACCTCAGCAATTCTAACAGTTTTCATGCATCACATAGCATATAACATCATACTTAGTTCAAGCATTTATAAACAATTTATATTTACTACGCATGTTACTTTCCACATAACAAGTATATCAACAAAGATCAACTTTCAATCTCATTTATATCTCATATACAGTTCATATATAAGCTCACATTATCACAGCATAACATAATTCAACTAACAATTATTGAATTCATATATCAAATGGGAACTGAAAGACTTGCCTGATTCGTAGTTTAACAACTACGACTTAACTGCTTAAGAATCTCTGCACTTTGTGTAATCCTACACAGTTATATTAACCATAGAGATCACACTCATTAGTTATATGTATCCACACATTCTCAATGTAATAATAAAGGTTACATTATTGTCTAACTTGGTTCTTAGAACCTTGTTTCACTTTCATAACATACTCCTATAATAGCTAGTATAGGTATACTTTTAATATCAACATTCATACACCTTTACTCGACTCGCTATGTGTTTGACACGTATTTAAAGCTCATAAATACATGATCTATATTGCTTTCATGTTTCTCAAACCTTATCGAAACCATTACATTCAAACTTTTCTAAGTTTCTGCTTTCAAAATCCTTATCATATTTTAAACTAGTCATGCAAGGTTATTATGTTTATCATATAGTCATAAACTAGTAGGGGTCAGACCATGATTTGCAGTTTAAGTAATAATACAATTCTACTACAAAATCAAGAACAAACAGACTGCACAAATCCTGAAAATAGGCTGGCGCAGCTGCGCAGGTATTGGCCTTAAGAGTGGCGCAGCTGCGCCACTCACTGGTCAAACCAGAAATGACCTTTCATTCTGCTGGATCACCCGAGTTCAATCATTATCATTCAAGTTACTGATATTAATTAATACGCATGCTCTATGATTATAATTTCAAGTTCGAAACCTAGCATGCTTATCCTAATCCAATTAAGGAAATATGTCGATAAACTTTAAACAAATCAAGCCCACGTTACTAATGGTCCATTACTAAAGTCATATCAACACATCACGAGGCTAAACAATACTAAGTATGCATGCTCGTGCGTATATCACACATGTATATGTTAATCACTGAGTTTATACTTTACAAATTTCATTTTCTTGAATATGCGTGCATAGGTGAAATCCATGTTTCATCTCATGATGCTTATATTAACATGTCTATAGGTATAATAAAATCCTAATATACATGCTTGCATGATCATAATGTAACTCACACGGTGTTGGATGCTATTACCCTTCACATTCTAAGTTTTCATAAAAATTGCACTAAGTCAACAAAGGTAACTTAGTATATGCAGAGTACCTCGTAGCCATGACTCTCATATATTAGAACACATATATAAGTCACACACACGTAGTCAAATGGTCAGAATCTAAAAGACATAAGTCTTGGTCAAGTTCGCTTCAAAAAGTTCTTTAGTTTCTCTTTGAAATCGTTTGAATCTTGAAATCACGTATGTTAGTTTATTCAACACTTTAAACGTACATTTCATGTCAATATAGACTATATGATCATGTTCACAAAAATCAGAATGCTCACATGAAATATTTGTGATGAAGTTCACTTTAATCATTTCTAAGTTCACTTCTAATCTAGAAAGCTTTTTGTCAAAAGTGTATGCTATTATGGCCATAAACATTCATGTTGTATCAAGGGACATGTTTATAGGAGTTATACCAGTTTTCATGCTTGTCTTAAATAATAAGTTATCACATAGCAGGCTGCTGCAGAAAATAGAAAACAGAAAACAAAAGCCAGGACCCTGCGCAGCTGCGCAGCTCCCAGGCATAATCCGGCGCAGCTGCGCCGGTGTCCGGCCAGTCCAGGAATTGTTCTGCTTCTGCAGAAACCAGCCCAAACTCAAAATTTTCTACAGCAAATCGATTCTGAGCAACTATATAATAGTTCTAACATGTATATAACTTATAAAACACTTAACAACTTATTCTAACTTAATAATTAATCCATTCATGTTAAATTCAAGAATCCAAAACTTAGAACTTTTACAGAATGAAAAACAAAGATGCTAATATACCTCTGCAATTTGGTTTACTGCCACATGGGTTCTATACTGCCTCTAGAATCCTTCTCAATGCTCAAACTAATTCGAAGCATTTACACTATATCTTATATGTGGAAAAATTCTCAGCAAATGAACTTGAAGAAGGAGAGCCCGAATATATAGAGGAATGAAAACCCAGTCAATGCTTCCATCCTCCAAATTAAACTAACAGATGAATGAATTGCATAGAAGTTATAGAGTGGTAGGTAATTAGTTGGTGAGTAGTTGTTGGAACTCATCATGAATTCCTCACCCTTGCTCATCATTTGCTATGGAATGCTGAGTTTGAGAGCAATAGGGAGTAGACTAGCAATTGAGTTATTCACGTGAGAGGGAAATGTGCCTCTCATTATGGGACAATGCACATACTCAGCATTCTAGCAACACACAACACTTAAATTATTATACACATAACATATACTTAGGTTATAATTTGCGTCACAATGTACTTTCAATATATAACTAATATTACAATGTAGCAAGTAGGGATATATATATATTCAATTATATAATCCATGTACATCTTATTAATGCCGAATATAATTCTATCGGGTACCATCACAGTGTATTGTCTCCTCTATTAGTAAATTCAATAATTGTTTACAATATATCTATGATATATTATTTTATTGTATACTTAATATACACATTGTCACACCCACATTTCATGTACCTCTTACAACTCAATAAACTTTACTATATAGTTTATATTCATAAATAACATAGTCATATTGCACTTTATATTTCGTACAATATATAGTTAGTTACTATACGTTATACTTTAATATCGCATGGTTGCACATAGAATTTAATAAATTACTTATCTTATCAATTAATTAATAATAATATTAATTAATTTATTTCTCATTTAATCAATGGAATTATAATTTCCATAACAATTAATTAACATTTATATAGTTAATTATCTTATTATATTTATAACAAATATACTTATTATCATGCTATCACTCGCAATAATAATAATTCAACATATTATTATAATAACAATTAATATAGATTAATTGCTTAATTAATAATTCTTTCATCCTTGAATTAATCGATTCATTACCGAATCTATTATCGTGCCACACAAGGCATTTCTCACAAGCTTAATCTCAAGCTTATTATTATTCCCATCACTTACTACTTATAACATGTTCAATATAATTAGAACTATTAAGTCACAAGGTTCACATATATAAATATATCGTGAATGGAAATACGCCAATATTCTATATAACCTTTACGGTAATATAATAACTCAAGCTATTAAAATGCTAAACTACTTCAATTAATTATACTTATAATAAGTATAACCTTTACGCTTATAATAATTAATATATACTCTATTAATTATTCCAATAATAATATTCACGATCAAATAATAACTTAAGTTATTTAATATATTAAAAATAACTTAGTTTCCTCTCATTAATTAAACTCCCTTGAAAATACATTTAAAATTATGTATTTAGCCATATCATAAAATATTATGTTCTCTCCAAATAAGCACATTCGTTATTAGAAAATAATTTACTTATTGTCTCATGATATTATTCTTAATATAATATCAAATAACTATATGTACGACACATGTACATATATTATATATAGAAAATAGATAATAAGTTTATTTTCTATTATAATAAATTGTTTCCATCAATTTAATTACATATAGCAAATACGTTTTAATATATTTACCATATTAATTAATCATACCTATTACCTCATACAAAAAAATATATAAGGTAATATTATTATTCAAAAATAACATTCCCTCTTTTATTAAAATAATTCAACATTAGAAACTATTTTAATATCCTTTATAGAAAAATCATATCTCTTTCTTTTCTATAAATTATTCCCAAAACAATTTCTTCAAATATTCATTTAAAGATATAATGATTTCCATCTCCCTTTAATAACGTGTATATATATATATATATATATATATATATATATATATATATATATATTTAACGTTATTCGTACATTAGACTTTCTCACATATTACCACTCTAAGTAATATATATAAAAAGTATCAACTATAATTACATATTCAACACACTTATTAATTCACTCCTTTACTTAAGTAAATTAAACACTGTACTATATTATCATAGTTAATTAAGGTTCAATACTCACATTATATTATTCCATAATATAACTCACAACTTATATTAACTAATATGTATTCTTATTAGTTAATTCCCTTAACTAACTCATGCTTCACTATCCAAACCTATTCACGGATAGCTTAAGTGCTATTAATAACCTATATTATAAACATACTAGTTATTAATACACATACACAAGAATATGGTGATTATACATTAAGGATATTTAATGTCACCAACTTACTATGATAAAATAATTCTATAAATTATTTAATATCGATTGGAATTTATCCACTTCCTTTATCTCCACTGAATCGTCTCTACGCTAAATAACAAATATACATTAATAGTATATTTATAAATCACAAAAACACATATTACATAGTTCATATTACCCTATGTAATATAATACCACATACCTCATATCACATATATATATACTCTTGTTCGAACCCATTTCACACTTTAAGAATTTTATTTATTAAATCCTTATTTAATAATATCTAAAAATTCGGGTTCTTACAAAGGCCAGTAGCCTTAGAGCTCAATTTAGGCCCTCCGGACAAGGACCACTCAAACCCTGGCTACTTGTTGTTGTAGTAGTTGTTGTTGGTGCTTTGCTGCTAAGATGTCTTGAAGCTTGATCATCTCTTGGTACTTAGCAGCTTGGCGTGGTCCTCTTTGCATTCTGCGTCCAGTCTGGACTACCACTGGATAGACTGCTAAGATGTTCATTAAAGCATATCATCTTGAGTACTTAGCAGTCTTCTTCTCTGGTGCAACAGATCTTTTTTCTGTTCTGCTCATCTTTCTGATCTCAGTTGCACCATCACCACTCGGGTCTGCTAAGGCTTGTCATAGCTGGTCAACTTCTTCTGGTCCTTAGCATTCCCTGAACCCTTCTTGAATGATATGCAAACATGGTTCTACATCTGTTCTACTTCAGCTTTTGGTTCTTTATGGTGATTCGTAGAATGGCTCTTCGAATCTTCTTTTTGGTCTGCCATTTTTCTGAATGCTATCTTCTTGGCCTTCTCAGCTCTCAGCTTAGCTACCATTTTCAATGGCATTCTCATCGTTGTTGAGTGAAGCCTTAGTCTGTTAAAGTCCTTCTTCAAATCTGCTTCACTTCTACTTTCGTAGTCTCACTGCCACTAAGACATGTTCTTTTCAACTTCGTAGAATTCGTAGAGTCAACAACATAGCATTCCAACAACTCAACAATTCTACAACTCAACAACACTTTCATCTTTGAAGCTTCAACTATTAAATACCCTTCCATGATCTTCCCATTAGAAAATAGCCGTTGGAAGCTTTTTGAATTGCTTCGCAGATCTCAAGTTATTTGGTGCAGACTGCCGATTTGACGTGATGGCTCCTTTTTGACTTTTCTGACACAGCAGTCTGCTACTTCACCTACCACTTTAGAGATGTCACTTTTTCCGTGTTAGGCTGGTAGTCACCTTTATTTCTCCTTTATGATTCCTTGATTCGAATCCACAGGAGTTGTCCTTTTGCATCGATGCTCTCAATTAGCAACGTTCAAATGTCAGACTTCATATTGAACCGTTGCAAATGCTTCAATATTCAGATGCCTGAACTCTACGATTCTAATGCAGATGACTTTGAATCTTGATCGTAGTTTGTCTTTAAATGTTGCTCGTTGACTAGTTGAGACAACACTACGATTCTGAAGAGTGTTATTCTGATCTGCAATGTAGAACACCTCTTCTTTCTTCACTTGTGCCGTGCTTCAATACTTCTGATTACCTTGACTTGTATTAGGGACTGATAACTTACCTTAATACTTTGGCCCTTCTGAATTGCAAGACTTATCAGATTTGTGGCATGCCCAGCTCTCTTTCTCCTTGTGATCTCCCGTTCACCTATCATCAATGGTCTGACCCATGCTTAATCACTTCTGTCTGTTCTTCATAGATTGGCCAGTATATCTGTGCAAGTTTCACTAGTTCCAGCTCTTCATCTTGCAAGCACTACGATCTTGGTCACACCCAGGATTGTTGTCTTCTGTTTATCTTGACTGACACTGCACTTGCTGACTTCCTTTAGTCAGTCGCTTTATCTGAAGTCTTCTTAGGATTTGCTTGTGGAATACTTCTCCTGAATGGCTTTACTTCTCAATCAAGATGCTGATTGAGTTGGTGCTTAAATCTTCTGATTGCATGCAGGCCATTTGGTGAGTGCTCCCTGGCTTCCTTCAGGTAGATTGTATCTTTATATCTCTGACCAGAGGATTCATACTTTGGATATTCTGGGAGTGCTCATCTGTTGAGAATCGTGTTGCCACTACGATTCTTCCTTAGCATTGTGAGCATTTCGTTAAGGCCTTAGTTCTGCAGACTACGATCTTGCTTTGGTTTTGCAGACACTACAACTTCGAGATCAGATCAACTAACAGACTACAATTTTTGCCTTAACACTTGCTGTCCTTGTCTGATCTGGCTTGACTACGATCTTTTCCTTTGATATGATAAGTAGACTCCACTAATTCAAGTGTGGTCTACGATTCTTGACTTAGCTTTGGCAGGCGCTCGGTCGGCTCTTAGACAGGCTGTCTCTACGATTCTGAACATGACTTCCTCAGCAGACTACGGTTCTGAGAAAGTTCTTCTCGACACACTACGATCCTGCCTCGTCTCTCCTGGCAGACTACAAACTCTGAGATCTACTATTCTTGCAGAATACGATTCTGCTTTGATAGTTCTCGAGTCTTCCTTGTTTCTCATGGCAGACTACGAAAGCTGGTGCAGTGCTCGACAATCAGACAGGCCCATCTATTACATTGTATAAGATTAACGTAACAAGCTTGATCTTTCTATTTCTAGTCCTTGTATATCATTTCTTTTTAAGGACTTCACAAATCTGTTTTGTTTATGTAGGATCAACCTAACATATTTGATTAATTCATTCTAAGTCCTTGTACATATATTCCTATTATATATCAAAGGACTTTATAGCTTTCATCAATGCAAACATACTTGCATATTCATTTATTAATATCATAATCAAATCTTATATAAATAGGAATACCATTCTCATGAATATTCCTAACAATCTCCTCCAATTTGATTATAACAAAAATAATCAGTGCATATGCATGAGATGAATGAATCTTAATATACAGTGAGCAGCTGTATTTCTAAAGCAGATAATCATGAATGTCATTGATGATAATAAAAAAATTTATACACTATATGACACTCTACATCCTGGATCCAGAACATACTTAAGTAGATAGAATTGTACCTTCTCTGCTTCATTTTCTGCTCCATATATGTTTCCAGGATGTATGTTGATCAGCTACTCGGCTACTCATCTTTCTTTTCTTCTTTTTCTTCTTTCCTCTGCTCCCCCTCAGATGAATGCCCCATTTCTTCATCTTGATCAGGTTCTGGTACGGTTGCGTGCACTTCTTCTTTGTCTTCATCTTTCTCTGGCTCCCCCTCAGATTCTATCTTCATAGGGTCATCATCTTTTAGCTCCCCCTCAGATGATGACACCTTCTCTGCTGCTGCTGCTTTGTTCTTCTTCTTCCTTTTCTTGTCCTTCTTTGCTTTATTACTGCTTCTGCTCTTTCTCTTCTCTTCTGCCTTCATTCTTCTCTCCTTGCTCTTTCTTGAATGTCTCTTTTTCTCCCCCTTTTTGTCATTAATCACTTGGGAAATCTGTTGGATATTAGCCATAAGCTGCTCCATCAGATATGATGAGTTGCCAACCTCAATCTTGAGTTCTTGTTGGCTTAGCTCTAGCTGTAGTGAGAGAGTCTGATTCAAAGAGTCAATCTTGTCAGAGAGAGACAGAATTTACTCTCCATTAGCCTTCTGAGCTCGTATAGCTTCTTCCTTCTAATCACTCATAGCCTTCAGATAGATTTGATTTCTCTCTTTGAACTTGAGAGATATATCTGATATCATGGCCTGAAGTCTGTTGTGAGACTCACTGTCTCCTTCTCCTGACAGGATCTTAGCTTCTGTAGCAGTGAGAGATATCTTCTTAACCAATTCTTCTGAGTTCTTCTGAAGCTCTTAATCTTGAAGAGATCTGGCATCAAGTTGGTCATCCTCCTTATGAGCATCAGGTTGGACTCTACGATTCTCACTCTGAGATAGACTTTCAAAAGTAGTGAGACTCTGATAGATCGTTGAGTACCATTCTACATCTTCTCAAATTCATCTTGACCATCTTCAGAGGTAGAATGAGAGGACTCTACGATTATAGTCTTTGCTATAATTCGTCTGCCCTCAGAGCCTACTCGATAATCGTAGGGAATGTAATGATTGCCAGTATGTCGATAGACTCTGAAGTGAGATTGGTCTTTGATCAACAGAGTTGCAAACTTCTTCACCCTTAGAAAGTTTTGAGCCACCAGCTCTAAGTTGGGAAAGTGAGAGAAGCACCATGAAAAGTAGCTGTTATTATTGGTAATTAATGCCTTCACCCAAGTCATATGAGGATAGAACCACCTTATCACATGATCCTTGACTTCAGGCTCATATATCATAGTTGAAGTGTCTAGCTTTATAGCTTCGATGTTGTTCAGCAGATATGCTACGGTCATCTTCACCACATTCAGCCTTTCATTTCCAAGATTAACCCATTTTCCTAGAAGTATATCTAGTGGTTCTTCATCAACTTCCACCACTATTCTTTTCTTGCGATGAACAGGACAAGGGATGTGAAAATCTTCTGGCATTTCATTCTCTGAACTGGAATTTCCTTCACTTTCTTTATGTTCTGAGCTGGAGTTAGACCGATGCATACTTCCTTCAACTGAATCATTAGTTTGTTCATGCATTTGATCATCATCTTCATCATCATCAGCAGAACGTGTATTTGCAGACTCACTTAGCACTTCTTGCTCTGTAGTCTTCAATCTCTTGCTGCTATCCTTTGTAGATTGATTTTTCTTTTTTCCTTTAGCATCTTCTTCCTTAGATTCATCATCATTACTTACTTCAATTATCTTTGGAGACGATTCTCCCCTTTTTGAAACTAATTTAGCAATCAATCTGTTGCTCTTCCTTCTTCTTGGGGGTTCAGCTTTAGGGAATTCAGACTCTTTGCCATCTTCAGACTTTGAAGTCTCTGAGTCATCAGACAACCTTCTCTGATGATAAGCAACAGTAGGAGGATATGCTTCTTCTCCAGATTCTACATCTTTAGAACCCTCAGAAGGAATTCTTTAGACTTCAGCAGAAGGAGATCTAATTGCTTCAGATTTAGATCCTCCCTTATCAGCAGAATGGCTACTTTGGGAGTTAGCCATAGGACTTGCATATTCTTCTTCATCTTCAGACTTAGCTACCTCTTTTATAGGTTCAGCTTTCTCTTTCTTAGATTCAACTTCTTCTTCATCAGTAGACTTGCTCCTTGAAGATTCTTCCTTGAAGCTCTTAGTTCCCTTTTTATCTTCTGACTCTACGTTTTCCTCTTCAGTAGATATACTTCTTCGGGGAACTGACTTTGGCTTCTGCACCACTTTAGCTTTCTTCTTGGATGGCTTTACAGACTTGATCTCTGGGATAATTGAGTCCTCAGAGTGTGACATTTCCTCCTCTGTCATAGCACTTGCCTTCCTCTTCTTCGAAGTACTCTTGCTGCTACCATATGTCATCAGCCTTTTGTTCTCCATTGAGTTCTTCTTCCAGTTTGTAAACAGCGTAGGGGTTATCACCTTATGGCTATTTAGGATTGAACCTTCATCATCCTTAATCTTATTCTTCAGCTTCTTCTTTAGAATGATACTCAAGAACTTTCCATAGAAAACCTTTGTGAGCGATTTCTATGTTAACTTCTTCTTCTCCGCCTTGTCCAACCATTTGGACATTAGGTCGAGTAGGACAGCTCCAAAATTGATTTACTTCTTCAGTACTATTGCAGCCATGATCTTTAACTGTTGATCACTCACAGTGTCATGTGCAGTGTCCTTGTATAGTATACATTTGCCCACTATCTTTGCAAGGAATTCGAATTCTTCAATAAACTCCTTTTTCTTTATATCCTTCAGACTAGGGTTTCTCTTGTACAACATAATCTTCTTGGCTTCTTCTGTGTCGATTTCATCACGATATTTCAGACCTAGGTCAGGAAAACCTAAGCACTGGTTGATGTCAGTGGATTTCAGTTTCAGAATTTGACCTTTGACTTTGGTAGATAGGGTTCCAGAATTCATGGTTGCGTTGGAGTGGAAATTTTTAACCAAGTTAACATATATTCGAGTGTTTGACTCAAGGAATTCTGAGAATCCAGCCTTCTTCACGAGCTCAAGAATATCTTTGAACTTTTACTCTGATTTCTCAAACTTCTTCATCCCAAGTTGAATACCAGTGATTACTCGTCAGTCTGCCATTTGAAGAGTTAGGGTTTTCTGAGTTTATGACTTTGTGAGAATATTAGAAGATGTCAAGAAGCAATTTGAGGATCTATAACTATTTGAGAGAATTTGGCTGTTTGAAGATGTTCAGGTTTTGGCTTAAGAGAGAGTGTCTATTGATTTGACAGACTTGCAGCTTTTGATGAACTCTCGAAGTTGTAACTGCCAATAATTTGAATTTCCCTCTTTTAACTGTTCCCTCCACGTTTCTTAGTGGGACAGTTGTAAGAATCTGATAGGTCACAATCTGTAACTTCTTTTACCACGTCAGTTTATCAGATTTAACTTTTCTTCAGTTTACTATTGACTTCTTTAGCTCGTGGAGTGTCCTTATGACTCGGCTCAGTACTCCACGATTTCCCAAACTGATCTACAACCTTTGCATCTTCTTCAAAGATCGTAGTCTGTGGTCATGCTTTAATAGACAACTTCTTCATTTAGGCTCTAAGGGATTGGCAATTCTCATTTGCAGTTGTATTCTTCTGATAAGGTGTTGCTTGCTTCAGCAGATATTCTTGTGATGTATTCAATATTCACACTCCTTCTGAAATAAGGTTGCTCAGGAAGGGCCAACCTCTTAGCTCAAGGTTAAGGGTCAGGTTTTTCCCTGAGGCGCTTACCAGATGAAGAGCTTTAGACATGGTCAGTACTGGCATCACATTTGACCTCTCTGCTGGGGAGTTCATTCACCAACTCTTGATATTCAATGGTGTTGGTTTTGTATATGCTGCAATCGTGGAGTTCTCCTGCTCTTACACTACGATCAGATGTTTGATCGTAAGCACTCTACGATTTGAGGTGGGTAGTTTATATGGTTATCAGTAGCACGTTTTGGGACATTACTACTTGATTATGGATCTTCATTTGGTTCATCAGTCATAAAGTTTTGGGACTCTGTAACTGGAATGTTTCTGTTTTGGGTTAGCTCCTGTCTCTATGATCTTGACTAGAAGTGGTCTTGATATTCGTGGTGTGGTCATCAGACATGCACCATGGTTGACCTATCTCCTGAGCCTACCTCAGATCTTCTGGCAAGAATTCCATTTCTTCATTTTGCTCTTTGAGCTCACCATCTCCATATCTTCAGATGTTCTTCCACACTCTTCATCACCTTCAACTTCTCTCCTGATCTTCTTTATGCAATAAGTAGCTATCTTCAATGTTAGAAAGACTAGAAGTATTTACTTCATTATGCTCCTTTGACATCATTAGTGCAGCTGTTCTTAGCAGATCACTGCTCCCCTATAGTTGGTACTATCTTCTCTGAGAAGGATGAATTCTTCTTCTTTGTATGCACAGATAAGGCGGCCTTGCATACCTTCTTCAGGCTGAGAATCATCATAATTGAACAATCTTTATTGAATTATAGATATCCTCCTTAGACCTTATCACTCCACGATTGTTGACAAAACTACAAATGTAGTCTTTTTCATCTGACACCTGAACAGGTGTTTTCAGCAGGCTTGTAGTCCTTCCTTAGTTTCTTCAATATACACTAAGGATAAATTTATAATCATTGGGACTATCAATTTGTCAATGGCTATAAGCCTTTCTTTATTTGTTGCTTTTCCTCCCTTCATCAGAACTATGAACTTTGATGCTGACTGGAGGAACACTACGATTATGGTCATTGTACTATAATCGTCGTGTGTTGGATTTCATAGGCTGGACTCAGTCTTGATCATAGGGAACACTACTATTTTCTTTAAACTCTTTGACAGACTGCACTCGTGGAGTTCTGCTTCTATGATAAATTCTTCATAAACAATAATTGATGATCCTCTGATTTGAGCTTCTTCGAGGTTCCTTCTGAGATGATATGCATCATATAGATAAGTCATGGAAGATCTTTTTCATCTTGACATGAACAGCTAGCTTCCATATGGAGATCAGCAACCATGTGGACTTCATTCGTGTGGACTGAGCAAGTCTTCAAGAATAGGCTTCGGCATATGATGATTTTGTCAAGCACATTGCTGAAATGTCTTGAGCCTCAAGATGGTTGAATCTTCATGACTGAAGTCATCTGCTTCAGCATTCCTTAGTGTGGTCAGATAGACCAAGTACCTGCAGGTTAGATAAATTTCTATTCTTGGTACCCATGGTTAAATGGTTACTGCTAGGTTGGTTTTCTCAAAATCCCTATTCCTCATATTATAAGATTTATATCATGTTAGCATCAACAATCATATTCATGTATGTAACAAATTTACATATGATATTTATATGCATGACTGTGAGTGTGTGTATGATTAAGCATTTTTAACATAACACTATTTTTCTTTGATTGTTTCACCCTTTGCTTTGTTATGTTCACAGATTTTGAATGTTAACAGAGTAGAAATCAACTCTATTATTTATTTGTATCTGATTGATTCATGGAGATGATCAATTTCTAAGAATCTTCAAGATACTCCTCTAGAGGTGATCATACTCTATGTTTTATCAAAAACACAGAACACAGGTTTGTATATATTTACATACATACCAACCCCTCAACAAGAGTTAATCCACTTAAGTTAAATTAGATTAAGATTAACATATGACTTAGTTAAGACTTCTTTCAAGATGTTATCTTCAACCTAAAACATGGATGGAGAGAAAGTTTGTTGACAATTAAACTTCCAACCTTAATGTACTTTCTCTCTTCCCTTTTTAGGAAGAGTATGGTTTCTTGATAGAATACTATTGTAGTACACAAGGTGATGCAGCATGATGTACATATTTATATTTATGAGGAACCGTACCTTTACAATGTCAGTTTCTTGACAGTCATTTTTCTTGCTATGTTGATGTTAGGCATTGATGTGCATATCTTTGCATTTGATGCTGACAACTTGTTGCTGCATTTGACCTTCGATCAATCATATAGTCTTGTAGGTATAAGCTAGGAAAGTCTTGACAGCTTTAACTCTTTGATAACCTTGAACCTCAGGGTTCACATCCAACTGTTGGTTAGCCAAAAAAACATATTGGAGAAATTCTTCTTTCTCCTCTGGATAAGCATTTCTTAGCAAGTATAGGCCTTTCATCTTTCAGAATGGTGGATGCTCGATTCTTTGCTGTTGATGCCTCTTGATTTCCCATCCCCGATATGCAGACTATAAGATTGACTGTGGACAAAGATTGGTCTTGTTGCTATAACATTTTAGAACATGGACCAATCTGAGCAGCTTCAGATGTAGATACACATTTACCTGTACACATAATTTCCAACATGTGAGCTCATCTGCATTTACAAGTGACTTACTACTAAACTAAGTTTAGAACAATGTTTGTGCCTAGGATTAGACTCAAAGCGATTAGCTTTAGGGTATACCATAAGAACCTGCTTTGATACCAATGGTTGGTTCCCAGTAGGCACACAATAGATCTAGAAGAGGGGGGGGGGGGGGTTGAATAGATCCTTTTTCATTTCAAATACTTTTCTAGTTTATTTTGTATTGCTAATAAATTAGCTTATGACAAACATAAGAATCTTTTCAAGCACAGCGGAATAAGTTAAAGATCCCCTTCATTGATATATTCATAAACGTTGTTACACATTGTTCGTGAAGTTAGTTTAGTTGTAAGTAGTTATTACATACATAGCAGTTATAGTAGTTTAGTACATAATGTAAATGACAGAAAGTAAATGACTGAATGTAAAAGACACAAGGGATTTTAAGTGGTTCAAAGACTAAAGCTCCTAATCCATTCTTCTGCTTCACTAGCAGGAATTCCACTAAGGAAAGGGCAGCACCCCGTATCACTAAGATTCCTTCAAGGATAGCAGCCTTGGAACTTTAGTTCTCTACAAACTCTTCAAGCGCAGCAGGCTTGAAACTCGAGTTCACTAAGAACACTTCAAGGCCATCAGCCTTGGAACTCAATTTAGTACCTCCGGACAAGGACCCCTTAGGCCCTGGCTACTTGTTGTTGTTATAGTTGTTGTTGGTGCTTTGCTGCTAAGATGTCTTGAAGCTTGATCATCTCTTGGTACTTAGCAGCTTGGCGTGGTCCTCTTTGCATTCTGCGTTGAGTCTGGACCACCACTGGATAGACTGCTAAGATGTTCATTGAAGCATAACATCTTGAGTACTTAGCAGTCTTCTTCTCTGGTGCAGCTGATCTTCTTTCTGTTCTGCTCATCTTTCTGATCTCAGCTGCACCATCACCACTCGGGTCTGCTAAGGCTTGTCATAGCTGGTCAACTTCTTCTGGTCCTTAGCATTCCCTGAACCCTTCTTGAATGATATGCAGACATGGTTCTGTATATGTTCTATTTCAGCTTTTGGTTCTTCATGGTGATTCGTAGAGTGGCTCTTCGAATCTTCTTTTTGCTCTGCCACTTTTCTGAATGCTATCTTCTTGGCCTTCTCGGCTCTCAGCTTAGCTGCCATTTTCAATAGCATTCTCATCATTGTTGAGTGAAGCCTTAGTCTGTTAAAGTCCTTCAAATCTGCTTCACTTCTACTTTCGTAGTCTCACTGCCACTGAGACATGTTCTTTTCAACTTCGTAGAACTCGTAGAGTCAACAACATAGCATTCCAATAACTCAACGATTCTGCAACTTAGCAACGCTTTCATCTTTGAAGCTTCAACTGTTAAATACCCTTCCATGATCTTCCCGTTGGAAAATAGCTATTGGAAGCTTTTTGAATTGCTTCGCAGATCTCGAGTTATTTGGTGTAGACTGTCGATTTGACGTGACGGCTCCTTTTTGACTTTTCTGACACAGCAGTCTGCTACTTCACCTACCACTTTAGAGATGTCACTTTTCCGTGTCAGGCTGGTAGTCACCTTTATTTCTCCTTTCTGATTCCATGATTTAAATCCATAGGAGTTGTCCTTCTGCATCGATGCTCTCAATTAGCAACGTTCGAATGTCAGACTTCATATTGAACCGTTGCCAATGCTTCATTATTCAGATGCCCGAACTCTACGATTCTGATGCAGATGACTGTAAATCTTGATCGTAGTTTATCTGTTAAATGTTGCTCATTGACTGGTTGAGACAACACTACGATTCTGAAGAGTGTTATTCTGATCTGCAATGTAGAACACCTCTTCTTTCTTCACTTGTGCCGTGCTTCAATACTTCTGATTACCTTGACTTGTATTAGGGACTGATAACTTACCTTAATACTTTGGCCCTTCTGAATTGCAAGACTTATCAGATTTGTGGCATGCCCAGCTCTCTTTCTCCTTGTGATCTCCCGTTCACCTATCATCAATGGTCTGACCCATGCTTAATCACTTCTGTCTATTCTTCATAGATTGGCCAGTATCTCTGTGCAAGTTTCATCAGTTCCAGCTCTTCATCTTGCAAGCACTATGATCCTGGTCACACCCAGGATTGTTGTCTTCTGTTTATCTTGACAGACACTGCACTTGCTGACTTCCTTTAGTCAGTCGCTTTATTTGAAGTCTTCTTAGGATTTGCTTGTGGAAGACTTCTCCTGAATGGCTTTATTTCTTAACCAAGACGTTAATCGAGTTGGTGGTTAAATCTTCTGATTGCATGCAGGCCATTTGGTGAGTGCTCTCAGGCTTCCTTCAGGTGGATTGTATCTTTACATCTCTGACCAGAGGATTCATACTTTGGATATTCTGGGAGTTCTCATCTGTTGAGAATCATGTTGCCACTACGATTCTTCCGTGGCGTTGTGAGCATTTCATTGAGGCCTTAGTTCTGCAGAATACGATCTTGATTTGGTTCTGCAGACACTACGACTCCGACATCAGATCAACTGACAAACTATAATTTCTGCCTTAACACTTGCTGTCCTTGTCTAATCTGGCTCGACTACGATCTTTGCCTCTGATATGATAAGTAGACTCCACTAATGTAATGTGGTCTACGATTCTTGACTTAGCTTTGGCAGGCGCTCGGTCGGCTCTTAGACAGGCTGTCTCTATGATTCTGAACATGACTTCCTTAGCAGACTACGGTTCTGAGAAAGTTCTTCTCGACACACTACGATCCTGCCTCGTCTCTCCTGGCAGACTACAAACTCCGAGATCCACTATTCGTGCAGACTACGATTCGCTTTGATTGTTCTCGTGTCTTCCTTGTCTCTCCTGGAAGACTGCGAAGGCTGGTGCAGTGCTCAACAATCAGACAGGCCTATCTATTTCATTGTATAAGATCAACCTAACAAGCTTGATCTTTCTATTTCTAGTCCTTGTACATCATTTCTTTTTAAGGACTTCACAAAGCTGTTTTGTTTATGTAGGATCAACCTAACATATTTGATCAATTCATTCTAAGTCCTTGTACATATATTCCTATTATATATCAAAGGGCTTTATAGCTTTTGTCAATGCAGACATACTTGCATATTCATTTATTAATATCATAATCAAATCTTATAAAAATAGGAATACCATTCTCTTGAATATTCCTAACAGTATTCCCTCTTCGTCGATTCTTACTTCTGGAATAGCACCTTCTTGCACCTTCTTCTTCATATTCATCAGCTCCGGGTCTGTAGCTTAAGCAGCTTTAACTCTATCAATTAAAGCTTGTTCTACGCGTATATTTGCCATCTTCACGTGGATCCCTGGAGTCTTTAATGCGAAAACGACAGGTGCCAACTCTAGATCATGAGTAGGATAATTCCTCTCATATTCTTTGAGTTTTTGTGAGGCATAGGCTATGACTCTCCCATGTTGCATTAGAACACATCCTAACCCTTTGCCTGACGCATCGCTATAGATGACAAATCTGTCCGAACCAGATGGTATAGTCAGAACAGGTGCCGAAATGAGTCTCCTCTTGAGTTCATGGAAACTCTTCTCACATTCCTCACTCCATCCAAATTTTGTATCTTTTTGAGTCAGCTGAATTAATAGAGTAGCAATTCTAGAAAATCCTTCCACGAATCTGCGATAATAACCAGTTAAGTCCAGAAAGCTACGTATTTTGGTTACTGACTTTGGTTGCTCCCAACTTTGTATTACTTCAATCTTCACCGGGTCAACCAATATTCCATGTTTCTATACTACGTGCCCAAGAAATGCTACTTCCTCAAGCCAGAACTCGCATTTCTTCAACTTGGCATATAGTTTGTTTTCATGAAGCTTTTGGAGTATCAGCCTCAAGTGTTGCTCATGATTTTCACGACTTTTGGAGTAAATGAGGATGTCATCAATAAAGACAACCACAAAATGATCCAAATATTCCTTGAATATTCGGTTCATTATATCCATGAAGGCCGCAGGAGCATTAGTCAATCCAAAAGACATGACTAAGAATTCATAATGCCCATATCGAGTTCTGAAGGCAGTTTTTGGAATGTCAACAGTTTTAATCTTTAACTGATGATATCCAGAACGAAGATCAATCTGTGAGAAGAATTTAGCACCTTGTAACTAGTCAAGCAAGTTATCAATGCGAGGTAACAGATACCTATTTTTGATGGTGACATGGTTCAACTCTCGATAGTCAACACAAAGTCGCATACTCCCATATTTCTTCTTTACGAATATAATAGGAGCACCCCAAGGCGATGTACTAGGACGAATAAAGCCGATGTCGAACAATTCCTATAGTTGGACCTTTAACTCCTGAAGTTGAATAAGAGCCATTCGATATGGGGTTCTGGAAATAGGTTTTGTACCTGGTTTAAGGTCAATAAAAAATTCAACTTCACGTTCTGGGGTAGGCCAGGAAGTTCTTCGAAAAATACATCAGGGAATTTATTAACAACAGAAATATTATTCAAATCTGACGTATTCTTGTTTAAATCGGTGATATGGGCTAAGAAAGCTTGAACATTATTTTTTCAATAAACGAATAGCTTTATGACTTGAAATAATGGTGATTGATTTTAGTGGTTTTGCTGTTTGAATTCGCATAACAGGTTGGCTAGGAATATGAAAGCTAACAATCTTACGAAAACAATCAATTTTAGCAGGATGAGTGGTTAACCAGTCGATTCCTAAAATCACATCAAATACAAGTATTTTCAAAGAGATGAGATCAACAGGTAATGTGAGGGTACCAATTTGAATCAAACAAGATTTGTAAACTCTGGATGTAACGAAGGTTTCTCCCAACGGAGTTTAAACAGATAAGTTAAAGTCTAATTTCTCAGGGGCCAAGTTCAAACGTTGAGCACAAGTAGGTGAAATTAAAGAATGGCTAAAACCAATATCTAATAAGGTATAGACTTCACAAGAGTTTATGATTGGCTTACCCGTGATAACTTCGTTCGGGTTCCTAACTTTTTGGGTGGTCACGACAAAAGCTCTCCCCTGAACCATATATTTTGACTTGTCCGGGACAGCCTTTGGAGTCACCATCCCAGCTGGACTTGACTTCGCTATAGGGCACACTCGAGCTATGCGACCTTCCTTTCTGCAATTGTAACACACCTTGGATTGCTGTGTGCAGTTTGGACTGATGTGTCCCTCTTGTCCGCATTTGTAACATATGACCGGTGGTCGTTCCCCTCCCCTAGAAACGGTTGCTGGTGCTGCTGCCGATGTCTTTTCGTCGTCATTATTGTATCTTCTATTTTTAAAATTTCCACCCGACTCACTTCTTCTATTATATTGGCCATGATTACCATCGAAGTGGTTACCATTTCTGGCATGATAATTTCCTCCACATCGGTTATCATTGTTCTGATGACTGTTGCAACCGGTACGACTATGGTTGTTGTCATTTGGTTGAACAATCTCATCATCTCGCTCCAATAATTGAGCCCTATTCACAACATTTGAATACAAACAAAGTTTATGAGAAACGAGGTATTGACGAATTTCAGGTTTTAAACCTCTCAAAAACATTCGTGTCATTCGTTCCTCATTATCCACTCGGGATAATTCGGCAAACTTGGCCTCGTATTGTGATACAGCCATATTGTTCTGTTCCAGTTTGATGAATTCTACCTCCTTCATATAATGAATACTTTCTGGAAAGTACTTATCGTTGAAAAATTCCTGGAACTTCTCCCAAGACATCTTAAATGCGGAAAGCTGAGTACGTTTCATAGATTCTGTAATACCCGAGAATTTTCTAATATTATTAAATGAATATATTAATGGAAATGAGAATTTATTAGAATATAAATGATTTTGTGTTATGAGAATGATTAATTCAATTATATTAAATTGAATAATTATAATAATTGAGAAATTGATGGAGTTTGCGATAAACTCATTGATCGCCTTGTGTGGCACAGTGACGTAATATGAGAATGATTATATTAATTTAAGCAAACAGTTAATCTATATTAATTGTAGAATATTAATTAATTGTTGTGGAATATTAACTGTGATTGATTAATAATATGTGATTATTATTATTGCAAGAAATATAATAATAATAATGAGCAACATGTTTATAAATGTAATAAGATTTATATTAAAGTGATAATTAATCATATAAGGGTTAATTAAATTGTTATGGAGATTAACAATTATATTGATTGATGAAAGATGTGTGTATATTATTAATTAATATTTAATTAATAAGATGAGTAATTCTATGTGCAAGCATGCGAATTAAATGTGTAACATATATTAGCTAACTATGTATTATGTGAAGTGTAATATGACACTATTATATGGTATGGCTTATTGAATTATGGGAGTTACATGATAATAGCCTATGTGACAATATGTATGTAAGTATACATTAAAATAATGTATTATGAATATAAATAATAATTGATGATTATTTATATATATAATGGAATAATAAAATTTAATAAATGAGATAATGTGATGTGATTATATCAGAGTAAATTATATCCGGTATTAATAAATGTACATGGATGATATGTATGTTACATTGCCATATCACATCTACTACCTTGAAATATTAAGCATGTGACTTACATTATAATGTTAATTATAATCTAAATATATAGTATGAATATATATGTAATAACCTAAGTGTATGATATATGCATGTTGCTAGAATGCCGAGCTTTTAATTGGCTTGTCCCATATAATTAGTCACAAACCTTGTACACGTGAAATGCATCATGAAGCTAGCCAACTCTCTTCTCTCAAACTCAGCATTCTAGCCATCATGAAGGGAGTGGGCAGAATAGTGGAGATCACCAACTAATTACCAACTCCCTCTTATCTAGCATGCAATCCTTCAATTCGTTGTTTTGATTTGGAAGAAAAAGGCTTTGCCTGGATACTAGTTTTGCTATATATATATGGCCCTTCTCTTCAGATTGTTCATTGCTGAGATTTTGCTTGAGTATTGAATTGAGAGTAACACATATATTAGTATAGTAGCATTATGAGTGGAAAGTAGCAGCAAGCTCAGATTGTTAGCAGAGGTATAATCCCTCTTCCTTTGTTCTTCATTTTCGTTTTCTGTTTCTGATGTTTCCTTCAAATTCTTGATTATGCCAAATTGGTTCATGATTGGTTTGTAGAACCCTTATATTGTTGTTATATGAACATGCATACATGATGGAACCACTATATAGCTTTCTCGACTTTCATTTCCATTTTTGCTCTGCAATTTCTGTAAAACATCAAATTCGTGAATTTGGTTGGAGTTCATGAAATTGGGAATTGATAAATGGCGATTGACTGTTATATAAGCATATATATATATATATATATATATATGTGTGCGTGTGTGTGTTAGTAAGTTAAAGAAGTCTAATAGCATCTGGGTATGTTGAAATCGATGAAATGGGAGGTTTTGGGTCGGTTTTGGCAGCAGTGTGAACTGCAGAAACTGTCCCCATGCCGCAGCGCCATTTTCTGTGCCGCAGCTCCACCAGCGCCGCAGCGTCAGCTTGATGCTATTGTTGCCGTGCCGCAGCGCCACCAGCACCGCAGCTCCATCTTGATGCTGTTGTTACAGCGCCGCAGCGCCTACAGCGCCGCAACGCCTATAGCGCCGCAGCGCCAGCTTGTTGCTGTTGTTGTCGCGCTGCAGCGCCGCTGTGCAGGCAAGCCAGAAATGACTATCTTGACTATCCAGTCCGAGAGCAGTGAAATTATAATTCATACTAAGTAAATGTAACATGATTTATGGAGTCCCTCTTATGCAATATATGTTTCCATAGTTTACTTAACATAAAAAGAGAACCCATGATTTTGAAAACACAAGCGTTTACATGGACTCTAACATGTTATATTAGGATTCTAGGTTCTGATTTTTTGAGCATGTTATATGGTCTTGAAATACGTGTTAAACATGTTAACATATGAATAATATAAGCATGTTAGGCCTTATTAGTGAGCTTTACTAATGAAAATACAAGTTTTAAAGGTTGATATTGACATGTAAAGACTATATATATATTCTGATTTTTCGGGCATGTTTATATAACCTTAAAATGCGTGTCAGACCTATTGACTTATGTATACGGATTTCATGATGTAACACGAACATGTTAGTAAGACTTACTGATAAAAATAGGAGCTTTGATGGTGAACCTTAACATGTTATTACAGGATTCGTATTATGAAAGTTGTGATCATACTTGATAATACTTTTAGACTTGTTAAAGTCTCATTCATGATTGCCTACTATGTTACATGTCGTGAAACCAAGTTTAGCGTAAACGAAACATGTTTTCAAACTAATAACTACGATAGTTACATGAATACTCATAAGCATGCCTGGAATGAGTTATATAATCGCCTCATATGTTTAAAATAAACATGATAGCTAAGGTGATATCACATGTTAATGATTGAATCCAATTTTTGACGGTTAACTTATAAGTAATGCTATAACTCGCTAATTTGAATATGTTTGCTATTTGTGGTAGTCTCACATGATAGTAATGATGTATGAAGATGATTAACTTAAGAAAAGTAATTCCATAGCTAAAGAAAGCCTACTCGATTAAAAATAACATAATGCTATACAAATGTTATTTGAATTCATGGTAACTTATAATTTGATTTCATATCGAATGCGTATAAGTATGTAATGACGTGTGACTAGGAAATACAATGTGTTTATATTTGAGTAACAAGCTTATGTACCGAATGAGTTAGCTAATGAACATCCTATACTTATAATACACTATAAATAGGATTCGAAAGTGTTGATTTACTTAACGTGGATAAACTACGCTAAAGGCAAGTATCCTAACCGACGCATTTACTTTATGCAAGGAAATCTATGATTTTGCAAGTTTTCTAACTTACACTCTTTTACTGTACAAGTATTCTATCTTTGTATATTGCGAACTAGTTTACTACTTAATCGTTTGAATTGAATTAGCATACTTGAACTCTTATTTCATTAAAGCTATTATTCATGTTGAACTTAGTATTGTTCTTGAATATTGTGAAAGTGTCTATGCCATTTGATTAGGCTAGACTTATGTTATTGAAAAGCGACCCAAACTAAATGATTGGTGCGGAATCTTGTATTTGACTGAGAAGAACAACTTTCTTTGAAGGGAATATATAATTGTCGGAGAACCGACGTGCACACTTGAGTATGATTGATTGTTATGCATAACGATAGTGCTTTAGGCTGATCACCTGTTGTACCTGTTTTTGTTGGATTTTCAGTTTATTACTGTTAATTCTAGTAGAAGTTCATAGTCCTTAGCGACTGCTCAGTATTCAGTTATCTTGAAATCTTGAATTGATTTATTATTGAATCACATTGATATTATTCTGTCTTTAGCGACTATTATTGAAAACTGTTGATAATCTTGTTATCCTTGAATTATCAAACCTTGTTATACCCTTTCGAGAATTAAGAATTATATCACTTACCCTTATTGTATATTACTTGCTGGGCAATTTGTGCTCATTCTTGCTTTCCCTAAAACATTTCAGTTAAGGCAGAGCATGGCGAACCTTCAGGCATTGATAAGGGCAAGGGCAAGGCTACCAACTAGCTTGTGTCTTTTATGTTTTCAAATATTTTAATATTATATTAAGATGATGTAGTATGACTGGATTTGATTATGTTTAAGCTTAAGTTAGATTATGTAATAAGTCGTTGATTGATATTATTATATAATCTATTAAGTACTGTAGGTTACGAGACTTGGGAGAATAATTATAATAAATCATTGTAAATTATTCTAGAATAGATTTTCCGCTGTGATTGTGTGATATTTAGTTATTATTATTGTGATGTATTACCATGAGCACGTGATGAACCGAATTCGAGCGACCCCATGACGGTCCTGGAATTTGGGGGCGTTACAGGTTGGTATCAAAGCTGTAGTTATAAACCTTAGGAACGAGTGTCCTTAGACTATAACTTAGGCGAACTTAGAAGTTGGAAAGGAGATAAAACTCACATAGAGTTTTCCCTTGAGCAAGACTTAGCGTGTTATGAAATATAACTTCATTCTATACAATGAACTTATGTTTTATTTAATATTCTAATGGAATTGCTGTTTGTTTGTCTTGTGTTTGTGATTGTAGGATGACAGACACAGGTGTACCTAGTAGAGTAGCATAGGAGGAGCCCAGGGATATACATGTAGTATACGAGGCACCCCTAGAGGCTACACCAGTGCAGGCTGTTACACCGTTCGAGTCTGACGACGAGGAAGAGATTGAGATTGAGATAGAGTCAGATCCAGAGGAGGAGCCGATGGGGGATGAGCCGATGGAGGATGAGCCAGTAGAGGCCTCTGATGAGGCTACTGTAGAGGAGCAGATGCTAGGAGAGTATGAGGAGCGGATCCTCGAGTTAGACTGCAGGGTTCAGGAGCTGGAGGCAGAGGCCCAAGAGAGAGAGTCCGAGTTCCAGAAACTGAGGGACGAAGACCACCAGAGGAAGCTGGCCATGCAGGAGTTAGAGGTGGAGATTGCCTACCGTAGGGAGGCAGGGATCCAGGTAGGGACTCTGTTTCACAGGTCAGTGGCTAAGAATGTAAATTTGGCAGAGAAGCTAGAAGAGGTTGAGTAGAGGGAGCTGAGTGAGAAGACAGAGAAGGAAGCACTCCACACTCAGTTGGAATTAGAGGTGATGGATAGGATACACTTCGAGGAGAAGTTGGGGGTTGCCCATGAGAGAGCAGATGACCTGGAAGATGAGGTCAAATGTAAGAAGAGAAAAATGAACAAGATGGGGTACGTGTTCCGTTCGACATTTGAGAGAGTGCTTGATGGTGTGTACCACTACCCGTTAGAGCAGGGACAGACCCTACACACTATGAGCCGAGAGCTGGTTGTTTATATAGCGCAGATGGAGTACAAGAGCGCAGTAGAGCGCGGGATGATGTGATGAGATTCCCTTAGATAGTCTAGTGGTATTCTCTTTATGTATTGTATATACTATATTGTAATCCCAATCTTTTATGTAAGATGTGGGATAATGATGTGAACCTTGAGTTAGCTTTTGTTAGAGGGGTAGTTTGGTAGTAGGTTGGTATATTCCCCGTCTTTTGTGATATTAAAGGATATATGTGATAACATTTATAGCAGTATGCTAGGGAAATCATGTACTGAAATGATTTGGCATATGAATATAAATGAAGTTTATTTCAAAAATGTGTTACAAATTTTTTTCTTTTAGTATTAAAAGAAATACTTAAGTAATATACTTGAATAATAATAAAATGAAAACTTGTGATGCAGATAATGCCGCCCAGACGTAGATTGACTGCACCTGAGGAGTCAGTGAACAATGAGAGGGAACAAGTAGACCCGATCTAAAAACTGGTAGACTTGTTAGGAGAAGCCTTAAGGGGAAGGAACAATGAACCTGTTCGCCCAAACCCTCAGGCTGTGCCAGTAACAACCTTTAAAGACTTTAAGAGTGTAGGACCCCCGAAGTTCGAGGGAACTACCGACCCAATCGTCGCACAAACGTGGATCAAAGAGATCGAAAAAGCTTTCACTATAGCTAGCGTAGGCGAAGATCAGAAGACGGTGTTTGCCACGTACATGATGAGGGGAGAAGCGAACTACTGGTGGGAGGCTAATCAACAAAGAGCTGAAGAAGGGATAATAGCTTGGGATATGTTTAAGACACTGTTCTTCGAGAATTACTTCCCGAAGAGTATGAAGAATAGGATGGAGGTGAAATTCCTAGAGTTAAAATAAGGTGAGATGGCGGTGGCGCAGTACGCGGCTAGGTTTAACGAACTAGCGCGATTTGCGGAGCACCAAGTTGGTGATGAGGAGAGAAAGGCTAGACGCTTCGAACAAGGGTTGAAGCCGTGGCTGTTCAATAAGGTATCAGTTCTTCAAATTGATTCCTTTGCAACATTACTGGAAAAGGCAATCATTGAGGAAGGTGGCAGTGAGGCCTTAAGTCTGTATAACAAAGAGAAGAAAGGAAAGAATGATGGAGGAAAGAATCGTACTGGAGGAAGCAGTAGTGGAGGAAGTAATTTGGGAAAGAGAAAATGGGAGAATAACAACAACAACAAGAAGAACAACAATAATCAATCAGGGAATTTTAGTGGAGGTTTCAAGAGGAGGGCTGAAGGATGCCCAAAGTGTGGAAAGAACCACCAGGATGAGTGCTAGAAGGGTCGCGACACTTGCTACAACTGCAGACAGGAAGGGCACATCTTGCCCAACTGTCCGAAACCAAAGAAGATCCAAGGGTGTTTTGCTTGCGGCTCAACTGAGCACCATATTAAGGATTGCTCAAAGAAGGGAAGTGGCGGGGGTAGCAATCAGCAAGGAGGCAACAAGCTGATGATCAGCGGGCCGGCACAATCCAACCGCCCAATCGCCAGAACCTTTAACATGACCTCCCGGGACACTGTGGCTGCAAAGGAAGTGGTGTCAGGTATAATCCCAATCAATGAAATAAATGCTTATGTATTATTTGATTTGGGTGCCACCTGTTCTTTTATATCTGAAGAATTTGCTAGTAAACTTAGTACACCCCGAGAACGATTAGAAAATCCTTTGATCATAGAAGTTGCTAATAAGGAAGTGATCCCTGTAGAATACGTTTATCAAAATTGTGCGCAAACATTAGAGAACATGAACTGAGCGTAGACTTGATTCCTATTAGATTGGGAGAATTTGACGTAATACTGGGAATGGATTGGTTGTATAACCATGCTGCAATTATTGACTGTCAGAACAAGTGTGTGAACCTTCAGACTCCGAATAAGTCTAAGGTAGTGTTTTGTGGTAGCTCATCGCTTAAGCAATCGTGTTGCGTTACAATGATGCAGGCCAAGAAATTGTTAAGGAAAGGATGTGTAGGTTATTTAGCTTACATCGTTGATACTCGCAAAAAGGGAGTAGAAATTAAGGATATATCCGTAGTTAATGAATTTCAAGATGTGTTTCAGGACGATCTGCCTGGTCTGCCGCCAGACAGAGAAATCAAATTCGTAATAGACTTAGAACCAGGAACGACACCGATTTTGAAAGCTCCATATCGTATGGCGCCAGTAGAAATGAAGGAATTGATGATACAATTGCAAAAAATTTATTGGATAAGGGTTACATTCGTTAAGAAGAAGGATGGATCGATGAGGCTCTGTATCGATTATCGAGAATTGAACAGAGTAACGATCAAGAACCGATATCCGCTACCAAGGATAGATGACCTGTTTGATCAACTGAAGGGAGCAAAGTGTTTCTCGAAAATAGACCTACGAATAGGATATCATCAACTGAAAATGAGGGATGAGGACATACCAAAGACTGCGTTTCGAACCCGTTATGGACACTACGAGTTTTTGGTAATGTCATTCGGATTGACTAATGCTCCGGCAGCATTTATGGACTTGATGAACCGAGTTTTCAAGCCATACTTGGATAAATTTGTAGTGGTTTTTATCGACGACATTTTAATCTACTCGAAGACAGAGGAAGAACACGCCGAACATCTGAAGATTGTCTTGGAGGCACTAAGGAAGGAGAAGATGTATGCAAAATTTTCTAAGTGCGAATTTTGGATGGAGAAGGTTCAATTCTTAGGCCACGTGGTGGATAAGAATGGAATCTCAGTAGACCCTGCAAAGGTCGAAGCAGTAAGTAATTGGGAACAATCGAGAACACCAACGGAGGTGAGAAGCTTTTTAGGGTTAGCTGGGTACTATCAAAGATTCATCCAAGATTTTTCCAAGATAGCAACCCCGTTAACCAATTTGACTAGAAAGATGGTGAAATTTGTATGGACCGACAAATGTGAGGAGAGTTTTCAGGAGTTGAAGAGGAGATTGAGCGAAGCACCTGTGTTATCATTACCAGATGATGCGGGAAATTTTGTGGTGTATAGTGATGCATCGCACAAGGGACTTGGCTGTGTGCTTATGCAGCACGGCAAAGTCATTGCGTATGCATCATGACAATTAAAGGATTACGAAAAGCGATACCCTACTCATGACTTAGAGTTAGCGGCAGTCATTTTTGCGTTAAAGATATGGAGGCATTATCTATACGGAGAGAAATGTGAGATATACATGGACCACAAAAGTCTGAAACATATCTTCACATAGAAGGAGTTAAACATGCGGCAGAGAAGGTGGTTAGAATTAATCAAAGACTATGACTGCGATATTCTTTATCACCCGGGAAAGGCAAACGTGGTTGCCGATGCTCTGAGCAGGAAAGGAAGGGAAAAGTTGTTTAATTTAATGACACAGGAAGAGTTGATAAGAGAGATGGAAAAATTGGAGATAGAAGTGAAAGGACCAGAAAAGTCTGGTGAGAAGTTAATTGTAATAGAAGCTTGTCCGACGTTGTTGGATAGAGTGAAGGAAGCCCAAGAAAAGGATGAAGAGTGTGAGAAAATCTGAAATAGGATCATAGAAAATGAGGAAGAGAAATTTTGAATGGATAAAGATGGTATCTTAAGATTCGAAGGAAGAGTGTGGGTACTAGCGGTAACCAAGTTGAGGGAAGAGATTTTACACGAGGCACATAATACGACATATTTCGTTCATCCGGGAGGCACAAAGATGTACCGAGATCTAAGGCAACATTTTTGGTGGCCCAATTTGAAAAGAGAAGTCGCAGAAGCGTTAGTAGATGTTTGACTTGCCAACGCGTTAAAGCAGAACATCAATGACCGAGTGGTTTATTACAACCGTTAGAAATACCAGAGTGGAAATGGGAGCATATTACGATGGACTTCGTGGTAGGACTTCCAGTTACACAGAAAGGTTATGATGCTATTTGGGTTATCGTGGATCGACTAACGAAGACCACACATTTCCTACCAATCAAGATCCGTTACAGTTTGAACCAATTAGCGAGTCTGTATGTAAAGGAGATTGTTTCGCAACATAGAGTGCCGGTGTCAATTGTCTCTGATCGAGATCCGCGCTTTACGTCAAATTTTTGGAAGATTTTGCAGGAGAGGATGGGAACGCAGTTGAGGTTGAGTACCGCTTATCATCCTCAGACCGACGGACAGAGTGAGCGAACGATACAAACGTTGGAGGACATGCTTAGGACTTGCGTGATGGATTTTAAGGGAAATTGGGACGACCACCTACCCTTAGTCAAATTTGCATATAATAATAGTTACCATGCGAGTATCGACATACCACCAGTACGAAGCTCTTTATGGGAGAAAGTGCAGAGCGCCATTATGTTGGGACGAAGTCGGAGAGCGACGAATACTCGGACCAGAGCTAGTACAACAAACCGCAGATGTGGTGACAGTGATAAGAGCTAGACTTGTAGCAACTCAAGATCGCCAGAAGAAATACGCAGATTTGCATCGGCAGGACTGAGACTATAAAGTCGGCAGTTTTGTTTTCTTGAAGGTATCTCCATGGAAGGGAAAAATCAGTTTCGGCAAGAAAGGAAAATTGAGTCCAAGATTCATAGGACCGTTCGAGATACTGAAGCGAGTGGGCAAAGTGGCATACAAAGTTACGTTACCACCCGAGTTGGAGCACATCCACAACGTGTTCCACATTTCCATGTTGCGACCGTATAAGGCCGACTATAAGCATGTGATTTCTTACGAACCCATTCAAGTGGAGAAGAACTTGGCGTATGAAGAAATTCCTGTCCAGATATTAGATAGGAAAGAGAAAACCTTAAGAAATAAAGTTATTTCGTCTGTAAAAGTACTTTGGCATAACGACGATGTCGAGGAGGCAACGTGGGAGTTAGAAGATAGGATGATGAGGGATTATCCTCATTTATTTGTGTAACCTTGTAGCAATTCCGGGACGAAATTTTTATAAGGGGGGGAGGATGTAATACCCGAGAATTTTCTAATATTATTAAATGAATATATTAATGGAAATGAGAATTTATTAGAATATAAATGATTTTGTGTTATGAGAATGATTAATTCAATTATATTAAATTGAATAATTATAATAATTGAGAAATTGATGGAGTTTGCGATAAACTCAATGATAGCCATGTGTGGCACAGTGACGCAATATTAGAAAGATTATATTAATTTAAGCAAACAGTTAATCTATATTAATTGTAGAATATTAATTAATTGTTGTGGAATATTAACTGTGATTGATTAATAATATGTGATTATTATTATTGCAAGAAATATAATAATAATAATGAGCAACGTGTTTATAAATGTAATAAGATTTATATTAAAGTGATAATTAATCATATAAGGGTTAATTAAATTGTTATGGAGATTAACAATTATATTGATTGATGAAGGATGTGTGTATATTATTAATTAATATTTAATTAATAAGATGAGTAATTCTATGTGCAAGCATGCGAATTAAATGTGTAACATATATTAGCTAACTATGTATTATGTGAAGTGTAATATGACACTATTATATGGTAAGGCTTATTGAATTATGGGAGTTACATGATAATAGCCTATGTGACAATATGTATGTAAGTATACATAAAAATAATGTATTATGAATATAAATAATAATTGATGATTATTTATATATATAATGGAATAATAAAATTTAATAAATGAGATAATGTGATGTGATTATATCAGAGTAAATTATATCCGGTATTAATAAATGTACATGGATGATATGTATGTTACATTGCCATATCACATCTACTACCTTGAAATATTAAGCATGTGACTTACATTATAATGTTAATTATAATCTAAATATATAGTATGAATATATATGTAATAATCTAAGTGTATGATATATGCATGTTGCTAGAATGCTGAGCTTTTAATTGGCTTGTCCCATATAATTAGTCACAAACATTGTACACGTGAAATGCATTATGAAGCTAGCCTACTCTCTTCTCTCAAACACAACATTCTAGCCATCATGAAGGGAGTGGGCAGAATAGTGGAGATCACCAACTAATTACCAACTCCCTCTTATCTAGCATGCAATCCTTCAATCCGTTGTTTTGATTTGGAAGAAAAAGGCTTTGCCTGGATACTAGTTTTGCTATATATATATGGCCCTTCTCTTCAGATTGTTCATTGCTGAGATTTTGCTTGAGTATTGAATTGAGAGTAACACATATATTAGTATAGTAGCATTATGAGTGGAAAGTAGCAGCAAGCTCAGATTGTTAGCAGAGGTATAATCCCTATTCCTTTGTTCTTCATTTTCGTTTTCTGTTTCTGATGTTTCCTTCAAATTCTTGATTATGCCAAATTGGTTCATGATTGGTTTGTAGAACCCTTATATTGTTGTTATATGAACATACATACATGATGGAACCACTATATAGCTTTCTCGACTTTCATTTCCATTTTTGCTCTGCAATTTCTGTAAAACATCAAATTCGTGAATTTGGTTGGAGTTCATGAAATTGGGAATTGATAAATGGCGATTGACTGTTATATAAGCATATATATATATATATATATGTTAGTAAGTAAAAGAAGTCTAATAGCATATGGGTATGTTGAAATCGATGAAATAGGAGGTTTTGGGTCGGTTTTGGCAGCAGTGTGAACTGCAGAAACTGTCCCCACGCCGCAACGCCATTATCTGCGCCGCTGCTCCACCAGTGCCGCAGCGTCAGCTTGATGCTGTTGTTGCCGTGCCGCAGCGCCACCAGCACCGCAGCTCCAGCTTGATGCTGTTGTTACCGCACCGCAGCGCCAGCTTGCTGCTGTTGTTGCTGCGCTGCAGCGCCGCTGTGCAGGCAAGCCAGAAATGACTATCTTGACTATCTAGTCCGAGAGCAGTGAAATTATAATTCATACTAAGTAAATGTTGATAGTAGTGTGCATACAAGCCAATCATGTATGATGATAAAGCATGTACTTTGTAAACAATCTTATTTATTTATTAAAAAAATATATATATATTCATTTATTAAAGGCATTTATTATCTACATGGTGCTGTTTTTATAATATGTAAATAACCCATAGTTTTAAGCAATGCTTTTAGAATCATGATGATGATCATGCTAATGAGATCTAAATTCTTAGAAAGCTCTAAAACTAAAATAGTTCCCAATCGTGGGATTACTAAAAAGGGGATTAGTAAATCCGGATAGATTGGTACATATGTTGCTTGCTCATTGGATGAGGATGATTGATCTCATGATCATTTGTGTGGAGACACTAAAGCAAGTATGTAGGTGCTTATTGGAGAATAAGTTCACTGAACGTGATTCGCTATGGAATACCTAATGGAGTTTTACTCGCATGTCAATAGGAATTCCTAATGTGATAGTAGTACAAGTGATCCTTGGACTTGAGATCATCATAGTATCTTGTATGTAACAAATTATACTTTGACTTATTCCTTAAGACCTTTTAAGGCATATATAGGGTATGCTTGGGTATAATGAGTTACATATGGAGATAATGAATGATCAATAAAGAATCTACCACCTCTAGTAAAAGAGGAGATATGTCCTATGTGATTCGTTAAATGACAACCCAGGAATCCTTGGCCAAGGTGAAATGAAATTAGAAAGGAGTTTCTAATTTGCATTATTTGGAGTTGTGCATTTTCTAATCGAAATACATATAATTAAATAAAATAAGACTTGACAGTAAATCCATGTCTTATATTTAATTGGGACATTGTATGGTGGAAGGATTGAATTGTATGGTAACTATTAACTCACAGGTTCTTTTATGATTAATGTTGAAATCTATATTATCTGGAAAGTCGTTGATTGCTAGGGAGGCTTATCCCTATTGTAGAATAAATATTATTTATTTAAATAGATTATTAGTTTAATTTATTTATTTAAATAAGATTAAAATTGTTTTAATTGATTTATTCACAACCGGTTTAATATGGAGAACCTAAAGGGTCACACCATAAAAGGAAGAATAATTATTTAAGAAGGTAATGGCATAATCGTAATAATGCATTAAGTATAATTAATTTAATCTATGGTGATAGAATAAATTAAATAGCTTAATGTTTATTATTTAATATTTTGGAAATATTAAATATAAATTAATAAGAGGAGTCTTATTAATATTATTACAATTATTATTATTTTAATTTCTAAAGGAGTTTAGTAATTAATTTAATATTTAGTACTCTCATTTATTCCTAATAAGATTAGGAAATAAATTAATTAAATGAATTTAATTAATTATTCCCATGTGGTGGGAAGCCTGAATTAATTAAAGGAGTTTAATTAATTAAAAGAAATCCCATGTCTAATAGGATTAGAAGGGTTGACCAATGTCTATATAAGAGAAGTCTTATAATAGATATTAGATGATGTAATTCCAATTGTTGGAGAGTACTCCTTTTCTATTGAGGATAGAAAACTAAGGTTAAGCCAAACACCCTCCTTCTTGATAATTCCTCTTCCTTGGTGGATCACCTCTAGAGGCCAAACACTTGGGTGGCTAACGTTGATCAAAGGAAAGAATCTAACCCAAAAATTCAAGGAGATCACGAAGAACAAGGAGTTGAACTAGTACCTGTGGAAGCTTCGTTCTACAAGGGTATGATTCCATAACTTCTTATTTATCGTTTTAAATTAATAATTTGCATAAAGGATGATCCGGGTAATGGTTTTGTAGAAATTTTTTAAACTCTGATATACCATGCTTCCGCTAATTTTTGCAATTTGATTGCGTCACGATTTCGTACAAACCCAACAGTGGCATCAGAGCCAAATCTTTATGCAATTATTAATTTATTTTTGATTTCATATACATATGGGTATGTATTTAAAATAATTTATTGGGCATAATTTTATTGTATAAAATTATATTTTTTTTAAATAAAAAAAAAAAGATTTTTTTTGGGACGAATCACAATTTTTTTTGGTGCTAATCTTGAATTCTGCAAAGAAAAGGTGTTGTCTCTTTCTTACTCCAAAAAGAAGGTGACCCATCAGGAAAGGACTTTTTTAATAAACCTGCAGGACTCTTTTAATAAAAGAAGGTGACTTTTTAAAAAAAATAAATAAATATGATATATTTATATATTATATTCTAAATAATTTTATAATTAAAATAAAGAGTTTATTTTAATCTTGAAATTGGATTTCATGCAATTTAAAATTGCCCATTAAATGATACTCATATATATATGGAATGTTTTAATTCATGAGATGAATATTTATTTATTGATATATATGGTGATATGTATGAAAATAAATGGGGATTGATTATGGACTATTTGACCAATGTGATTGGATTTTATTTTAGTTGAATGCTTGAATGAATAGGTTTTATTAAATGGGGTCTGCGTACCTCGTCTTCTCTAATTTTTTTTTCTTGATGTAAAATTCTATCTCCCTCCTATGTACTTCCCCTTGACTGTTGATCAAGGATTTCTATTTAAATTAAATAGTTTAATGTAATAGAAATAGTTAGAATTATCTTTAAAAATTAGAGACCAAGGAGCAAGGAGCGCGTGAAGACCCGTTTGTATGGAGCCCGGGTTTAAATGTAATAGTTACGTTTAAATTTAAATTCTTGCACCCCTAGGTTTGACCTTTTTGGTTCACTTGGTGGCTCTAGTGAACCAAACTAGAATAAAAGTCCATAATCAATCCGGGTAGAATATAGTATTCTATATTGCATGCTAAATATTATATATATTATATTTTATGCAAACATGCTTCGCATGTTTAATAAAATGACGCGTATTTTATATATATATGTGCATGCGCGCTAAACAAAGATGAGACTAATAATAACAAACCCCTCAAAGAAATAATATTAAGTCCGAAGTGTTCAAATGATATTTGGAATATCGAACGTCGCCTTCTAGCATGATAAATTAATAGAGTATTAGATATTTAATATGAGCTTGTTGTGCTATCCACAAGGCGAGTATTGCGTATTTAAGATGTTAATTAATCACATTTGATGCTTATCAAGAAAATTGAACAATCTAGTCTTGTTGTGCTATCCACAAGGACGAACATTTTTCTTTTTTGAATTTATGAAAGTGCTAGGCTGGACTTAACTTAAATTATTTTAGTTCGGATGTGCACACACTTGACCATTATGATTTAAGAGGCAAAATAAAAGGAATTACATGGTGATGTAATTGACAAGAGTTGTCTACCTATTTATTTGTATATCGCTTGTTGTGCTATCCACAAGGTTATATACATTTGAAATGGGATCCTTATTCTCACTAGCAAATTTTTAATTAGATGTTGCCGAACTATATAAGTGAGGGTAATATAGTTTGATAAAAATAGTGGGAGATACCAATTTAAAATAAAGACCTAAATTTATTTTGTTATGAAAAATTAATAAAATGAATGTTTGCTAAAATGTTGTTTTTCACATGTAGAATTTTAAAAATGTCTAAATCACTAATCTCACTACGAAGCATACTTGATGCAAACAAGCTTACCGGACCTAATTATGAGGACTGGCTAAGAAATCTGAGAATTGTTCTCACTGCTGAAAAGATTTCTTATGTCCTAAACTCACCTGTCCCTGGAACTGTTCCAGAAACAGCCTCTGAGGAAGAGATTGCCACCATTGTAAAGTGGCAAGATGATGCATCTGTGGCTCAATGCATCATGCTCGCATCCATGAATAACGAGCTTCAGCGTCAGCACGAAAACATGGATGCTCCTACTATGTTGATTCACCTCAAGGAGTTGTATGGTGAACAAAGTAGGACTGCTAGATATGAGATATCTAAGGAGCTCTTCCGATCTCGGATGACCAAGGGCAAAGTGAACATAAAGGAACAAAAGAAATCTGATCCAGCTAGTAAAGGAATGTGCTTCCATTGCAACGAGCCGGGTCATTGGAAGAGGAACTGCAAGAAGTTTCTGGCAAAGAAGAAGCTTGGAGAAGCTTCGACTTCCAATCAAGGTTTGTTCATGATTGAAATTAATTTTTCAGAAAGTCAAAATTCTACTTGGGTATTGGATACCGGCTGTGGTTCTCACATATGTAATAATGTGAAGGGACTGGCCAGAAGTAGAAAGCTGAACAATGATGAGGTGATCCTACGAGTGGGGAATGGAGCAAAGGTTGCTGCATTAGCTGTAGGAACTTATTATTTAGCAATACCTTCGGGCAAGTCCATTTATCTTAATAATTGTTATTATGTTCCGAATATTATTAAAAACATTATTTCAATTTCTGTATTGGATATGGAAGGATTTAACGTTGTTATAAAGAACAATAGTTGTTCTATTTATAAAGACGATGTTTTATATGGTATTGGAAATTTGCGAAATGGACTTTATACACTTGACTTACAAGAAAATATATTTCAAATTGAACAAACTAAGAAAAGGAAAAGAGATGATATTAATTATACCTACATGTGGCACTGTAGACTCGGTCATATCAATGAAACAAGATTATCCAAGTTGCATAAAGATGGGCTCCTCGAGCTATCCGATTATGAATCATATCCAACTTGTGAATCTTGTCTCATGGGTAAAATGACTAAATCTCCTTTTAGTGGAAGAGGAGAAAGAGTTACAGAGTTGTTGGCATTGATTCACACAGACGTTTGTGGGCCTATGACAACAAGTGCACGGGGTGGGTATTCTTATTTTATTACTTTCACTGATGATCACTCAAGATTTGGATATGTGTATTTAATGAAATACAAGTCAGAATCATTTGAAAAGTTCAAAGAGTTCAGAAGTGAAGTAGAGAAACAAACGGGCAAGAGTATAAAGATACTTCGATCAGATCGAGGTGGAGAATACTTAAGCGGTGAGTTTCACTATTGTCTCAAAGAAAATGGTATAATATCACAATGGACTCCTCCAGGTACACCACAGTTAAATGGAGTATCTGAAAGGAGAAATCGAACACTGTTAGACATGGTTCGATCCATGATGATTTTTACCGACCTTCCAATTTCCTTCTGGGGATATGCCCTAGAAATGGCTGCATACCTACTTAACAAGGTACCTACCAAATCCGCCCCAAAGACTCCATATGAGATGTGGAAGGGGAGGAAACCAAATCTTAAGCATGTTAAGACTTGGGGTTGTCTAGCTTATGTCAAAAAGTTTGAACATGATAAGCTACAGACTAAATCCGAAAAGTGTAGATTTGTGGGATACCCTAAAGAAACTGTAGGGTATTATTTCTATCATCCAACTGATCAAAAGGTGTTTGTTGCGAAACATGCTGCCTTCTTGGAAAAGGAGTTTATCCATGAAGGGGTCAGTGGGAGTAAGATATATCTTGAAGAAGTTCAAGAACCACAAATTACCACGGATCAAAGTCAGGTACCTGACCAAGTAGAAGAACCTACTATACCACACCCTGTTCGTAAATCTTGGAGAGTACCGAAGATACTTGAGAGGTATGGATTCGTTATAGAGGATGACGATGAGGTACACATCATGAATGATGATGATCCATTGAATTACGAACAGGCCATGAGTAATAAAGACTCAGGGAAATGGCTTGAAGCCATGAAATCCGAAATGGACTCCATGTATGAAAACAAAGTATGGACTTTGGTTTCACCACCTGAAGGCATTAAGCCTATTGGGTGTAAATGGGTCTTTAAAAGAAAGACTGGAGCGGACGGCAAGGTGGAGACCTATAAGGCCCGACTGGTTGCAAAAGGTTTTAAACAAAGACAAGGAGTTGATTATGATGAAACCTTTTCACCAGTAGCTATGCTCAAGTCCATTCGGATTTTGCTTGCGATTGCAGCTTATAACGACTATGAGATCTGGCAGATGGACGTGAAAACGGCCTTCCTCAATGGGAAACTTGAGGAGGATGTGTATATGACACAGCCAGAGGGATTTGTTTCAAAGGTTGGAATAAATCAAGTCTGTAAGCTGCAACGATCCATTTATGGATTGAAGCAAGCTTCTCGTAGATGGAACATTCGTTTTGATGAGACAATCAAAGAGTTTGATTTTATCAAAAATGACGATGAACCATGTGTGTACAAGAAGGTTAGTGGGAGCGCAGTTTCATTCCTTGTATTATATGTTGATGATATATTACTGATAGGGAATGACATTCCTATGCTACAATCAATTAAAATCTGGTTATCTAAACACTTCTCTATGAAGGACTTGGGAAAAGCATCCTATATTTTGGGGATAAAGATCTATAGAGATAGATCTAAAAGGATGCTTGGTTTATCCCAAGGAACGTACATTGATGCAATGCTAAAGAGATTTAGCATGGAAGATTCCAAAAGAGGACTCATGCCGATGAGCCATGGAATACATCTCTCCAAGAAACAGGCCCCAAAGACACCTGAGGAGAGAGACCGAATGAGTAAGATCCCTTATGCTTCTGCAATAGGATCTATCATGTACGGTATGATATGTACTAGACCGGATGTTGCTCATTCACTTAGTGTAATGAGCAGATACCAGTCGAATCCAGGAGAAGAGCACTGGAAGGCACTGAAGAATATCCTAAAATACTTGAGAAGGACTAAGGATATTTTTCTTGTCTACGGTGGGTCTGAATTAAAACTCGAGGGCTTCACAGACTCAAGTTTTCAAACGAACCAAGATGACAGTAAATCTGTTTCGGGGTATGTTTTTACCTTGAACGGAGGCGTAGTGAGTTGGAAGAGTTCCAAGCAGCAAACAGTTGCTGATTCAGTGACAGAGGCAGAGTATATAACTGTAAGTGAAGCTGCAAGTTGATGTTTTAGATGAAAAGTTCATTACAGAACTAGGAATAGTTCCTAAGTCTCATCTTGAATCAAAACATGTGTTGCGACACTTTGATTAAAGAAATCATTGAAAGAGGAGAGTGTAGACTCTCAAGACAACATTGCAGATCCATTAACTAAAGCTTTAACACAACAGCAGTTTGATCGTCACTTAGAGAAGTTGGGTATGAGATACCATGGCGATTGGCTTTAGTGCAAGTGGGAGATTGATAGTAGTGTGCATACAAGCCAATCATGTATAATGATAAAGCATGTACTTTGTAAACAATCTTATTTATTTATTAAAAAAATATATATATATTCATTTATTAAAGGCATTTAATTATCTACATGGTGCTGTTTTTATAATATGTAAATAACCCATAGTTTTAAGCAATGCTTTTAGAATCATGATGATGATCATGCTAATGAGATCTAAATTCTTAGAAAGCTCTAAAACTAAAATAGTTCCCAATCGTGGGATTACTAAAAAGGGGATTAGTAAATCCGGATAGATTGGTACATATGTTGCTTGCTCATTGGATGAGGATGATTGATCTCATGATCATTTGTGTGGAGACACTAAAGCAAGTATGTAGGTGCTTATTGGAGAATAAGTTCACTGAACGTGATTCGCTATGGAATACCTAATGGAGTTTTACTCGCATGTCAATAGGAATTCCTAATGTGATAGTAGTACAAGTGATCCTTGGACTTGAGATCATCATAGTATCTTGTATGTAACAAATTATACTTTGACTTATTCCTTAAGACCTTTTAAGGCATATATAGGGTATGCTTGGGTATAATGAGTTACATATGGAGATAATGAATGATCAATAAAGAATCTACCACCTCTAGTAAAAGAGGAGATATGTCCTATGTGATTCGTTAAATGACAACCCAGGAATCCTTGGCCAAGGTGAAATGAAATTAGAAAGGAGTTTCTAATTTGCATTATTTGGAGTTGTGCATTTTCTAATCGAAATACATATAATTAAATAAAATAAGACTTGACAGTAAATCCATGTCTTATATTTAATTGGGACATTGTATGGTGGAAGGATTGAATTGTATGGTAACTATTAACTCACAGGTTCTTTTATGATTAATGTTGAAATCTATATTATCTGGAAAGTCGTTGATCGCTAGGGAGGCTTATCCCTATTGTAGAATAAATATTATTTATTTAAATAGATTATTAGTTTAATTTATTTATTTAAATAATATTAAAATTGTTTTAATTGATTTATTCACAACCGGTTTAATATGGAGAACCTAAAGGGTCACACCATAAAAGGAAGAATAATTATTTAAGAAGGTAATGGCATAATCGTAATAATGCATTAAGTATAATTAATTTAATCTATGGTGATAGAATAAATTAAATAGCTTAATGTTTATTATTTAATATTTTGGAAATATTAAATATAAATTAATAAGAGGAGTCTTATTAATATTATTACAATTATTATTATTTTAATTTCTAAAGGAGTTTAGTAATTAATTTAATATTTAGTACTCTCATTTATTCCTAATAAGATTAGGAAATAAATTAATTAAATGAATTTAATTAATTATTCCCATGTGGTGGGAAGCCTAAATTAATTAAAGGAGTTTAATTAATTAAAAGAAATCCCATGTCTAATAGGATTAGAAGGGTTGACCAATGTCTATATAAGAGAAGTCTTATAATAGATATTAGATGATGTAATTCCAATTGTTGGAGAGTACTCCTTTTCTATAGAGGATAGAAAACTAAGGTTAAGCCAAACACCCTCCTTCTTGATAATTCCTCTTCCTTGGTGGATCACCTCTAGAGGCCAAACACTTGGGTGGCTAACGTTGATCAAAGGAAAGAATCTAACCCAAAAATTCAAGGAGATCACGAAGAACAAGGAGTTGAACTAGTACCTGTGGAAGCTTCGTTCTACAAGGGTATGATTCCATAACTTCTTATTTATCGTTTTAAATTAATAATTTGCATAAAGGATGATCCGGGTAATGGTTTTGTAGAAATTTTTTAAACTCTGATATACCATGCTTCCGCTAATTTTTGCAATTTGATTGCGTCACGATTTCGTACAAACCCAACAAATGTAACATGATTTATGGAGTCCCTCTTATGAAATATATGTTTCCATAGTTTACTTAACATAAAAAGAGAACCCATGATTTTGAAAACACAAGCGTTTACATGGACTCTAACATGTTATATTAGGATTCTAGGTTCTAATTTTTTGAGCATGTTATATGGCCTTGAAATGCGTGTCAAACATATTAACATATGAATAGCATGAGCATGTTAGGCCTTATTAGTGAGCTTTACTTATGAAAATACAAGTTTTAAAGGTTGATATTGACATGTAAAGACCATATATATATTTTGACTTTTCGGGCATGTTTATATAACCTTGAAATGCGTGTCAGACCTATTGACTTATGTATACGGATTTCATGATGTAACACGAACATGTTAGTAAGACTTACTGATAAAAATAGGAGCTTTGATGGTGAACCTTAACATGTTATTACAGGATTCGTATTCTGAAAGTTGTGATCATACTTGATAATACTTTTAGACTTGTTAAAGTCTCATTCATGATTGCCTACTATGTTACATGTCGTGAAACCAAGTTTAGCGTAAATGAAACATGTTTTAAAACTAATAACTACGATAGTTACATGAATACTCATAAGCATGCCTGGAATGAGTTATATAATCGCCTCATATATTTAAAATAAACATGATAGCTAAGGTGATATCACATGTTAATGATTGAATCCAATTTTTGATGGTTAACTTATAAGTAATGCTATAACTCGCTAATTTGAATATGTTTGCTATTTGTGGTAGTCTCACATGAAAGTAATGATGTATGACGATGATTAACTTAAGAAAAGTAATTCCATAGCTAAAGAAAGCCTACTCGATTAAAAATAACATAATGCTATACACATATTTTTTGAATTCATGGTAACTTATAATTTTATTTCATACCGAATGCATATAAGTATGTAATGACGTGTGACTAGGAAATACAATGTGTGTATATTTGAGTAACAAGCTTATGTACCGAATGAGTTAGCTAATGAACATCCTATACTTATAATACACTATGAATAGGATTCAAAAGTGTTGATTTACTTAACGTGGATAAACTACGCTAAAGGTAAGTATCCTAACCGACGCATTTACTTTATGCAAGGAAATATATGATTGTGCAAGTTTCCTAACTTACACTCTTTTACTGTACAAGTATTCTATCTTTGTATATTGCGAACTAGTTTCCTACTTAATCGTTTGAATTGAATTAGCATACTTGAACTCTTATTTCATTAAAGCTATTATTCATGTTGAACTTAGTATTGTTCTTGAATATTGTGAAAGTGTCTATGCCATTTGATTCGGCTAGACTTATGTTATTGAAAAGCGACCCAAACTAATTGATTGGTGCGGGATCTTGTATTTGACTAAGAAGAATAACCTTCTTTGAAGGGAATATATAATTGTTGGAGAACCGACGTGCACACTTGAGTATGAATGATTGTTATGCATAACGATGGTGCTTTAGGCTGATCACCTGTTGTACTTGTTTTTGTTGGATTTTTAGTTTATTACTGTTAATTCTAGTAGAAGTTCATAGTCCTTAGCGACTGCTCAGTATTCAGTTATCTTGAAATCTTGAATTAATTTATTATTGAATCACATTGATATTATTCTGTCCTTAGCGACTATTATTGAAAACTGTTGATATTCTTGTTATCCTTGAATTATCAAACCTTGTTATACCCTTTCGAGAATTAAGAATTATATCACTTACCCTTATTGTATATTACTTGCTGGGCAATTTGTGTTCATTCTTGCTTTCCCTAAAATATTTCAGTTAAGGCAGAGCATGGCGAACCTTCAGGCATTGATAAGGGCAAGGGCAAGGCTACCAACTAGCTTGTGCCTTTTATGTTTTCAAATATTTTAATATTATTTTAAGATGATGTAGTAAGACTGCATTTGATTATGTTTAAGCTTAATTTAGATTATGTAATAAGTCGTTAATTGATATAATTATATAATCTATTAAGTACTGTAGGTTGAGAGACTTGGGAGAATAAATATAATAAATCATTGTACACTATTCTAGAATAGATTTTCCGCTGTGATTGTGTGATATTTAGTTATTATTATTGTGATGTATTACCATGAGCATGTGATGAACCGAATTCGAGCGACCTCGTGACGGTCCTGGAATTTGGGGGCGTCACAGATTCCCACCAGTAATATACCTCTCCACGCAACATAAAGGTGGCAAAAAGAACCTTTTGCTCCTCTGTGCATCTTAGAACATCAAATATTTTGGTGATCTGCTTAATCCAAGCTTCTGCCTTGAGTGGCTCTGGCTTTCCCAAAAACTCCGGCGGTCCCAACTCCTTGAATTGCCTGGCAGTGAGAAGCAGCGTGTTACCATAGTTTCCACCTGCATTTTGAACATGAGTCTCTTTCGTCTAGTTTTGCATGAATTGTAGAAAACTCCTAAACACCCCATCGTTCATCATTTGGTCGGTGGTGTTGTTTACAGGAGTATTATTGCCTTCATGAGGCACATTATTCTCGTTATTGATTGGCGGTGTCTCAATGGTCTCAAATGCTCCATTGCTTAGATTTTCAGATGCCATTCTCAAATACTGCCACAAAACAAGGGTTAATTAAAGAAATTGACATGTCACATATTATCCCTATATTCCGACCGACCAATTAAATAACAAATAAGCTTAGGTAGGACACACTAGCAAAGGTTTTACTTGTCTCTCCCCTCCTAGTTCTAATCCCAGATCTCTGCCAGAGATCCTATCCCTAAGCTCTGATACCGACTGTGACGTCCCCCAAATAGGTCCACACAACCCATTCTGAGTCGCCAAATATATTGTACAGAATCCAAATACAAATCTTATTATATTAAACTGTCGTGTAAAATATGACCACACAAACTATGAGCTTTAATACAGATATTAAATCGTATATAATATAAAAATATTAACGCTCAAATAAGTCCTCATTACAATTATTATCACACTATTTTACAAAATAGTGAGGACTACTATAGCACTATCTCGGACCATCACTCCATTCCCTGGCTAGTCCCAGCTATATTCTCATTCCCTAAAGAGAACAATGAAAGAAAAGAGTCAGCTCAACTAGCCCAGTAAAGAATATTATGACTAAGATAATGAAGAATAAATTATCGTTAGTCTCTAATAAACTAGATAAAATATTATGGACAACAAGTTTTATATCAACAACTGCAGCGGAAATAGCAATCCATTAGAAGAGTCAAGTAGAGAATAATGCTTACTATCTTCTATAATTTAAAAGTCCATCATCAATATTTTATCCCTGTAACACCAATCAACAAATATTTCCAATCAACGAATTATCTATGCACTACGGGCCAAAGATATTCGTTTGTATCACCAGTGGTCATGATAATGCCAAACACCTGTCCATCTTTGCACTGCGGCCAAAGATATTTATCAATCAACAGTTCATCTTTGCACTATGGGCCAAAGATATTCATAAATCAACAGTTCATCTTTGCACTGCGAGCCAAAGATAACTTTCACCACAATTTAAGACTGAAGATGATGAAAAATGATACGAAGAACGAATCCAGTGAGATAAAGGATAAATATTAGAGATTTATAATTTAATTTATCCAGAGTTCAAGAATGTCCAAGTTGTCAATATGGAGATCAAAACATGGATCCAATTTTAAGAATAAGATTCATAAATCAAAGATAATTTGGACAGAAAAAGAAACCATTTTTTGTCGTGAATAGTATCCCGTGAATAGTATCCTATGAATAGTACCCGAATGAATAGTATTCGAATGAATAGTATCCTGACATAAAAAGATTAAAGTTTCAATAAGAAAGTTCAGACCAATATTCTAGTGAAATAATATTAGATGAAGTGAAAACCTTAAGCAATTTCTAATCATTTCAGGAATTATAGAAGCAATACTTACCATAATAAGTTTAGATTTAGGAATATGAAATGAAATAATATATGAAACTGCAAATGAATTTTCACCCGTCATGCGGTAATCCGCGTAGACAGATCATTTTCACAACTTTAATAAAGAATGAATACGAAGGGTTATTCACCAGGTATGCGATAGTCTGCGTAGACAAGTTATTCCCATAGCTTAATAAAGAAGGAATACGAAGGGTAATTCACTATACATGCGGTAATCCGCGTACACAGGTTATTTCCACAGCTTAATAAGGAATATAATACTAACCCTTACTAGTATTGAAAGAAGATAACATCCTTTACTAGAAAAATAATATCCTTTACCTTAATAGGAGATTGGATACTGCAATAGTGTAGTAGCAGAATACTCTTCTTCTTTCTCTCTTATTCTCTCTATAGTTTCTCTCTCTATAGCTTTAGTGAATTGGTAAGAAAGAATGAAGAATGAGCTTCTATTTATAGGCTTGGTAGAGTCAGGGTAAAGTAGTCTTTTCACCATAATTTATGGCATCATCGCTTACCTCATCGTTCTTATGACATCATCGCTTACCTCACTGTCCCTATGACATCATCGCTTACCTCACTGTCCTTATGACATCATTTCTTACATCATCCTTCCTTTTATCACATGTTATATATATATTAAAAATATTTATAATTATTAAAAAGAATTCAAATTCAATTTTTCTCTCTTCCACCTCATTTTATTTTTATACCATGAATTTATTATAATAATGTTACTATTTAAATTATAAAATTATACTATTATATTATCACATTATACTATTATAATGTAATATTATAATATATTTAAATGAATTATTTTATCGGAGAAGATAAAATGCCAACTTTCAACAAATGTCTCATGCTAAAAATTCCTCCATTTATATCAAAATTGAACAAATATTTACTTATCATATTTATCAACAAATTTTATTTTATTCATTAATTATTATTCACAATTATTATTATAGAATCACAATATTGACAAACAGGTCGTTCCCAGGAAAGAGGGTGCTTTCCGATAAGGATTTATCTTTATTGGCGCGCAATTATATAACCTAACCCCTTTTCTCGACAGAACTTTCTAGACATTGCTAATAATTCTATCTAATAATATCATTTAAATAATATGAGTTACTGTGACAATTATTGAATAAGTGACTTCTTACGTAAGAATCAATAATTAAAAATACTGTGCAATACCGTGTGCTACTGTGCAACAACACGTATTACCGTACTTTTATCACCGGGTATTTCATTTTTATAAAAAGGTTACTTCTGTCGCTTTCTATATTCGACAGTTATTCTGTTGTGGGGCCCACCAATTGTTGGTTATTTTGGCACCTCCGTAGTACTTTACGGAATATAATATTCCTTGATAGAAGGAATATTCCCCAACAAAACCAATATTTTTTGAAAAAACAAATATTTTATGAAAACTTGTTTACTTTGTAAAATTTGCACCTATCACCCATAACTATCACATTTTTCAAATTCACACCTTATTATTTAAAATAATATATAGAGGAAATTAAATTTTATTCATAAAAAGTTGGAGTCTTACAGTATAACAGTAAATGATAGTTCAAGAATAACAAGAAGTATCAATAGTTCTCAATGAATGTCGCTATGGACTGAAAGATATCGACAAGATTCAAGGTTTAATCATTTCATGGTTCAAGAATAATGAACACTGAGCAGTCGCTAGGGACTATGAACTCCTACTAGAATTAACTATATTACGCTAAAAAGCCAATATAAACAAGTACAACAAGTGATCAGCCTAAAGTACCCTAAGTTATGCATAACATTTAAACATGCTAGTATGTGCGCACGTCCTTTCCCTTGCAGTTATATAGTTTTCCCTTCAATGAGGGTTGTCCGCTCCAAGATAATTGGTTTGGATAGCTTCTAACACATGATAATAGTCTAGCCGAATCAAATGGCTTAGATGACTTTTATAATGCATTTAGGAACGATAAGTTCAATATTTGTAACCACATCAAGATATATAATTGATTTCCGAATAAATATAATTATTTGCCCAATATAAACATGGTCGAAATAACAACGATTCGGATTTACACAATATGTAAGGTTAAAAAGATTAGGGAACTTATATTTAATATCAAAATCAAATGAAGTTAGGAAACTTGTCTTTTGCGTAGATTACAAACCTAAAGCTTAACGTCACCGCAAGGTCTTATAATATCCTATTTATGTATATATATATACACATTAGCTATGCAACTCCATACATAAACCAACGATCCTACATGTATTCCATTACATACTTTAAACACACACATTACATAATCAGATTATACGTTACTACATAGTCAAATAACATAGCTTTTTAATCATCGTTGACTTAGCGTTTTAAAAGTTTTAGAAACACTTATCGAATCTTGGTTACCTATATTCAACATATATATTAACATTTAAACATCCTCTTAAACATGTATTACAGTTTTAGGACATCAATATAAGCATGCATCAAATTTCAGAGTACAAATAACATGAAATAATCACACTGCAAGGCGGCGCGGCCGCGCTGCTCCCTGTCCAACCTAGAGACAACTTTGAGCCGGCATGAAACTAGCTCACCTACTAGCATACTTAGGAATCAACACATAAAATATTCACATATTAAGGGGATCCTTCTTCAAGTTTGCATTCAAATCATTTAGTTTCATTTTTATTTCAATCAACAAGATTTCAACAACAATTAAAGGATCAAGGATATAAGTCCTTAAACCTTATCTTGTTACCCATACACCTTTAATACGCATGCCCGCATATATACCACTTGTTCACATCTAGGTTGAATAGCTTAACACTTGAAATGTCATTTTACATCATGTTTGACAAGTTTAACTCATGCTTAGCTAGATGGTGAACGTATCGATCATGTCTAGATGCATAAAATATCATATCATGATAGTTATAAAGTTCAGAATACAACAAAGGGTAGTTATCAACAAAGTTAGTTTTCAAACTCTTAAACTTTTCTTAAAAATCTCATGTTAAATCAACTAAACATTCAAGACACTTTGGGTTCATATATCATACTATTATATACCAAACCAGGCCATATACGCATGCTCAAAGTCAGAACTTAAAGTATACCAAGTCTGTCAAGTTTCATTTCCGAACGTTATGTTTCTTTTAGAATTCAAGCTCACGTAATTCATACTGTAACGCCTGAGAAAATCAGACATTTATGTAAATGAATGTTATGTGGTTTTATGGAATAAAATTTTTAATTTTGTTTATTAAAGTGAGTAAGCTATCTTAAGGTCGTTCTATGACCTAGAGAAGGCAGATGTGGTTAGGATTCTTGCTACGTGCTAGAAATCAATGAATTGAATTTACAAGACGAGAATAAAAGATTTTCGAGAACAAAAATATTTTTGAAAAAAGACGAATTAGGAAATATTCACAGATGAAACCCTAAGGGTTAGGGTTTGAGACCCTAAGCCTTTCTGGGAGATCGGAATGATATTCTGTCAAAAGATTTGACGGTAATATACCGTGAAAATTTAAGTTAGCTGAGAAAAGTTTTCTTGGAAGGAAATCACTATTCATCCGTTTCTGGTAGGGAATTATTAATGAAATTCTGAGAAACGCGTAATGATAGAATTTTAAGATGGGATGAAATATCTAATAATATTTCAGTTATAGCTCACGAAGTTTTCGCGTGAGGACTTAAAATCCTAAGCGCTAGGGAAAATGACACCTAATAATAATTAGTTAAGTATAATAATAAATGATTATTATACAGAATGAATACGAGGTATTATACGAGTATAATACGATGAGGATATGAAAATTAATACGACGTATAATACAAATTTTATATGAAGTAAATACATTCAAATTGAATTAATTTAAGAATTAAACTCGTGGGTCGAATCGATGCGTAAAGGGGCGGGTTAAACCTATGGAGCAGCCCATGAGCATGTGGAAGCACAAGAGAAGACATAGGTTGGCAAGTGATAGCAGATGGGCCAAGACTTGGTGGGAAAGCAAAAGAGAGGAGGTGGGAATAGTGAGGAGGTTGGGCCTAAAAGACCATGTTACCTCAAGTCTTGCAAAGTCTATAAATAAGAGGCTTGGTTGCTTCATTTTTGTTGGTTGATCAATTAATAACATATATTAAGAGAGACAGAAGGAAGAGCTTAGTAAGAACCAAGCAAGAGCAAAGCAAGCTAGCTTTTTTCTTTGACAAGAACAAGAGTCCAAGCACCCAAGAACATAAGAGGTATAATGTTCAAACCTTACACTTCAGCATCCTTCAATACATAATTGATAGAGAAGTGAATTGGTGGAGCATGATTAAGGAGAAGTAATAAGGTTGGCCTAGTTAAGCTATGAAGAAATGAAATTATAATAATTGATTGAGGACTAATAAAGTATTTATCAAACTCTTGGTATATTCAATAATAAGCATGGGAAACCATTAAAACTTAGATGTTCGTAATGGTTAGAATCACTAATGAATGACCAATGGATTGATTCCATTTGGTTTGAAGTAAAAATATCGAAGAACGAAGATTCGGCAAAAGTTACGCGATTAGACTTTAATAGTCGAAATTGTAAATTTTCCCAGAATAGAATTCAAAAGTTCAAAAATGATGTTTTTCGATTACATCACGTGTAATTAGGTAATTAAGACTTGTGAGAGGAAGAACGAACCAATTCAGACTTAAAAAGAAGAATTGGGCGTCGAACGTTAACGAACGTTTAACGAAAATGTGAAAATGGACTAATCGGCTAAATTCTCATCGACTTATTCAAAAATGAATTTCGACTGAATGAACTTGTATAAAATAACATATGTGAACTATTGGCTTTGGAACGAGTCAATTCTGAGTTATAACGATCGCGTTATGAGCTAGGGAATTTCAAAATTTTAAAAAACCTAGAAAATTTTCTGAGGAACAGGGCTGGCGCTGCAGAGCCGTCCATATAGTAGTCCCCAGCGTCGGGACTGGATATGAGGTACATGAATGTTATGAAATGAAGTTAAAATTTACTTGATTTCTATACGGAGTCCGATGACAGGAATCCGATGAGAATATGTTCGACGTAATGAACCGATTAGGGTTTTGTCGGTCGTTGTGCATAACGATGATCGACGAGAGTCGGCTTACGACTAATGTATATTATCAAGCCGTGAAGAAGGTTAAATAACTTGAATGAATGTTATTAGTTTAAGAAATCAGTTAAGTTATACGAGAAGGAGAAGATAGTTACACAAATGTATATCGATTATAATAACCTAATTAGTATGCTATGTGTGTATATCTTGTAGAGGTTGTAAAGACCGAGTAAAGTAAACTAAAAAGTTTAAAGACGCGAAGACAAGTTTTCTAACTCTTGTATTAACATCATGTTATACAAGTTTTATTATCCTGTTCAAGTTGCTTGATGCAAGCTTTCTAAACTCTTGTCTGTACTTTATGTTGGACAAGTTGTCAAGATGCATAGTTGCCTATATATGAACGGTTATTTAATAGTCGGTGCCATTTGATTCGGCTAGATGAATATGTAAAGTATTTTGATTGATTTTTCATAAATCTTTCAAAGTATTCTTGATGTGCTATCCTATGCCAATTGCATTGGTACGGATTCAGAGTAAAACTTGAGTATGAATACACAAAGGTTTTAAAGGTACTTAATTCAACGTGCACTGAAAGTGCCACAAAGCTTAAACGTGAAAACGTTTAAGGAATGGAGTGTTAATCAATGCAGAGTACTACAGGCTTATCACTTGGACGTGCTCATAAGATATATCGGGCTTACGGTCTTAGTACCGGGAAGTTCTTTTATGAATGGAAATGGAACTGAAAGTTCATGGTCTAGGACTGAATTGAGCTGAATGTTCATGGTCTGGGACCGGCTCAGATTCTTAAGTGACCGTGTGTCCTTAAGAATGATTTTAAAGGAATTCAAAACCCTATTTTGATTATTCCTACTGTTTCATAACTATTGTATAGTTATGAAGGATGAAGACATATGATTCTTGATTTTGTGGTTGCAAAGTAAAATGTTAAACTTGCTGTGCTAGTTATGCTCACCCTTGCTTAAAACTAAATGATTTCAGCTAAGAGCTAGCTGACCGAATGATTAGGCAAGTGCAAGGGCAAGACCAAGATGGATACTTAGTTATCCTTGTAATAGCATGGTAATATTGTTGTAATGAATATTATTATGACACCGAATGATTGTAAAGGTTATAACGAACTTGGGAATGGATTATTATTATGTAACATTTAATAAACTTATGCATGTTATTGAATGTATGAGTATATAGTAGCACCGTGTAGCACCATATCTAGGGTTCTGGAGGTACCTAGATTTAGGGGCGTTATAGGTTGGTATCAAAGCTTTAGGTTATAAAACTTAGAGCGAAGCGGGGCGGGGGGGGGGGGGGGGGGGGGGAAACCTTCAGCTATAATCTTGAGAAGAGAAGTAGAAGTTAGAAGTAAATAAAACTCGGGTAGAGTTTTAAAAAAGAAAGTAACCTTAAACATATTAAATGAGATACATGTTTATAATATTTGATTGTTTACTAATCAAGTTATTTGTGTCTTATTGTAGATGTCAGTAGAGATGGCTATGTATAGCGATAAAGAATCTATCAACTTCATAGAAATGGTACCGATGCCAGTGGCAGAGGTATCTGATAACTTTGACTTTTCGTCATTGTTTGTTGGTATATCAGAGGAGGAGGTGGAGATAGTACCGATGATAAGTACACAATATTCATGATTTGTTATTCCTTTACGTTTGATTTTATTACATATTTCATGTGTATATGAGCTTAATAAGTTGTTTAATTGGTTTCAGGTGAATTAAAGCTTATGGGAATAAAGCAGGCTAAAAGTAGTGATCTGACAGCTAGGCGCGGAGCACACGTGGCAGACAGGGATTGATTCAAATTTGGTCATTTAAAACATCAAGTTGAGTTGGAAAAGAATTGCAGACTTACCTATTTGTATTAGGGTTTGTTTAGACTATAAATATTAGCTATTCTCTTAGTAGTAAATCATCTTTTAGCTATGAATTCTTGGAGGCTATTCAAACCCTAGTTTTGAAGGATCAAGGATGTAAGGCTAAATTACTCAATTCAATTCTGAAGGGATGTTGAACCTTATTTACAATTAATGGTTTGATCAAGTTTATATTATTTATTCTTTCATAAATGAGATTTATTCTGGTTATCTACATAAACTTTCATGTATGTTATTCAAATGACTAATTTGGTTTCTGCAGGATTAAATTAGTGAATTGATATCATCTGCTAGATTATGATCTGCAGGATCTTTTGTTGGCGATCATCACATTAGATTTACACTTGAGGAGAATTTCGGGTAATTTGCGATCGCGGTTATCTAGGGTTATTAATCTCATTGAAAGAGTAAATAGTGTAAATACTTGATTAATTCATAATTGAGAAAAAAGGGATACTGAATTGAAGAATTGAAGTTTTTTTACTCATTGATATTTTCTTAATGCACTTTCGTTAATTAATCTGTTCAAACTAAAAACCCCCAATTCATTGGAAATACTTGGATAGATATAAGACAATTCACTCTCTGTGGGATCGATCCTTGCTTATTACTATACTAATTATTGAGTTAGTTGAATAAAGAGTAAGGTAAATTTTGTAGTGCTAGACGACAGCTACCAACTGATTAATCTGGTATTGTCTATTGAGGAGGAGGAGGACATAACACCGGAGAAGTCCATGAAGGCCTTAGTAATAGTAGTGTTAGACCGGAATGTCTAGCTTAACAAAAAGGTCCGGAATATGAAATTAGAGGTCCAGGAACTAAAAGCAGAGCTTCTAAGCACGAAGCAAAAGATTAGCCAAATGTCTTATATACATAAGAGCTCACATGAGGATTACCCGCACCATATTGTCGAGTATCCTGTGGAAGAGGGATAGACTCGGCATACCATTTACCGGGATATAGTAGCCAGTATGGCTGATGCAGATTACGAGAATGCCGTGAGGCAGATGTAGTTTCGTAGTATGTATAGGAGGAATAACTATGTACATATTTGTGTAGCTAGTAAGAACGTAAAACCCTCTTTTGTATAATTAAAGGGTAGTCATTTGTAAATCCCGATTGTTGCAAGCAATTGTGGGATAGTATTGTAAATGGCTACGACCATGTAATGAAGAACGGTTGTAGTTTTAATACTACAAGAAGTATTTTAATATACGAAGTTTATTGAAATGCTTGGCAATGTGTTTGTGTTATTATTACTTGTAAATAATAACAAACAGAAAGAGGTAAATAATAACAAAATTTTATTTATGTTAACAGGAAAATATAGCCGAAAAGAAGAATGAGAAACCAAAAATCAGAGCCACGTAATGTGGAGGAAGAAGGGGTTCTGAATAACCTGATGCAGGAGTTTGTGTGACGCCCCGAAATTCGGCCTATTTTTCTCGCTGAATCTCGTGTGTTACGAATACTCCACATTCTATACATACATCATTATATCCTGAGGATACATGATATATTCACACATTCCCAGGTTCTGTTACCTCAAAACATTCCTTCATTAAAAATAATGGTATTTACATTATTCTTATCACATTACAAGTGTGACTTAACTAGTCACCATATCTATAGAATAGTTTTAACTAGCTATTCTATAAATCTTGACTTGATCTTCACGCTTGTTCATAACATGAACAATACTTCCTCTTGTGACGCTAATGGTACTCGCGACCATAGCATCTCACCATAGCAGGACATCCATCATCATGATGTTCATCAGGTCCTTTAACATATACTGCCGTCGTTCACTGAATTTTTTTTATTTCAAGCAAGTGTGAGCATTCAATTGCTCAGCAAGTCATAGCAGTTGAGTAAACAACCAAAGCAAGAATCAAAGTTCTTTTAAGTCTTCAATAACCGAACAATGGTTATGAAGCAGTTCGAATAATAGGAATACATTCCGATTCCTATCATTTTACAACATACATCACATATACTTCGTCATACTTTCATTTTCTACTCGTTTATATACATTCTGTCTGGCTAGAATCATTAGCACAGACTTAACGATATCGACTTATGAATAACCGAACTTCCTAACATGAAACAGTTCAATCATAGAATAGTTTATTTCATAAAAACACCGAAGTGTTAACATTGTGGCACAAGGCCTCATACATACTACCATCTTGTACAAATATTGCACAATTGCACATACGAAACTCTTCCTCATGTTCAACATCTGAGGAAGTTAAGTAACTAACATTCATATGAAAATGAATGAAGTTAGGAACTTGCATCAAGTAGAACTTGAGCAAGATTAGAAACTTACCTTCCGCACAGCTACCGCTTGAGGTTTGCACTGAGTTGCTCATCGAAATTCCTATGTATCACATAAGGAATAACAAATATCAATTAGTCAAATAATTGACTTATGCATTGGTTTAACTCCACCTTACTTCTCTTTACTTCCTATGGTTCGCGTCCTTGTAAATTAAAGTGTACGCGACCAACTTTCATTCTTCCATCCTTTCACTACATTCCATACCACGTCCGGTCCATACAACTCGGAACGTTCTTTAAAGTTATTACCATTAACTTGGCTCTTCAACGTTATACATTATTCTTCATTCTTTGATTACCGTTCATTACGGCTTATCATCATTCACATGCCAACATTCGTTAATGTCTAAGTCATACAAATAATGTATACTTAGAACGTTTACTCAACGCCGATACGATTCACGAGAATCGTTCACGTCTCCTGCGTTCACGTTGCTCGTCTTTTAATCTCATTCAACCTTTAGTTAAGGTTTAAATCACTTGTTTAAGTGTTACATTAAGTGAATTATATGTTCACCCGAACTCTCATCAATTATCACCAAGTATGATGATTGACGAGATCTTAAATTGTTCTTCACTTGGTCTTCAACTCAATCTTTGGTTTACGATTTACGTTTCCAAAGTTCAAGTTGAATTACATTTTATTAATGTTCATTCCTTATAACCCTTGAGTAAACATGTCATTCACAGAGTATACATTCATGTTCATTCGTTATTTACCAACCCTTTAATCCATATGGAAAAAGGTTAAGTAAACAACTTAGTCAACATTTCTTCCTGGACGGCGCGCCCTGCGCCACATTTGCCTAGCAAGCAGAGCGCCCCGCACTGCCTATGCAGGGAACCTGCCCCGAACCGGTGCACCCCGCGCTCGGGAGGCGCGGCCCAGTGCCGGCTCTGCTGCCCAGAAAATTTTGCTAAGTGTTAAAAATTTCAGAAATTCCCAACTCCGTAACGGGATTGTTATAACTCGAAATTGGCTATTTCCAAAGCCAATAGTTCATAAACGTTATGTTCTACGATTCTATACATTCGAAATTCACTTCTGAATCTGTTGGCGGAAAATTGACCGTTGCGTTCGTCAAACGTTTGACACTCGATTCTTCGTTTTAACTCCGAATTCGTTCATTCTTGCTCTCGCAAGTCTTGTTTACCTAATTACACGTGTTGCAATCGAAAACCAACGTTTCCAAATCACACGACGACTTTTGACTTTCATTCTAGTAAATTTACGATTTCGACGCTTAACGTCTAATCGCGTAAACTTCCACCGCATCTTCATTTTTCATTATTTTTACGTCAAACCAAATGAAATCAATCCATTGGTTACTCCTCTATGGTTCTAACCATATTAAACATTTAAGTTTCATGGTTTTACTTCATTAATCCATTTAACCATTTCATATGGTTTGAACTCATTTTTCATTAACCTTTTAACCAATCCCTTTTGGTTTTACTTTGTTCTTAAGTATTAGTGATTCTAAGGTCCACTAATATCAATCTCCTCATCTCTACAATTCATGCTCTTCCATTTTCCCTTTTCTATCAATGTAAAAATTAAAAGAAAAGATGGAAATTAATTTTTAACACTTATACCTTATAAGTGTTCTTGGGTCCTTTTAGACTTTGTTCTTGATCAATGTCTTGCATGGCTTCCTTGCCTCTTGGATTGCTTAACATAAGCTCTCCTTCTTCTCTTCTGTCTCTCACATGAGTTGGTGGAATTTCAAAACAAGGAAAAATGAAGGCTAAGCCTTCTATTTATAGAGGTTGGCAAGGTGAGGGTAGGTTGGTCATTAGGACCAAACCTCCTCAACCCACCTCCTCTCCACCTCCCCCCTCATGCAACCTATGTCCCCCCATGTGCTAGCACATGGCCACCTTGTGCTATCACATGCTCATGGGTTGCCCCACGGGTTGCCCATGGGTTTTACCCACCCGTTTACCCGCTGGTTCGACCCACGGGTTTAATTCTTAGTATTTAATTCAAATTAAATACTTTTACTTCGTATAAAAATTCGTATTATACGCCGTATTAATTCTCGAATCCTCCTCGTATTATACTTGTATAATAACTCGTATTCATTATGTATAATAATCATTTATTATTATACTTAAACCATTTTATTCTTCACTTTCACTTTCCCTAACTCTACGGGTTTTAATTCCGCAAGCAAAAACTTCACGAGCCATAAATGAAATATTAGTACATATTCCATCTCGTCTCAAAATTCTATCATTACGCGTTTTTTGAAATTTCAAAATAAATTCCGGAACAGAAACGGATGAATAGTGATTTTCGTGATCTTCTTCCTGAGAAAATTTTCTCGACTAACTTAACTTTTCACAATATTTTGTTGTCAAATCTTTCGATAGAATGTCATTCCGACATTCCGATATCTCGAAAAGGCTTAGGGCCAAAACCCTAACTTTAAACCCTAACCCTTAGGGTTAAACTCTAACCTTTAGGGTTTTAATATAAATAGTGCCTATTTCGTCTTTTTCTCAGAAATATTTTTATTCCCGAAAATCTTTCATTTTCGTCTTGAAAATTCATACTCGTTCATTCTAGCTCATAGCCAGAATCCTCCCCATTTCTAATCATCTTATGTTATAGAATGATTAATAAACATATATCGTAGAATATAATCAATAAAATTCCTTTTATTAATTATAATCCTTTAAATCTTAATTTCTGGACAATCCAATTTTCTGGGTAGTCACAGTTTGTGACCCTTATGACTGCAGCCTTTAAAGAGGCTGGAGGGGGTGTGAGATTGAATCCTGGGGTAGTAGTTGGTACTACCTTTAAGGAATTTAAAAGCGTAGGCCCTCTGGAGTTTAAAGGTACTACGGATCCTATCGCTTCCCAAGCTTGGGTAAAGGAAATCAAAAAGGCATTTGTGATAACAAATGTCCGAGATGAGTAGAAGATTCCTTTGCCACGTATATGATGAAAAGAGAGGCTAACTTCTGGTGGGAGGCGAACCAGAGTAGGGCTGAGTTAGTGAATGCTACGTGGGAATAGTTTAAGAAGACGTTCTTCGAAAACTATTTCCCTACTAGCATGCAAAGTAAGATGGAGGTCCAATTTCTAGAGTTGAAACAGGGGGATATGACTGTTCCCTAGTATGCTGCCAAGTTCAATGAACTGGCGAGGTTTGCGCCACACCAAGTGGACACCGAGGCGAGGAAGGCCATGAGGTTTGAGCTAGGTTTGAAACCTTGGCTCTATAACCGAGTATCCATTTTCCAAAGCGAAATCTTTGGAGCGGTGTTGGAAAAGGCTATAATCACCGAAGGTGGTAATGAGGCTTCGAGCCTGTACCAGAAGGAAAAGAAGAACAAGAATAAACTTGACGGGAGAGACAAAACTGAGGGAGCCAGCGGTAGCGGTAGTGCGTTGAAGTGTAAGGTGTTAAACTCAGGAAATACCGAGGTGGAGCAAGGAGATCCTAAGAGAAGGTTCGAGGCATAAAAGACATGTGGGAGGGCTCATTCTGGAGTTTGTCTCATGGGTAAGTCGGTATTCTACCGTTGTGGACAGGAAGGGCACATCGCGTCTAGCTATTCTCTGCCTAAGAAGATAACGACATGCTTTGCGGTGGGTCCTTGGACGACATGGTTAGGAACTGTCCGAATAAGGGGTCGGGCAGTGGGAAGTAAAGTAATACCTTCGAGGAAGGTGATATGGAGGGACCACAATATCGGAGAAGTAACGTGGAAACTCGAAGACTAGATGAGGAAGACATATCCCCATTTATGTGACTAAGTTGTATTGTAATTCTGGGGACAGAATTCTTATAAGAGGGGATAATGTAACGCCCGAGACAATCAGATGTTTATGTAAATGAATGTTATGTGGTTTTATGGAATAAATTTTTTTAATTTTGTTTATTAAAGTGAGTAAGCTATCTCAAGGTCGTTCTATGACCTAGAGAAGGCAGATGTGGTTAGGATTCTTGCTACGTGCCAGAAATCAATGAATTGAATTTACAAGATGAGAATAAAAGATTTCTGAGAACAAAAATATTTTCAAGAAAAAGACGAATTAGGCATTATTCACAGATGAAACCCTAAAAGTTAGGGTTTTACCCTAAGGGTTAGGGTTTGAGACCCTAAGACTTTCTGGAAGATCAGAATGTCGGAATGACATTCTATCAGAAGATTTGACGGTAATATATCGTGAAAAGTTAAGTTAGCCAAGAAAAGTTTTCTCAGGAGGAAATCATTATTCATCCTTTTCTGCTCGGGAATTATTAATAAAATTTCGAGTAACACATAATGATAGGATTTCAAGATGGGATGGAATATCTAATAATATTCAAGTTATGGCTCACGAACTTTTCACGTGAGGACTTAAAATCCTTAGTGTTAGGGAAAGTGAAACCTAATAATAAATGGTTAAGTATAATAATAAATGTTTATTATACGGAATGAATATTTGTATAATACGAGGTATTATACGAGTATAATACGAAGAGGATATAGGAATTAATACGGCGTATAATACAAATTTTATACGAAGTAAATATATTCAAATTGAATTAATTTAAGAATTAAACCCGTGGGTCGAACCAATGGGTAAATGATTGGGTTAAACCCATGGGGCAACCCATGAGCATGTGAAAGCACAAGAGAAGACATAGGTTGGCATGTGCTAGCACATGGGCCAAAACTTGGTGGGAAAGCAAAAGAGAGGAGGTGGGAATAGTGAGGAGGTTGGGCCTAAAAGACCATGTTACCCCAAGTCTTGCAAAGTCTATAAATAAGAGGCTTGGTTGCTTCATTTTTGTTGGTTGATCAATTGATAACATATATTGAGAGAAAGAGAAAGAATGAAGAGCTTAGTAAGAACCAAGCAAGAGCAAAGCAAGCTAGCTTATTTCTTTGACAAGAACAAGAGTCCAAGCACCCAAGAACATAATAGGTATAATGTTCAAACCTTAAACTTTAACTTCCTTCAATACATAATTGATAGAGAAGTGAATTGGTGGAGCATGATTAAGGAGAAGTAATAAGTTTGGCCTAGTAGTGGACTTAAAACACTAATAAGCTATGAAGAAATGAAATCATAATAATTGATTAAAGAGTAATGAAGAATTTATCAAACTTTTGGTATATTCAAAAATAAGCATGGGAGACCATTAAAACTTAGATGTTTGTAATGGTTAGAATCACTAATGAATGACCAATGGATTGATTCCATTTGGTTTGAAGTAAAAATATCGAAGAACGAAGATTTGGCGAAAGTTACGCGATTAGACGTTAATTGTCAAAATCGTAAATTTTCCTGGAATAGAAGTTAAAAGTTGCCGTGTGAGTTAGAAATGATGTTTTTCAATTACATCACGTGTAATTAGGTAATTAAGACTTGCGAGAGCAAGAACGAACCAATTCGGACTTAAAACGAAGAATTGAGCGTCGAACGTTCACGAACGTTTAACGAAAATATAAAAATGGACTAATCTGATATATTCTTGCCGACGGATTCAGAAATGAATTCCGACTGAATGAACTTATAGAAAGTAACATATGTGAACTATTGGCTTTGGAACGAGCCAATTCCGAGTTATAACGATCGCGTTATGAGCTTGAGAATTTCAGAAATTTAAAAAAACTTAAATTTTTTTCTTAGGAACAGGGCTGGCATTGCAGCGCTGCCTATATAGTAGTCCCCAGCGCCGTAGCGCCAGGACGGGGAGAAGACTCTGCATAGGAGGCGCCGCAGTGCCACTTGGCAAGGCCAACTTGGCACCGCAGCGTCGGAACAGTAAAATTATTTCTATGAGCCAGCGCCGCAGCACTGGCTTTAAGCCTATGTCTGGCGTTGCAGCGCCCTAAAGGAAATTTTTTTCGACATGCAAGTTTGTTAACCTAGTTTGCTACATGGTAATTATGGGGCAACTAAATGGTTAATATTCATGACGAGAAATCAATTAAAAAACATGTTTAAGAATGATTGTATGAGTTAAATGTTGACAAAACGTATTTAAATTTAAAACTCGAAATCCGATAACTGAGAACTATGAAGTGTAATTGAGTTGTGAGCATGCCTTAAGGTTACATAACATGTAATAGAGGTACGAGGTACATAATTGTTATGATATGAAGTTAAAATTTACTTGATTTCTATACGGAGTTCCATGACGGGAATTCGATGAGAATATGTTCGACGTATCGAACCGATTAGGGTTTTATCGGTCGTTGTGCATAACGATGATCAACGAAAGTCGGCTTACGACTAATGTATGTTATCAAGCTGTGAAGAAGGTTAAATAACTTGAACGAATGTTATTAGTTTAACAAATCAATTAAGTTATACGAGAAGGAAAAGACAGTTACACAAATGTATATCGATTGTGATAACCTAATTGGTATGCTTTGTGTGTATATCTTGTAGAGGTTGTAAAGACCGAGTAAAGTAAACTAAAAAGTTTAAAGAAGTGAAGGAAAGTTTTCTAACTTTTGTATTAACATCATGTTATGTAAGTTTTATTATCATGTTCAAGTTGCTTGATGTAAGATTTTTAAACTCTTGTCTGTACTTTATGTTAGACAAGTTGTCAAGATGCATTGTTGCCTATGCATGAATAGTTATTGAATAGACGATGCCATTTGATTTGGCTAGATGAATATGTAAAGTATTTTGATTGATTTTTCATAAATCTTTCAAAGTATTCTTGACGTGCTATCCTATGCCAATTGCATTGGTACGGATTCAGAGTAAAACCTGAGTATGAATACACAAAGGTTTTAAAGGTCGTTAATTCGACCGGTACTGAAAGTGCCTCAAAGCTTAAACATGAAAACGTTTAAGGAATGGAGTGTTGATCAACGCAGAGTATTACAGGCTGATCACCTGGACATGCTCGTAAGATTTATTGGGCTTCGGTCTTAGTATTGGGAAGTTCTTTTATGAATGGAAATGGAACTGAAAGTTCATGGTCTGGGACCGAATTGAACTGAATGTTCATAGTCTGGGACCTGCTCAGATTCTTAAGTGACTGTGTGTCCTTAAGAGTGATTTTAAAGGAATTCAAAATCCTATTTTGATTATTCCTACTATTTCATAACTATTGTACAGTTATAAAGGATGAAGGCATATGATTCTTGATTTTGTGGCTGCAAAGTAAAATGTTAAACTTGCGGAGCTAGTTATGCTCACCCTTGCTTAAAACTAAATGATTTCATCTAAGAGCTAGCGGACCAAAGGATCCAGTAAGGGTAAGGGCAAGGGCAAGACCAAGATTGTATGACCCCAAATTTTATGAATAAGATTAAATTTTCTTTATATATTATTTTGAAATAGTAAGGTGTTGATTTAATAAATGTAATAAGTTATGGGTCAGATGTGCAAAGTTTACAAAGTAAGCAAGTGGTTATAAAATAATCGTTGTGTTGGGGAATATTCGTTTGGTCGAGGAATATTCTTTTTGTCGGAGAATATTTCTACGACGGCGCAGTCATTGGTGCACCCCACAACGGAATGAATGTCGGATATAGAAAGCTACAGAAATAACCTTTTTACAAAAACAACGGTAAAACTTTTACCGTTAAAACTGTTGAAATACCCGGTGAGTAAAATACAGTAATACACGGTGTTGCACAGTACCACACGGTATTACACAGTAATTCTAATTATTAATTCTTACGTAAGAAGTCACTACTCAATAATTATTACAGTAATTACTGCTCAATATAATATTTTATTGGTTCAATAATTGCTACGTTGATATTTTATATTGTTGTTTCAATAATTGTCACTACACAGTATTTTTATATTATCATATCAATAATTTATATTATTTAAATAATATTATTAGATAATATTATTGGCAATGTCTAAGGAAGTTCTGTCTAGGAGGGGTTATTTAATTACGCGCCAGTAAGGAGAAATCCTTATCGGAAGGCCCCTTCTTTCCTAGAAACGACCTGATTGTCATTATTGTGGTTCTGTAATATTATTTATGAATAATAATTATTGATAAAAATGATAAGTAAATATTTATTCAATGTGAATTTAAACGGAGGAATTTTTAGTAAAAGTGACAAATATCAAGAATGAATATTTTATCTGTTCTGATAAAATAATTCATTCAAATATATTATTATAATATTATATTATAAGTGTATAATGTGATAATATAATAATATAATAATAATGATATTTTTTACAATAAATTCACGATATATGAATAAAATGAGGTGGAAGAGAGAAAATGAAATTTAGAATTTTTTTAATAATTATAAATATTTTAATATATATATATATATATATATATATATATATAAACATGTGGTGGAATTCATTATTTCAAAAAAGGAGGCTTTGAAATTTTGAGTGTGTTAAAGATTTTCAAGAGGGATGAGTGTGGAAAAATCATCCGTATGTAAACTTGGATCATTTTTCGTGCAGAATTTGGAAAAACTTTCTTCTACAAAGTTGTAGAGCATTAAATTTTATATGTAATGGACATAAGGTTTATATTTTTTTGATTAAAGGGTTATTTATTATGCATTATTAAAGTTCCGAAATATTTAGTCTGAATGGATTTTTGGTGGAAGAGAACAAATTGAATTTGAACTCTTATGATGCAAATAATGATGTCATCAGAGCGATGAGGTAAGTAATGATGTCATCAGAACAATGAGGTAAGCAATGATGTCATAGGATCGATGATGTAAGCGATGATGTCATAAATTATGACGAAAAGACTATTTTACCCTTACTCTGCCGAGCATATAAATAGAGGCTCATTTCTTCATTATTTCTCACTAATTCACTAGAGCTATAGAGAGCGAAAGTATAGAGAGAATAAGAGAGAAAGAAAAAGAGTATTCTGCTATTACACTAGTGCAGCCTCCAAATTTTTATTAAGGTTAGGGGTATTATTTCTTTCGTATTCATGAAAAGAGTTATTTTCTTTCAATACTCGTAAGGGTTGTTATTCCATTCTTTATTATTCTGTTGGAATAACCTGTCTTCGCGGACTACCGCATACATGGTGAAATCCTGTTGTTATTGCATTCTTTATTATTCTGTGGGAATAACCTGTCTACGCGGACTACCGCATGCCTGGTGAATAATCCTTCGTATTCAGTTGTTATTAAATTGTTGAAATAATCTGTCTGAGCGGACTACCACCTGACGGGTGAAAATCCAATTGCATTTTCGTATATTGTTTCATTTCAGATTTTTAACTCTAAACTTTCTACGGCAAGTATTGCTTCTATAATTCCTAAAATGATCAGAAATTTCTTGAGTTTTGCGCTTCATCTAATATCATTTCACTTGAATATTGGTATGAACTTTTTTGTGAAATTTTGATCTGTTCATATCGGGGTACTATTCATGAATTACTATTCACGAGTTACTATTTATGAGTTACTATTCATGAGTTACTATTCACGATAAAAAAATAATTTTTTTCTTTCCAAATTATCTTTGATTGGATCCAAGTTTTGAACTTCATTCTTGAATTTTGCTCCACAATTGATTATTATGGAGTATTCTTGGACTTGGATAAATTAAATTACGAATCCCTAATCTTTGTCTTTTATCTCACTAGATTCGTTCTTTAAAATATTTTTCATCATCCTCAGTCCTAAATGGTTATATAACTAAATATCTTTGGCTTGTAGTGCAAAGATGAATTATTACTTGATGAATATCTTTGACCTGTAGTGCAAAAATGAATGATTACCTGATGAATATCTTTGGCCCGTAGTACAAAGATGGACAGGTCTTGAGATGAACATGACCAACTGGTGATACAAATGGATATCTTTGGCCCGTAGTACAAAGATGAATATTTGGTTTGAGATGTATATTGATTGATGTTATAGGGATAAAATTTTGATGATGGTCTTTTAAATCATAGAAGATAGTAGACATCATTCTCTACTTAACACTTCTAATGAATTATTATTTTCGCTGCAATTGTTGATCTAAAACTTGTAGTCCATAATATTTTATCTGATTTGTTGAAGGCTAACGATAATTTATTCTTCATTATCTTAGTCATAATATCCTTTACTGGGCTAGTTGAGCTCACCCTTTTCTTCCATTGTTCTCTTCAAAAAATGAGAATATCGCGGGTACTAGTCGGGGAATGGAGTGATGGTCCGAGTTAGACCTGTAGAAGTCCTCACTATTTTTTTTATAAAATAGTGTGATAATAAATGTAATGAGGGCTTAGTTTGAATGTTTATATTTTCTATATGTCTGTATTGACACTCACAGTTGTGTGGTCATATTTTGCACGACCGTTTGATATAAAAGATTGTGTTTGGATTTTGTTGAGTGTATTTGGCTACTCAAAATGGGTTGACTATTGAACCTATTTTGGGGGCGTCACAGTTGGTATTAGAGTTTAGGAATATGATCTCTGGCGGAGATCTGGGAATAGAACTAGGAGGGGAGAGAAGAGTAAATCCTTCGCTAGTGTGTCCTACCTAAGCTTATTTGGTATTTAATTGGTCGGTCGGAACATAGGGTTGATATGTGATATAACAATTTGTTTAATTAACCCTTATTTTATGGAAGTGTTTGAGAATGGCAGTTGGAAATGTTAACAATGGAGTGAATGAGACCGTTGAGACACCTTTAATCACAAACTAGGAGAACGTGCAACAGGAAGGCAATATTCCTCCTGTAAACAACACCAACGATTAAACGATGAATGATGGGATGTTTAGAAGCTTTTTGCAGTTCATGCAAAATCAGACGAGGGAGACTTATGTTCATAATACAGGTGGAAATAATAATAACTTGCTGCTTGTCACTGCCAAGCAGTTCAAAGAGTTGGGACCACCAGAGTTTTTGGGAAATCCAGATCCAATCAAGGCGGAAATGTGGGTTAAGCAAATTACCAAGATATTTGATGTCTTGGGATGGACAGAGGAGCAAAAGGTTCTATTCGCCATGTTCATGTTCCGTGGAGAGGCAGATTACTGGTGGGAATTTGTGAAGCGTACCCAGCCTGCCACACTTCAGATGTCTTGGGAGGAGTTCCAGAAACTATTTAATGACAAGTACTTTCCAGAAAGTATTCGTCATATAAAAGAGGTAGATTTTATCAAACTAAAACAAAACAACATGGCTGTGTCCCAGTACGAGGCTAAGTTCGCTGAGTTATCCCGGTTCGCATCTCATTTAGTTGATAATGAGGAACGTATGACGCGGATGTTTCTGAGAGGTTTGTAATCCAAAATTCTTCAGTACCTCATTTCTCACAAACTTTCTTTATATTCAGATGTGGTGAACAGGGCCTAATTATTAGAATGAGGTAATGATTATGTTCAACCAAGGGACAACAACCAAGGTCGTACCGGTGGTAACAGCTATCGGAACAATGAAAATCAGCATGGAGAAATTATCAGGCCAGAAGAGGTAACCACTCAGGTGGTAATCGTAGCCATGATAATAGAAGAAGTGAGTCTGGGGGAGATTTCAAGAAGAGAAGGTACAACAATGAGAACGTGAAAATGCCGGCAGCAGCACCAGCATCAACTGTTTCTAAGGGAGGAGAATGACCGTCGGTCGTATGCTATAAATGCAGGAAAGAGGGACACATCAGTCCAAATTGCCCACAACAATTCAAGGTATGTTATAACTGTGAAAAGGAAGGACACATAGCTAAAGAGTGTCCGGTAGTAAAAGCAAGTCCAGCGAGGATGGTGACTCCAAAGGCTGTCCCGAACAAGTCAAAGTCGGTTGTTCCTGGAAGAGCGTTTGTCGTGTCTGCCCAAAACACGAGGAACCCGAACGAGGTGATCACGGGTAAGTTAATCATAAACTCTTGCAAAGTCTATGTCTTATTAGATACCGGTGCTACACATTCTTTTATTTCACCTGCTTGTGCTTAACGTTTGAACTTGACTCTTGAGAAATTAGACTTTGACTTATCTTTTTAAACTCTGTTAGGAGAAACCTTCGTTACATTCACAGTTTACAAATCTTATTTGATTCAAATTGGCACCCTCACCCTACCTGTGGATTTTATATCTTTAAAAATACTTGCATTTGATGTGATTTTTTTGAATCAACTAGTTAACCACTCATCATGCCAAAATTGATTGTTTCGTAAGGTTGTTAGCTTTCATTCAAACAACCAAACCACCAAAATCAAACAATGTCATTTCAAGTCATAAAGCTATTCGTTTATTGAAAAACGGATGTCAAGCTTTCTTAGCCCATGTCACTGATTTAAATCAAAATACATCAGATTTGAATAATATTTTTGTTGTTAATGAGTTTCCTGATGTATTTCCTGAAGAACTTCTCGATCTACCCCCAGATTGTGAAGTTGAATTCTTTATTAACCTTGAACCCAGTACAAAACCCATTTCTAAAACCCCATATCTAATGGCTTCTATTGAACTTCAGGATTCAAAGGTCCAACTACAGGAGTTGTTAGACATCGGTTTTATACGTCCTAGTACGTCTCCTTGGGGTGCTCCTGTTTTATTCCTAAAGAAGAAAGACAGAAGTATGCGACTTGGTATTGATTATCGGGAATTGAACCATGTCACCATCAAGAATAGGTATCCGTTACTTCGCATTGATGACCTGTTCGACCAGTTGCAAGGTGTGTAATTCTTCTCAAGGATCGATCTTCGTTCTGGATATCATCAATTAAAGATTAGAACTGATGACAATCCAAAGATTGCCTTTAGAACTCGATACTCGCATTACGAATTTCTACTTATATCTTTCGTATTGACCAATGTCCATGCTGTGTTCATGGATATGATGAACCGAATGAATATTTAAGAAATATTTGGATCATTTCGTGGTTATCATTATTGATGACATCTTAATATACTCCAAAAATCTCAAATATTTCTTCACCCAGAACGAACATAATATGCGACAACGACGTTGGTTGGAGCTGTTTAAAGATTACAACCATACCATTCAATACCATTTTGGAAAAACGAACGTGATAGCTGACGCGTTGAGTAGAAGATCACATGCAGGAATGAGTGCGATGCTGTCAACACAAAGACCCATTTTACATGACTTACAAAGGATGGAGATCGAGTTAAAGACTCCAGGGACCCACGTGATGATGTCAAATATACGCGTAGAACCAGCTTTAATTGATAAAGTTAAAGCTGCTCAAGCTATAGACCCGGAGCTAATGAATATGAAGAAGAAAGTGCAAGAAGGTGGTATTCCAGAAGTAAGAATCGATGAAGAAGGAATACTTCGAGTCAACTTCAGACTTTGTGTTCATAACGATTCCGATTTGAAGTATAAAATCATGATGGAGGCACATAACACACCGTTTGCAATCCATCCTTGAAGTACCAAAATGTATCGTGATCTTCGATATACATTTTGGTTGAGCAAAATGAAGAGAGAGAGAGAGAGTGTGGAATTTATCTCGAGGTGTTTAACGTGTAAACATGTCAAGAAGGAGCGTCAAGTGCCAAAGGGCCAAAGGGTCAGCTTGCAGAAAGCTATGGACACCGATTTACGATTTATTGGTCCATTTAAGATCCTTGACCGAGTAGGAAAGGTGGCCTATAAACTCGCTTTACCTCCAAGCATGTCTCGTGTTTATAACGTTTTTCACATATCTGTGCTACGTAAATACGTGAAAGACCCAAACCACATTATTGAGTTAGAACCGAACGAGATAGTCGAAGATTTAACGTACGAGGAGGTACCTGTCAAGATCTTGGATAGGAAGGAGCATGTCCTACACTCAAAGGTTATACCTCAAGTTAAAGTTTTGTGGAGGAACCATGATATCGAGGAAATGACCTGGGAGTTAGAATCGAAAATGAAAGCGAGGTATCCTCACCTTTTCGACATACCAGGTACGTACGTCAATTTTGAGGATGAAATTTCATAAGAAGGGGAGGTTGTAAGACCCCAAATTTTATGAATAAGATTTAATTTTCTTTATATATTATTTTGAAATAGTAAGGTGTTGATTTAATAAATGTGATACATTATGGGTGAGATGTGCAAAGTTTACAAAGTAAGCAAGTGGTTATAAAAAATTCGTTGTGTCAGAAAATATTCGTTTGTTCGAGGAATATTCTTTTTATCCGAGAATATTCGTACGACGGCGCAGTCATTGTTGGACCCCACAGCAGAATGAATGTCGGATATAGAAAGCGACAAAATAACCTTTTTACAAAAATAACGATAAAACTTTTACCGTTAAAACTGTTGAAATATTCGGTGATTAAAATACAGTAATACACGGTGTTGCACAGTAGCACACTGTATTGCACAGTAATTCTAATTATTGATTTTTGCGTAAGAAGTCACTACTTAATAATTGTTATAGTAATTACTGTTCAATATAATATTTTATTGGTTCAATAATTGCTACGTTGATATTTTATATTGTTGTTTCAATAATTATCACAACACAGTATTTTTATATTATCAGATCAATAATTTATATTATTTGAATAATATTTTTAGATAGCATTATTGGCAATGTCTAAGAAAGTTCTGCATATTAGGGTTATTTAATTGCGCGCCAGTAAGGAGAATTCTTTATCGGAAGGCCCCCTCTTTCCTGGGAACGACCTAGTTGTCATTATTGTGGTTCTGTAATATTATTTGTGAATAATAATTATTGATAAAAATGATAAGTAAATATTTATTCAATGTGAATTTAAACGGATGAATTTTTAGTAAAAATGACAATTATCGAGAATGAATATTTTATCTGTTCTGATAAAATAATTCATTCAAATATATTATTATAATATTACATTATAAGTGTATAATGTGATAATATAATAATATAATAGTGATGATATTTTTTTACAATAAATTCACGATATATGAATAAAATGAGGTGAAAGAGAGAAAATAAAATTTAGAATTCTTTTAATAGTTATAAATGTTTTAATATATATATATATATATAAACATGTGGTGGAATTCATTATTTCAAAAAAGGAGGCTTTGAAATTTTGAGTGTGTTAAAGATTTTCAAGAGTGATGAGTGTGGAAAAATCATCCGTATGTAAACTTGGGTCATTTTTTATGCAGAATTTGGAAAAACTTTCTTCTACTAAGTTGTAGAGAATTAAATTTTATATGAAATGAAAATAAGGTTCGTATTTTTTTTAATAAAAGTTTTATTTATTATGCATTATTAAAGTTCCGAAATATTGAGTATGAATTGATTTTTGGTGGAAGAGAACAAATTGAATTTGAACTCTTATGATGCAAACAATGATGTCATCAGAGCGATGAGGTAAGTAATGATGTCATCGAAATGATGAGGTAAGCAATGATGTCATAGGATCGATGATGTAAGCGATGATGTCATAAATTATGGCGAAAAGACTATTTTACCCTTACTCTGCCGAGCCTATAAATAGAGGCTCATTTCTTCATTATTTCTCACTAATTCACTAAAGCTATAGAGAGATAAAGTATAGAGAGAATAAGAGAGAAAGAAAAAGAGTATTATGCTATTACACTAGTGCAGTCTCCAAATTTTTATTAAGGTTAGGGGTATTATTTCTTTCGTATTCATGAAAAGAGTTATTTTCTTCCAATACTCGTAAGGGTTGTTATTCCATTCTTTATTATTCTGTTGGAATAACCTGTCTACGCGGACTACCGCATGCATGGTGAAATCCTGTTGTTATTGCATTCTTTATTATTATGTGGGAATAACCTGTCTACGCGGACTACCGCATGCCTGGTGAATAACCCTTCGTATTCAGTTGTTATTAAATTATGGAAATAATTTGTCTGAGCGGACTACCTGCCTTACGGGTGAAAATCCAATTGTATTTTAGTATATTATTTCATTTCAGATTCTTAACTCTAAACTTACTATGGTAAGTATTGCTTTTATAATTCCTGAAATGATCAGAAATTTCTTGAGTTTGGCGCTTTATCTAATATCATTTCACTTGAATATTGGTTTGAACTTTTTGTGAAATTTTGATCTATTCATATCGGGGTACTATTCATGAGTTACTATTCATGAGTTACTATTCACGATAAAAAAAATATTTTTTTTCTTTCCAAATTATCTTTGATTGGATCCAAGTTTTGAACTTCATTCTTGAATTTTGCTCCACAATTGATTATTATGGAGTATTCTTGAACTTGGATAAATTAAATTACGAATCCCTAATCTTTGTCCTTTATCTCACTGAATTCGTTCTTTAAAATATTTTTCATCATCCTCAGTCCTAAATGGTGATATAGCTGAATATCTTTGGCCTGTAGTGCAAAGATGAATGATTACTTGATGAATAACTTTGGCCTATAGTGCAAAGATGAATGATTACCTGATGAATATCTTTGGCCCGTAGTGCAAAGATGGACAGGTGTTGAGATGAACATGACCAACTGGTGATACAAATGGATATCTTTGGCCCGTAGTGCAAAGATGAATATTTGGTTTGAGATGTATATTGATTGATGTTATAGGGATAAAATATTGATGATGGACTTTTAAATCATAGAAGATAGTAGACTTCATTCTCTACTTAACTCTTCTAATGAATTGTTATTTCCGCTGCAGTTGTTGATCTAAAACTTGTAGTCCATAATATTTTATATGATTTGTTGAAGGGTAACGATAATTTATTCTTCATTATCTTAGTCATAATATCCTTTACTAGGCTAGTTGAGCTCACCCTTTTCTTCCATTGTTCTCTTCAGGAAATTAGAATATCGCGGGTACTAGTCGGAGAATGGAGTGATGGTCCGAGTTAGAGCTGTAGAAGTCCTTACTATTTTTTTTTTGTAAAATAGTGTGATAATAAATGTAATGAGGACTTAGTTTGAATGTTTATATTTTCTACATGTCAGTATTGACACTCACAGTTGTGTGGTCGTATTTTGCACAACCGTTTGATATAAAAGATTATATTTAGATTTTGTTGAGTGTATTTGGCGACTCAAAATGGGTTGAGTATTGAACCTATTTTGGCGGTGTCACAAAGATGGATACTTAGTTATCATTGTAATAGCATGGTAATATTTTTGTAATGAATAATATTATGACACCGAACGAATGCAAAGGCTATAACAAACTTGGGTAGGGATTATTATTATGTAACATTTAGTAAAATTATGCATATTATTGAATGTATGAGTATACAGTAACACCGTGTAGCACTATATCTAGGGTTTTAAAGGTACCCTGAATTTGGGGGCATCACACATACCATGCCAAGGGCTTTGGATCACATGTTATACTCATTCAAATACATTTATAAGTTTCTTACACATAAAATTAGAATACAAGTAAGATTATTTTCTTCAAGGTTTTTTTTTTCAAACTTATAAGTTTTCTTTACGACTTCAACTAAAAGCTAGTTAAGGTGAGTGGCTACAAGTACGACAACTTGTGTTAGCATGTCAGGGACATTTATAACTAGAATCAAGTTAAACTAACACGCTCATCATAACAGAAAACAACAAGTTAGATTTCATAACTGCCATCCGGCGCGCCCGCGCTATGTTTATACATGGGAAGTGGCGCGGCCGCGCCACTCCAGTACAGACACAGGCTTGGCCTCTACTTTTGTAGAACTTGAAGACTTAACACACAACCTTTGATTTAGCATGCTCAGACCCATTATATTAACTCCATAGCATACATATAAACTCAGATAACACATAGATATCAACTTCCAACTCAATCAACAAGAATTTAAGAAGTCTCAAAAACTTATCAAACTTGAAATTAAGTGTATAGTTAATGTAATGTTACCTCTTGAAGCTTGCAATTGCTAAACTTGCTTTCAAATTTTCAGATAGCTCTCTCAATTAGCAACTTACTCTCTAATGCACTTCTCAGAAAATTTTAGCAGTGAATATAGAATGGAAGAGCTTCAATTTGTAGAAAATCAAAAACCTATACAAAACCATTGTCCTAGAGTTCTAAACCAGCAGGAAGAAGAAAAATATGGTGGACAACAAAGATTTGGTAGAATAGTTTCCCAATCACTGTTGAGACCACTCCCTCCTTCATCATTTGAATGCTTGATAATTTTCAAGGAGGAAAAGGCTAAGGTTAGGCCAATGGCCTATTACACGTGAATGAAGAAAAAGGGTCACTAAATATAGGACACTCTTCTAAAACTCAGCATTTGTAAATTAATACATGTATACTTAGCTTTTAATTCTTTTTGAGTGTACACATGAACTTTTAATGAGATAATATTATTACATTGTAGTAAGTTGGGGAGTATATATACGCATAATTGTATAATCCATGTACATTTGGTTAGTCCAGATAATACTGAAATATAATTTAGCTGAGTACTATCAACCCATAATTTTCATAAAATTTTATTATTTCAATTACACATAATTATTGAAATAATTATTTATTAATAAATATTTATTTATCCAATTTTAATTTTTCCCATAACATTAAAGTACACATTTAATTTAATTAAACCATCACTAAGTCCATCATCGTGCAACACAAGGCATTACATAAGCTTATCTTAAATTCTCCACACTTCTCAATTATCATAAATGTAATTTAATTTAATTGAGTTATCCCATCTCATGCCACATAAACATTTATATTAGAATAAATATTCAAACATTTATTAATATCAATATTATTTATAAAATTCACGGGTATTACATCCTCCCCCCTTTATAAAAATTTTGTCCTCGGAATTGGTACAAGATTACACAAAAAGATGAGGATAGTCTCTCCTCATCTTATCTTCTAATTCCCATGTGGCCTCCTCGGCATCCTGGTTTCACCAAACTACTTTACAGAAGATATAACTTTATTTATTAATGTTTGTTCTTTCCTATCTAGTATCTGGATAGGAATTTCTTCATACGCCATATTTTTCTCTACTTGAATGAGCTCATAAGAGATCACGTGCTTATAGTCGGGCTTATATGGACGCAACACAAAAATATGAAACATGTTGTGGATGTGTTCTAGCTCGGGTGGTAAGGCTACTTTGTATGCCACTTCGCCCACTCGCTTCAATACCTCAAATGGTCCTATGAACCTCAGACTCAATTTTCTCTTCTTATCGAATCGTATCTTTCCTTTCCAGGGAGATACTTTCAAAAATACAAAACTACCGACTTCAAAGTCTCGGTCCTGACGATGCAAATCTGCATACTTTTTCTGGCGATCTTGAGCTGCTACCAAGCTGGCTCTTATTGTTATCACCACATCTACTGTTTGTTGCACTAATTTCGGTCCCAAAATTCGTCGTTCTCCGACTTCGTCCCAACACAATGGCGTCCTACATTTTCTCCCGTAAAAAGCTTCATATGATGGCATACCGATACTCCCATGATAACTATTATTGTAAGCAAATTCTACTAGGGGTAGGTGATCGTCGTAATTCCCTCTGAAGTCCATCACGCAAGTTCTAAGCATGTCTTATAGTGTTTATATTGTTCGCTCACTCTGTCAGTCTGTCAAAGGGTGATAAGCGGTACTCAATCTCAACTGTGTTCACATCCTTTCTTACAAGCTTTTCCCGAACTTGGACGTGAAGCACGAATCTCGGTCTGAGACAATCGACACCGGCACTCTATGTCGTGAAACAATTTCCTTTATGTATAAACTTGCTAACTGATTTAAACTGAATCGAATCTTGATCGGTAGAAAATGAGCTATCTTCGTTAGTCGATCCACGATAACCCAGATGACATCATAACCTTTCTGCGTGACTAGAAATCCCACCACGAAGTCCATCGTAATGTGCTCCCATTTCCCCTCTAGTATTTCTAAAGGCTGAAGTAGACCACTCGGCCTTTGGTGCTCTGCTTTGACTCATTGACAAGTGAGACATCTACTGACGCACTCTACGACTTCTCATGTTAGATTGGGCCACCAAAAGAGCTATCGAAGATCTCTATACATTTTCGTGCCTCCTGGATGAACAGAATACATCGTATTATGTGCTTCGTGAAATATTTCCTCTCTCAATTCAGTTACAGCTGGCACCCATACTGTTCCTTCGAATCTCAAGATACCGTCTTTATCCATTTTTAACTTCTCTTCTTCATTCTCTACTATCCACTTCTTTATTTTCTCGCATTCTTCATCCTTCTCTTGTGATACCTTTACTCTATCTAATAATGTTGGACAAGCTTTCATTACAAATACTTTTTCTTCAGACCTTTCAGGTCCCTTGACTTCTATTTCTAATTTCTCCATTTCTCTTATTAACTCTTCCTGAGTTGTCAACTTGAATAATTTCTCCCTTCCTTTTCTGCTTAGTGCATCGGCAACTACGTTTGCCCTTCCCGGGTGATAAAGAATCTCGCTGTCATAATCCTTGATCAATTCCAACCACCTTCTCTGTCACATGTTCAACTCCTTCTGTGTAAAGATATATTTCAGACTCTTGTGGTCCGTGTATATCTCACATTTTTCTCCATACAGACAATGTCTCCAAATCTTTAACGCAAAAACTACTGCCGCTAACTCTAAGTCATGAGTAGAGCATTATTTTTCGTAATCCTTCAATTGTCATGATGCATACACAATAACCTTGCCATGTTGCATTAGCACACAACTAAGTCCCTTGTGCGATGCATCATTATATACCACGAAACCTTACGGATCGTTTGATAATGATAATAGAGGCGCTACACTTAACCTCTTCTTCAACTCCTTGAAACTTTCCTTGTATTTTTCCGTCCAAACAAACTTTACCGCCTTCCTTATTAGATTGGTCAACGGGGTTGCTATCTTAGAAAAATCTTGGATGAATCTTCGATAGTACCCGGCTAACCCTAAGAAACTTCTTACCTCCGTCGGGGTCTTTGGTTGTTCCCAATCACTTACTGTCTCCACTTTTGCAGGATCTACTGAAACTCCGTCCTTGTCTACTATGTGTCTTAAGAATTGAACCTTCTCCATCAAAAATTCACATTTCAAAAATTTTGCGTACATCTTTTCCCTTCCTAAGGCTTCTAATACCATCTCTAGATGCTCGACGTGCTTTTCTTTAGTCTTTGAATAAATTAGGATGTCGTTAATGAAAACTACTATGAATTTATCCAAATATGGCTTGAAAACTCGGTTCATCAAGTCCATGAATTTTGCCAGAGCATTAGTCGATCTGAATGATATTACCAAAAACTCGTAATGCCCATGACGGGTTCAAAACACTATTTTTGGTATGTCCTCCTGCCGTACCTTCGAGAAACACATCGCTCCCTTCAATTAGTCAAAAAGGTCGTCTATCCTCGATAATAAATATCTATTCTTGATCTTACTATGTTTAATTCTCGATAATCGATATAGAGCCTCATCGATCCGTCTTTCTTTTTAACAAACAACACTAGTGCTCCCCAGGGAGACACACTCGGCAGTATGTAACCCTTATCTAGCAATTCTTGCAATTGTATCATCAATTCCTTCATTTCTATTGGCGCCATATGATATGGATCTTTCAAAATCGGTGCAGTTCTCGGTGCTAAGTCTATTACGAATTCGACTTCTCTGTCTAGTGGATGACCAGACAAATCATCTGGGAATACGTCTTGAAAATCTCTGACTACCAATATATTCTTTATTTCTACTCCCTCTTTCTGAGTATCCACGATATAGGCTAGGTAACCTACACATCCTTTTTTTAATAATTTCTTGGCATGTATCATCGTAAGACAACACGATTGCCTAAGCATTGAGCTACCATAAAACACTACCTTAGACCGATTTGGAATATGAAGGTTCACACTTTTCTTTTGACAATCGATTATCGCAGCGTGGCTAGATAACCAATCCATTCCTAATATCACATCAAACTCTCCCAATCTTATAGGAATCAAATCTACGCTTAGTTCGTGACCTCTAATGTTTACACCACAGTTTCGGTAAACGAACTCTACGGGAATTATTTCCTTATTCGCAATCTCTATGTTCAACGGATTCTCTAAGCGTTCTTGGGGAATGTTTAGTCGACTAGCAAATTCTTCAGACATAAATGAACAGGTAGCACCCGAATCAAATAATACATAAGCATTTATATTATTCATCAGGATAATACCTGACACCACATCATTCGCAGCTACTGCGTCCTGGACAGCCATATTAAAGGTTCTTGCAGTTGGTCGGTTGGATTGCGTCGGTCCTCTAATCATCAGCTTGCTACTTCCTCCTTATTGGCCGCTCCTCCGCTGCTCCCCTTCTTTGGACAGTCTTTGATTTGATTCTCGGTTGAGCCACAACCGAAACATCCCTTGAACTTCTTTAGCTTTGGGCAATTTGGTGAAATGTGGCCTTCCTGGACGTAGTTATAATAGACACTACGTCCTTTCCAGCATTCTCCCTGGTGGTTCTTCCCATATCTCGAGCATCCCTCAACCCTCTTCTTAAACCCTCCATAAAAACTTCCCGACTGATTGTTGTTTTTTTTGTTGTTGCTGTTATTATCCCATTTCCTCTTTCCCAGGTTGCTTCCTCCACTGCTACTTCCTCCACGGCTCTCTCCTCCAGTATTCTTGCTCTTATTTTCCTTGTTGTACTGACTTAAGGCTTCACTACCTCCCTCAGCAATGATAGCCTTCTCCAACAGTGTGGAGAACGAGTCAATCTGGAGAACCGACACCTTGTTGAACAACCACGGTTTCAGTCCTTGTTCGAAGCGTTTGGCTTTTCTTTCTTCATCCCCTACCTGGTGTGTTACAAATCGGGATAGCTCATTGAACTTAGCCGCATATTGCGCCACTGTCATCTCCCCTTGTTTAAGTTCTAGGAACTTCAACTCCATCCTATTCTTCATGCTCTTCGGGAAGTAATTCTCGAAGAACAAGGTCTTAAACCTATCCCAGGCTATGATTCCTTCTCCCGCTCTTTGTTGATTGGCCTCCCACTAATAATTTTCTTTGCCCCTCATCATGTAGGTGGCGAACATAGTCTTCTGATCTTCACCCACACGAGCAATGATGAAGGCTTTCTCTATCTCTTTGATCAATGTCTACGCCATGATAGGATCGGTAGTACCCTCAAATTTCGGAGGTCCTACACTCCTAAAGTTTTTAAAGTTGGTAACTGGAACCACTTGGGGATTGGTGTGACATCCCCAAATCCGGGTACTTCATTTCCATAAGATTTGGTGCTCACTATCTAAATAAAACATAACTACTGCCCATAAATAAGGAATTAAAAATAAATTACAACCTTATTAAATAAATAAAATCTTCCTTATAAAAAAGATTACAACTTATTCAAAACATTCCCAGGGTTATCTAACCTTAACTTCATCAATGCAGAAAATAAAATATAATAACATAATAAAAACCTTATTACACATCATATCATAATATAAACAAGTCTTCACTTGTTCATCTTGCTCTTGCCTTCGCTAGTTGACGGTTCGTCAACTTTCTCAAATTTAGCTGTAAGGGTTATATAATGCAAAAGTGAGCAAACAAGAGCTCACTAGAAATCACAATCAATAGTGATGACATAATATTGAATAGCTTTAATTGAATTGAATAATGTTTCATTCATCGATAATTAAGAATAAGATTTAGAATTCATCTGAGGGTCATAAGACCTTGAACTATGTCCTAGGTTATAAACATTTCTATTTAAAATCCTTTAACAGTCGTTAAACTATATGGACCCTTAACTCGTACTTAGGACGATCAGCCCTTCGTACCATGTATTGTGCACAAACATCTTAACGCTTTCGCATGGTAATCCCCTATTAAATAGGGTTGTTCATCTCAGTATTTTAATAACAAGTCCGCACCAAAGAAAGTTTGGTTTGGATAAGCTCAAAGGAAATTTGGAGTTCAACTATCATCAACCTAAGGAGTAGTTGAATCAACTTACAATAATTATGTATTCAATAATAAAAGAATTGCGAATCAACAATGAGTCATAGCAATAAACTTTATATTAAGTAGTCATGCTTTAGAAATAACTTACAGCAATTGAAAGATTCAATAGACCTTACTTGAACAATTAAGTCAAGGTCTCATTATTTCAATAACGAACTTCAATAGTATATTTGCTCAAAATGGAATTTAAAAAATAAAACAACTTGCATAATTATAACAAGAAAAGATAGAACAACTTGCCTCAAGCGCAAGCTATAATTTACAATCACGTTTCACAATTATCCTACATATTATATTACGTTTACAATATCGATTAGTCTCATAACTACTATGTTTAATCGTTGAACTTCTTACTTAAGTTCAACTTAACAATGTGGTTTGTAAACTTAACTCGCTAACTAACCACATAACGTGAGTCTAAACTCACAACATGCATATCACACGTGTATAACCTTTTAATGTGATGCCCCCAATTCCGTGTAACATCGATTACAGGACCTGGTGCTCACGGTACAACATACATCATCATCTAACTACATAAACTCCGAAAATAATAATAATAATAGAAATAACTGTAAGACCCCGAATTTTATAAATAAAAATTTAATTTTCTTTATATATTATTTCAAAATGGTAAGGTATTGATTTGATAAATGTGAAAAATTATGGGTGAAATATGCAAATATTTCAAAATAAGCAAGTGGTTATAAAATATTCATTATTGTCAGGGAATATTCGTTTGGTCGTGGAATATTCTTGTTGTCAGGAAATATTCGTACGACGACGCAGCTATTTGCGGGCCCCACAACGGAATAACTGTCGGATATAAAAAGCGACAGAAATAACCTTTTTATAAAATAACGGTGTAGTTGTTACCGTTAGTACTGTTGAAATATCCGGTGGTTAAAATACAGTAATATGCGGTGTTGCACAGTAGCACACGGTATTGCACAGTATTTTGTATTATTGATTCTTACGTAAGAAGTCACTACTCAATTATTGTTACAGTAATTACTGTTCAATATTTTATATTATTGATTTAATAATTGCATGATATTTTATTGATTCAATAATTGCTACGTTGATATTTTATATCAATAATTGCTACGTTGCTATTTTATATGATTGATTTAATAATTGCTACCGTTGATATTTTGTATTATTGATTCAATAATTGTCACTGCACAGTATTTCACATTATCAACTCAATAATTCATATTATTTGAACAATATTATTAGATAGCATTATTGACAATGTCTAAGGAAGTTCTGTCTAGGAGGGGTTATTTAATTGCGCGCCAGTAAGGAGAAGTCCTTATCGGAAGGCCCCCTCTTTTCTAGGAACGACTTGGTTGTCAATATTGTAGTTCTGTAATATTATTTATGAATAATTAATTATTGATTTATATGATAAGAAATATTTATTTTATGGATATAAAAGAAGGAATTAGTGCTGATGTGTTTTTATCAGTATTTTGGTGTGGAAAATCATCCGTTTATGAAATTCGGATAATTTATGTTTGGAATTTTGAAAAATTTCATTCTACAAAGTTGTAGAGAATTAAATTTCTTATGGAAAGAACATAGAATTTTTATTTTTCTGACAAAAGGGCTATTTATTATGAATTATTGAAGTTTCAGAAAATAAATATTTTTTTAATGGGAGGTGGGCCCCACTGGTGGCTGATGGCTTTTGAGGCGGCTGGAATTTTAAAAAAAAATTATTTTATTAAAAAAGTCTACTTTGGCATCATAAGCTTTTCCTATAAATAGGGTGCTTAGGTTAGAATTGAAAATCACACCAGAATCAGAAATTTTCTCTCTCTATAATATCGAGCGTATTTTTGTGAGTATTTAGATACTTTGAGTATTGCTATTCAGTGCAAGTTTTTTTCAGCCTTATATCCGATATTCCAGTCAGAAGTACTATTCTTTTGAGGTAAGGGGTGTTATTTTCTTTCGTAAATGATGTTATTCTTTTCAATATCATTATACCAAAATATTGGCATAGATTTTATTATAAAATTCTTACTTTTTCCGTCGGAGTTACTATTCACGTATACGGCACTATTCACAGAAAAACTAAATTTTTTTTATTTGTCCAAATTGTCTGTTATGGTTACTTTCTTTGATTGAATCTAAGTTTTGAGCTTTATTCTTGAATTTTGCTCCACAAAGTATTATTATGGAATATTCTTGAACTTGAATAAACTAAAATACGAATCCTTAATCTTGTCCTTTATTTCACTGGATTCGTTATTTATATTATTTTTCATCATCCTCAGTCCTAAAAGGTGATATAACTAAATATCTTTGGCCTGTAGAGCAAAGATGAATGATTACCTGATGAATATCTTTGGCCGTAGTGCAAAGATGGACAGGTGTTGAGATGAACATGACCACTGGTGATACAAATGAATATCTTTGGCCGTAGTGCAAAGATGAATATTTGATTTGAGATGTATATTGATTGATGTTACAGGGATAAAATATTGATGATGGACTTTTAAATCATAGAAGATAGTAGACTTCATTCTCTACTTAACGCTTCTAATGAATTGTTATTTCTGCTGCGAATATTGATCTAAAACTTGTTGTCAATAATATTTTATCTGAATTGTTGAAGACTAACGATAATTTATTTTCCATTATCTTAGTCATAATATTCTTTACTAGGCTACTTGAGCTCACCCTTTTCATCTATTGTCCTCTTCAGGAAATGAGAATGTCGCAGGTACTAGTCGGGGGACAGAGTGATGGTCCGAGTTAGAGCAGTAGTAGTCCTCACTATTTCTAATAAATAGTGTGAGAATAATTGTAATGAGGACTTAGTTTGAATGTTAATATTTTTTACATATTTGTATTGACACTCACAGTTATGTGGTCGTATTTTGCACGACCGTGTGATATAAAATTTGTATTTGAATTCTGTACCATATATTTGGCGACTCAAAATGGGTTGGGTTGACTGGACCTATTCTGGGGTCGTCACAATAACTATTACATACTTATTCAAATAAAATCTCAAGTCTTTACAACCTTAAATAAACCGAAACTTAACTTAGCGTTTATCGCTACATAACATCATATGCGGAAATATAAACTTATTACATAAACAACTCTTAACATTTCATCTTAGACTTTCCCTTGTCCTTGCCAGAGCCCTCAGCCTTCTCATCCTTAATTGAAAGGTCTAAGCAAGAATGAGCACAAATTGCCTAGCAAGTATATAAAGTAGTTTGAAAACATACATCAGGAGTAAAAGCATCCATATGGCTATATCTCAACAGTTGAAAGAATTATCAAGTGTTAAACAAGAATATCAAATATAAGAGTTTAAGAATTCTCAATATCATACTTGTGACAACCCGAAAAATCGGATTGTCCAGAAAATTAAGATTAAAGAGTTAATAATTAATAAAAGTAATTTTATTGATTATTATTCTGTGATATATGGGTATTAATTATTCTATGACCTAGGATGATTAGAAATGAGGATGATTCTGGCCGCGAGCTAGAATGAACGAATATGAATTTTCAAGACGAAAAAAAAAGATTTCTGGGAATAAAAATATTTTCGAGAAAAAGATGAAATAGGCACTATTTATGAAACCCTAAGGGTTAGGGTTTAACCCTAAACCTTTTTAGGATATCAAAATATCGGAATGACATTCTGTCAAAAGATTTGACGGTAATATATCATGAAAAGTTAAGTTAGCTAAGAAAAGTTTTCCTAGGAGGAAAATGACAAAAATCACTATTCATCTGTTTCTGTTCAAGAATTTATTTTGAAATTTCGAGAAACGCGTAATGGTAGGATTTTGAGATGAGATGGAATATGTAATAATATTTCATTTATGGCTCGTGAAGTTTTCGCGTAGGGACTTAAAATCCTATGCGTTAGGAAAAATAAAATCAATGATTAAATTGATTACGTATAATAATAAATGATTATTATACGGAATGAATACGAGTATAATACGAGTTATTATACGAGTATAATACGAGGAAGATACGAGAATTAATACGTCGTATAATACGAATTTTATACGAAGTAAATAGATTTAATTGGAATTAAATCTAAGAATTTAAACCCGTGGGTCGAACCGGCGGGTAAACGGGTGGTTTAAACCTATGGGGCAACTCATGACCCATGTTTGCATGTGGGGGGACATGGGCGAGCACATGGTGGCATGTGCTAGCACATGGGAGGCACATGGGCTCAAACTTGGGCACAAAGAAAGGGTGAGGAGGTGGGAATAGTGAGGAGGTTGGGCTAAAAGACCCTTAAGCCCTTGGTCTTGCTTTGCCTGTAAATAGAGGGCTTGGCCCTTCATTTTCCTTGTTTGAAATCCCACCAACTCATGTGATAGAGAGAGAAGAGAAGAGAAGAGGAAGAGCTTGGACATGCAACCAAGAAGCAAAGAGAAGTTAGCTTAAGACTTTGTCAAGAACACAAAGTCTAAGAGTTCAAGAACACTTAAAAGGTATATGTGTTAAACCTTAATCTTCATCTTTCTTTAATTTTAAAGATTAATAGAGAAGTGAAAATGGACAAAGCATGCATGTTAGGAAGTATGGATACTGGTATTAGTGGACTTTAACACACTAAGAACCAAGAACAAGTGAAAACCATAGTTAAATGGTTAAGAATTAATGAAGAGATGAGTTAAAACCATAATGATTGGTTAATGAATGAAAAAGATGTTAGTGGACGATTCGGATGAGTTATATTAACTCTTCGATGTTATAAGGTTGGATTACCAAACTTATAACGTTAGAATACGAGAAAACATAAAATTATAATCATAACATTGATTAAGAGCGAAGAAAGAACGAAGAATACGAAGAACACGAAGAACGTAATGAAGAAAACCATTAAAACTTAGATGTTTAATATGGTTAGAATCTTAAAGGAACAACCAATGGATTGATTCCATTTGGTTTGACGAAAAAATATCAAGTAACGAAGATTCGGTGAAGTTTACGTGATTAGACGTTAAGCGTCGAAATCGTGAATTTCCCGGAATGAAAGTTAAAAGTCGCCGTGTGATTCAAAAATTATGGTTTTTGATTGCAACACGTGTAATTATATAAACAAGACTTGCGAGAGCAAGAACGAACGAATTCGGAGTTAAAATGAAGAAACGAGCGTTGAACGTTTGCGAACATTCGACGAACACGTAAAAATGGACTAATCGGCGAATTTCTCACCGACTGGATTCGAAAATGAATTCCGACTTGATAGGATGGTAGAGCATGTCGTTTATGAACTTTTGGCTTTGGAACGAACCAATTCTGAGTTATAACGATCAAGTTACGGACTCCGGAATTTCAGAATTTTCAAAGACTTAGAAAATTTTTAAGTTGCAGAGCGAGCGCCGCAGCGCCAGCCAATATGCTTAAGCCGGCGCTGCAGCGCCACACCCGGGAGAAAGCTCTGGAGAGTAGCGCTGCAGCGTCACTCCAAGGGCAATATCTGGCGCTACAGCGCCAGCATGTGAGAAAAGTTGACATTGTTAATAATTACTTAACCGTTTGCATATCATTAAGGGGCTAGTAAATGATGTAATGTAAGCTTTAAACAACATGTTTAATCAATGTTTATGAGAGTTAAACATTGAACAAACGTAATTGAACTTAAGCTTGGAAACATTAACCAATGTTTAAGTTGAAGAATAAGTTAAGATCTCATTAATCATCATACTTAGTGATAATTGATGAGAGTTCGAGTGAACATAGAATTCACTTAATATAACACTTAAACAAGTGATTTAAACCTTAAGTAAAGGTTGAATGAGATTAAGAGACGAGTAACGTGAACGCAGGATACGCGAACATTTCTCGTGAATCGTATCAGCGTTACGGGAACGTTCTAAGTATACATTGGTTGTATGACTTAGACGTTTACAAGTGTTGGCATAGTAAGATATAATGAGCCGTAATGAACGATAATAAGAGAATAAAGAACGTATAATGTGAAAAGCCGAGTTAATGTTAATAACTTGGATAAACGTTCTGGGTCGTATGGACCGGACGTGGTAAGGGAATGTAATGAAAGATAGAAGTAATGAACGTAAGGTTGGTCGCGTAGACTTATATTGCAAGAACGCGAACCATACGAAGTAAAGTAAAGATAAGCTAATGCATAAGTTAAGTATTTGACTAATGGATATTTGTTATTCCTTATGTGATATATAGGGATTGTGATGAACGATAAGGCATAAGAAGTACGCAGTACTAAGGCAAGTTTCTAAACTTCCTCCATCCTTTATGATGAATGTTAGTTTCTTAACTTCCTCAGATGTTGAACATGAGGAAGTATTTCGTATGTGCAAATGTGCGATATTTATACAAGGTGATAGTAGGAATGAGGCCTTGTGCCACAATGTTAACACTTCGGTGTTTCTATGAAATAAATTATTCTGTGATTGAACTGTTAAGTGTAAAGGAGTTCGGTTTATTCATGAACCATTCTTATTAAGTCTGTGCTAATGATTCTAGCAAGACAGAATGTGTATGGAAAAGGTAGAAGGATGAAAGTATGATATGTGAAATATGATGTATGCTATAAAATGATAGGAATCAGAACGTATTCCTATTATTCGAGCTGCTTCATAGCCATTGTTCGGTTATTGAAGACTTAAAAGAGCTTTAATTCTTGCTTTGGTTGTTTACTCAACTGCTATGATTTGCTGAGCAATTGAATGCTCACACTTTCTTGGAATAAAAACATTTTCAGCGAACGACGGTAGTATGTGTTAAAGGACAAGATGAAGATCCTGATGATGGATGCCCTGCGACGATGAGATGCTATGGTTGCGAATACCATGAGCATCACAAGATGAAGTATTGTTCGTGTTATGAACAAGCGTGAAGATCAAGTCGAGACTTGTAGAATAATGAGATTAAAACTATTCTGTAGATATGGTGACTAGTTAAGTCACAGATGTAATGTGATAAGAATAATGTAATTACCATTATTTTTCATGAAAGAATCTTTTGGAGGTAAAAGAACCTGGGAATGTGAAAATATATCATGTATCTTCAGGATATAATGATGTATGTATGGAATGGCAAGTATCGTAACGCACGGAGATTCGACAAAAAAAATAGCCTGTATTTCGGGGCGTCACCATACTAAGGGGAGTTGAATACCCTGAACATTACTTTGTTTCATCGAAAATCATCAGACGGTTTAACAATCAAATAGATTGCAAACGGTCTCTGCAAGTACTCCAGGTGATCAGCCTATCATACCCTACATTATGCACAAGTATTAAATTTAAACTGCATAAGCATAAATGAAACTATATGCCCGACATCTGTTTGCCTGTTTATTCAGGTTGTTCATCTTAGTATTCATGTGAGACCGCACCAAAGCAATTTAGATTGGTAAACATTAAATAGTTTCGAAAGATTTGAATTAAATCATTTTTCATCAATAATATCTAGCCGAAAACAAAGGCCAGGGAACATACTTAGAAACAGTTCTTTAAATAAATAGAACTTTAAAGCATAGCAGTTGAAGCAATAACTGAGTAATTAACAATAAAACTTGCAAGAAAATTGAAGTTGTAGAACTTTACGTCAAAGGAACTTGTACGTGTCAACGAATAAACATGAGCTCGGTACTTACCCTTACCACAATAAAAGGAGTAAGGCTTGAATAATTTATCAATGAAAAATAGGGTAAGAAACTTGTCTGATACGTCTGCTATCGCTAAAGCTAGCAATTAACCTTCACGTAACCTATTCATATGTGTCACGTTAAGCAATTAGGTTTTCGAACACGGATTGGAAGTATAATGGCTTAATTTTATTTTAATAATTTTATTAAACTACCATGTATGCTATCATCAAACTTATTCAATCACATATCATATAGCGTCATATAGGTAAAGTGGTTCAATATGAGATTATGAGTAAAAATAAGTTTCTGACATTTTTCTGACCCGGCCCGACCCAACCCGACCCAGATCAGACCCTGCCCGACTTGACCCAGACCGGTGCAGCTGCGCAGGCACAAGCCTGATGAGTGGCGCAGCTGCGCTGCTCTTCGTTGCCCAGAAAATTCTTCAACTTGAGCAGCCCACTTTGTAATTTAATTTCAATTAAACTATACAACATCTGAACATGAAACTTGGACACAATATACTCCATATAGCATAGTATTTTACAAAAATATCACATACCAGAAACTAGCATGTTAAGACCATAAACCGGCTGCCTAGAAAAGCGTGCCAGACAAGTTTTTATTTCCAACATGCTTGCTAACGAAAATCATAACTCTCTCAATTTAACTCCGTTCCTTATGAAATTTGGCCAGGTTGTACATGATACTACATAGTATTTTACAAAATTATTACATACACTAATCGGGTCATAGAGACCATGATTCCGAGGCTCCGAAAAACCCAAAAAGTCACAGATTCTATGTTCAACCAACTTTGACAAAAATCCATGTTTTTGATTCTAGCATGCAATTGAAAGGCTCCTACTGTCCAGAACATCTATACTAACATGTTTGCACATAACAAAACCTTTAACTTCACTAAATTCCCATGATTCGAATAATTTAACATGTTAATGGCATTTAATTAAACATATAGCATGCATAGCATAATTCCTTGATTCTCTATATAATTGCAACATGATTAAGTCCAGAATTTTCATTCTTAATAGCCACATAACAGTAATAGACAATGACATGGTATCACAAAGCCAAAACAAATCATCAACTTGTATTTTTCCACTATTTCTCTCAAGAACATAAAAAAAAATGGGTCATGAATTACCTCTTGGTGCGAATTCTTCCTTGTTTTAATCTGCTAGAGCCTCACTCCTTGCTTGTTAACTCCTCTATAATCTCCAGAATTCTTAGACAACCTTGTATCACTCTCAAACTCTCATTCTCAATATTTTTTCTTTCTCTCGGTTGGAACTTTTTGTGAAAGGGAGAAGAGACTTGGATTGGGAATATATATAGCACATGATATACATTGTTTGCTCCAGCCCTTCCATCTCCACATCAGTTATATATCTTAGGTGTATTGCATCAGCTAGTATTGAAAGAGAAGTGGGGGTTTGAGAATGGAAGGGTCTTGGTTTATTAAGGAGTTGTAACTCCCTCCCCCTCAATAGAACAATACGTATAATCACTCCCCTCTTGTCCCAAATTCGTGTGTCACAAAGTCCCCCAGCAGCTGACTTTGATTAAATAAACACATTATAATATTATTTAAATCAATTAATAACTATTTGACCGTTTTACTCTCCGTAGCCAAACTTTTCGATACTTATATTGATTCCTACTAAAATTGACATTCCGGACTTCATGGGACTATCCGTTTTGCCAAATTCATCTCTGAAATTCGTTGTTGACTTTTTCCCCAAAAAAGTCAACCAGTTGACTTTGACCAAAAAGTCAACCGTGATATATTTTTTGTGGTTACAGTCTATCCTGACCAATTTCGACGTTCTGGACTCAAATACGCAGTCCGAGTCTCTAATATCTGCTCCAAACTCTAATTCGTGTGTTAATACCATCCTACGAAATTAATAAAATTAATTCTCTACTTAACCAATTCAAATAGTTAAATTAAACCAAACCAACTATTTAAACCTATCTCATCACATAAAGTAAACTAACACATATATGTATTACACATAAATATCTAATAATAGAAAATACACAAGAGTTTCCCATAAATTCGTTTATTGATACTTAGCAAATTACACAATAATCTCGGATATTACATTTAAACCATCATAATCATACCCTATGATAACAATATCTAAGTTCACGCATAACATGTTAATATGAGACTTAAAATTGTCTTATACATGTCAACAATATGTTATTTTATTGTTTTATACACTTAACATGTCATCACATTAAGTTAGCTTATCATGTAATGCATAAAAACTACACAAAATAAACACATTTTTCGGACAGCCTGTACACCCGTTGGGGCGGGTGTTTTGCCCTTATAGGACCCGCAGGGGCGGGTTCCCCTGCTGGTGGAAATCTTGGTTCGCGAACTGTGAAGGAAAAAAGCCAATTTAGCTTATTTCCTTGCACCAAATTCCGATTTTAACTAACACAATGCATATAAAACTTTATAAAAATATAATCTTAAACTTCTAACATATTTTTAATATACATAAACACCACAACACATAATCAAAATACTTAATTTCATGATTTTGAAGAAAACACCATTTTTTGAAGAAAATTGATACTGTGAGTTTGTTTTTAAAATAAATCACGTAATTCAAATCGTATTAACTTCGTTTCTTAACATATTATCATAATCTATGATCAATTTACATAACATATCACAATCAAACACAAATTTTGATAATTAAAGAACTATTTTTCAAAATAAGTTCACTATAAATTGCTATGAATATGATTTCTTCTTGTTAATCATATTTACATGAAATTAATTACTTAAACTTGCAACAAAACATATATAAGCATGTTATAACACAATTTGCATAAAGAATTCATGTTTACATCTATTTCACAAAGAAACTATTTTACAGAGAACTAAAACATGCTTAATAATGAAGAATAAAACTTAATAAGTTAGAATAGAGTTAGATTATACCATTTGTTGTTTTAGAAGGAGAAGATGATGGTGGTTCTCTGATGAATTCACAAGTTTCTTCTTCCTCTTTCTTTCTTCTTCTTCTCTCTTTTCTCTCTAAACCACTATGTTCTTTCTCTTCTCTGACTAACTCTGTTTACTAACTTACGTATAATATAAACTGACATATACATATAATATATGACATAATAATAAAACATGTAACTTACATAATATTTTAATCCTCTACTAAATACATATCAGTTATATTATTTTTGAAAATCAAAAGCCATAAGGTTTTGTTTGGCAAAAACACTTTAAATTTAAAAATAAATTTTTAGTAGTTAAGGCCTTGTTTGGTAAAATAGGATTAAAATAGATTTAAGGGTCTTGTTTGGTAAAACTCTTTAAAAACCCCTTTAATTTATTTTAATAAATCATTTAACACATAGTTTTCAATGTCACACTTTATTTAATTAAATCTTACTATCCCAATTTAATTAAATTAAAGCTAACATCAATTAACTAAATAAAATTGTCACATAACTTAAATTGTCACACAATTATAATTACTCGCTAATCATAATCTCATGTAACAAATACCACAAAATATTTATCTAATTTAATTATCTCAATTAAATTAGAACTACACAACAAATTACTTACACATCGATTTAATTAACATTTCACACTTAATTAAATTACTTCATAACATAATCACATAAATTATTTATTTAATTTAATAAATAAATCAATTAAAATATTTACTTAATTCAATAAATATTTAAAACTAATATACAAAATCTCATTCGTTACAATTGGGGTGAACGGGTTCAATATTCCTTCCCTGAAGGGCTTCTCTTAACAAGTCAACTAGTCAACTAGTCGTTGTATTGGATCTACTTACTTTCTCTCGTTATTGACCGACTCCTCTGGTGTAGTCAGTCTATGTCTGGGCGTTATTATCTGCATCACAAAATTTCATTCTTATTATCTAATTATATTGTTGGGTTTGTACGAAATTGTGGCGCAATTCAATTGCACAAATTAGCGGAAGCATGGTATATTAGAGTTTAAAAATTTCTACAAAACCAATACCCGGATCATCCTTTATGCAAATTATTAATTTAAAACGATAAATAAGAAGTTATGAAATCATACCCTTGTAGAACGAAGCTTACACAGGCACGAGTTCAACTCCCAGTTTTTCGTGATCTCCTTGAATTTCTAGGTTAGATTCTTTCCTTTGATCAACGTTAGCCACCCAAGTGTTTGGCCTCTAGAGGTGATCCACCAAGGAAAAGGAATTATTCAAGAAGGAGTGTGGCTGGCTAAACCCTAATTCTCTATCCTCTATAGAAAAGGAGTACTCTCCAACAATTAAAATTGCATCAACTGACATCTAACATAAGACTCCTCTTATATAGATATTGGTCAACCCTTCTAATCTTATTAGACATAGGTTTTCATTTAAATAATTAAACTCCTTTAATTAATTAAGCTTCCCAACATATTGAGATTTAATTAATTAAACTCCTTTAATTAATTTGCCGCCTAATCTTTTTAGGAATAAATGAGAGTACTAATATTAAATTAATTCCTAAACTCCTTTATAAATTAAAATAATAATAATTATAATAATATTAATAAGACTCCTCTTATTAATTTATATTTAATATTAAATAATAAACATTAAGCTATTTAATTTATTCTATCACCATAGATTAAATTAATTACACTTAATGCATTATTACGATTATGTCATTACCTTCTTAAATAATTATTCTTTCTTTTATGGTGTGACCCTTTAGGTTCTCCATATTAAATCGGTTGTGAATAAATCAAGTAGAACAATTCTAATCTTATTTAAATAAATTAAATTAAATTAATAATCTATTTAAATAAATAATATTTATTCTATAATAGGGATAAGCCTCCCTAGCGATCAACGACTTTCTAGATAATATAGATTTCAACATTAATCATAAAAGAACCTGTGAGTAAATAGTTATCGTACAATTCAATCCTTCCACTATACAATGTCCCAATTAAATATAAGACATGGAATTACAGTCAAGTCTTATTTTATTTAATTATATGTATTTTGATTGGAAAATGCACAACTCCAAATAATTAAAATTAGAAACTCCTTTCTAATTTTATTTTGCATTGGTCAAGGACTACTGGGTTGTCATTTAACGAATCACATAGGGCATATCTCTTCTTTTATTAGAAGTGGTAGATTATTTATTGATCATTCATTATCTCCATATGTAACTCATTATACCCAAGCATACCCTTTGATATACCCTAAGGGTCTTAAGGAATAAGTCAAAGTATAATTCATTACATACAAGATACTATAATGATCTCAAGTCCAAGAATCACTTGTACTATTATCACATTAGGAATTCCTATTGACAGGCAAGTAAAACTTCACTAGGTATTCCATAGCGAGTCACGTTCAGTGAACTTATTCTCCAATAAGCACCTACATACTTGCTTTAGTGTCTCCACACAAATGATCATGAGATCAATCATCCTCATCCAATGAGCAAGCAACATATGTACTAATCTATTCGGATATACTAATCCCCTTTTTAGTAATCCAATGATTGGGAACTATTTTAGTTTTAAGCTTTCTAAGAATTTTAATCTCATTAGCATGATCATCATCATGATTCTAAAAGCATTGCTTATAACTATGGGTTAGTTACATATTATAAAAATAACATCATATAGATAATTAAATGCCTTTAATAAATGAATACTTTTATTAATAAATAAGTAAGATCGTTTATAAAGTATATGCTTTATCATCATATATGATTGTCTTGTATGCACACTACTTTCAATCTCTCACTTACACTAAAGCCAATCGCCATGGTATCTCATACCCATCTTCTCTAAGTGACGATTAAACTGCTGTTGTGTTAAAGCTTTAGTAAATGGATCTGCAATATTGTCTTGAGAGTCTACACGCTCCAAGGTGACGTCTCCTCTTTTAATGATTTCTTTAATCAAAGTGTCGTAACACATGTTTGGATTCAAGATGAGACTTAGGAACTATCCCTAGTTCTGTAATGAACTTTTCATCCGAAACATCAACTTGCAGCTTCACTTGCAGTTATATACTTTGTCTTTGTCACTAAACCAACAACTTGTTGCTATTTGGAACCTTTCTAATTCACTGCACCACCTTTCGAGGTAACGACATACCCTAAAGTAGATTTGATGTTGTCTTGGTCAGTCTGAAAACTTGAGTCTGTCTAGTCCTCTAGTTTAATTCAGACCCATCATGTGTCACGATGAAATCCTTAGTGTCAGATAAGTACTTTAAGATGTTTATCACTGTCTTATAGTGATCTTCTCTAGAATATTACTGATCAACATCAAGTCTCGTATATTTCATTGCATACATGATAGTAACTCATGCGGTCTCTCTTTGATTGAGTACAATTTTAGAGAGATACACTCTATGGTTCATCATCATGAGACACCTTTTGGGAGTTTGCCATGATAAACGCCTTTAGGATCTAATGAATATACGTTCCTTGGGTTAAGACGAACATCCCTTTAAATCTATCTATACAGATTTATATCCCCAATGTAGGATGTTCTACCAAAATATTCATGGAGGAATGTTTAGACAACTTTATTTTGATCGATTTTAGCATAGGAATGTTATTCCCTATCAGTAATATATCATCAACATATAATACAAGGAATGAAATAGCGCTTCCACTAACCTTCTTGTACAAACATGGTTCATCTTCGTTTTTGATAAAATCAAACTCCTTGATTGTTTCATCAAAACGAATGTTCCATCTACGAGAAGCTTGCTTTAATCCATAAAAGGATTGTTGTAGCTCATATACATGAATTGCTTCAACCATTGAAACAAATCCATATGACTGTATCATACATACATTCTCCTCTAATAATTTATATTTGAGGAAGGGCGTCTCCACGTTCATTTTGCCAGATCTAGTAATAATAAGCTGCAATCACAAGTAAAATCCAAATGGTCTTGTGCATTACTTCAAAGATCCATTTTAGATTTTATGGTCATTTACCATTTCTTTGAGTCTTAATTACTCATAACATGTTTGTAATTCAATGGATCATCATCATTCATGACGTGTACCTCATCGTCATCCTCTATGACGAATCCATACCTTTCAGGTATCTTCGGTACTCTTCCAGATTTACGAATAGGGTGTTTTACAGTAGGTGTTCTACTTGGACAGGTTCATCCAATTAATCTGTAGTGTTTTGTGGTTCTTGAATTTTTTCAAGGTCTATTTTTCTTCCCACTAACCCCTTCAAGGATAAACTCCTTTTCCAAGAAGGCAGCGTGTTTCGCAACAAACACCTTTTGCTTAGTAGGAGTGTAGAAATAGTATCCCAAACTTTCTTTAGGATATCCCACAAACGTGCACTTATTAGATCTTGTCCCAAGCTTATCATTTTGAAACCTTTTCACATAAGCTGGACATCCCCAAATCTTAACATGCTTAAGACCAGGTTTCCTCCCTGTCCACATCTCATATGGAGTCTTGGGGATGGATTTCGAGGGGACCTTATTTAGTAGATATGTAGCCGTTTCTAGGGCATGACCCAAGAATGATACTGGAAGAACGGTAAAACTCATCATGGAACGAACCATATCCAACAATGTTCAATTTCTCCTTTCAGATACTCAATTTAACTGTGGTGTACCTGGTGGAGTCCATTGTGAGATTATACCATTATCTTTGAGACAATTGAGAAACTCACCTCTTAAGTATTCTCCACCTCGATTTGATTGAAGAATTTTAATACTCTTGCCCGTTTATTTCTCTACTTCACTTTTGAACTCTTTGAACTTTTCAAATGATTCAGATTTATATTTTATTAAATACACATATCCAAATCTTGAGTGATCATCAGTGAAAGTAATAAAATAAGAATACCCTCCCCGTGCATTTGTTGTTATAGGTCCACAAACGTCTGTGTGAACCAATGCTAACAACTCTGTAACTATTTCTCCTTTTACACTGAAAGGAGATTTAGTCATTTTACCCATGAGCCAAGATTCACAAGTTGGATATGATTCATAATCGGATAGCTCTTAGAGCCCATTCTTATGCAACTTGGATAATCTTGTTGCATTGATATGACCGAGTCTACAGTGCAACATATAGGTATAATTAACATTATCTCTTTTCCTTTTCCTAGTTTGTTCTATTTGAAGTATGTTTTCATGCAAGTCAATTATATAAAGTCCATTTCTCAAATTTCCAACACCATATAAAACATTGTTTTTATAAATAGAATAACTGTTATTCTTTATTATAATTTCAAATCCATCCATATCTAATACAAAATTTGAAATAATGTTTCTAATGATATTCAGAACAAAATAACAATTATTTAAATAAATGGACTTGCCCGTAGGCAGTGCTGAACAATAAGTGCCTACAGCTAATGCAACAACCTTTGCTCTATTTTTCACTCGTAGGACAACCTCATCCTTGTTCAGCTTTCTACTTTTGACTAGTCCCTGCACAATATTACATATGTGAGAACCACAGCTGGTATTCAATACCCAAATAGAATTTTGACTTTCAGAAAAATTAATTTCAATTATGAACAAACCTTGATTGGAAGTCAAAGTTTTTCCAAGCTTCTTCTTTGCCAGAAACTTCTTGCAGTTCCTCTTCCAATGACCCGACTCGTTGCAATGGAAGCACATTCCTTTGCTAGCTGGATCAGGCTTCTTTTGTTCCTTCATGTTCACATTGCCCTTAGCCTTCTTAGATTTCTTCTTTTCAGAAGAGACCTTAGGACTCTTCCTTTTCTTGGAAGAATTCACCATTAAGACATGGTTCTTCTTGGATGGGAAGTGACCTTCTGCAGTTTTCAACATGTTAAGTAATTCAGGAAAGCTGACATCTAACTTATTCATGTGAAAATTAACAACGAACTGCGAGAAGGTCTCAGGGAGTGACTGCAAGACCAAGTCTTAACTCAACTCTCCATCCATGACGAACCCAAGTTGTCCAAGGCATTCAATCAAATTGATCACCCTTAGGACATGAGTCTCAAATGCAGTGCCCTCGGTCATCCGAGATCGGAAGAGCTCCTTAGATATCTCATATCTTGCAATCCTACTATGTTCACCATACAACTCCTTGAGGTGAAGCAACATAGTAGAAGCATCCATGTTTTCATACTGACGCTGAAGCTCGTTATCCATGGATGCGAGCATGATGCATTGAGACACAGTTGCATCATCTTGCCACTATATAATGGTGGCAATCTCTTCTTCAGAGACTGTTTCTGGAACAGTTCCAGGGATAAGTGAATTTAGGACATAAGAAATCTTTTCAGCGGTAAGAACTATTCCCAAATTTCTTAACCAGTCCGTGTTATTCGGTCCGGTCAGTTTGTTCGCATCAAGTATGCTACACAGTGAAATTAGTGATTTCGACATTTTTAAATTTCTGTATGTGAGAAAATAACATTTTAGCAAACATTCTTTTAATTAATTTTATATAATAAAATAAATTAGATCTTATTTTAAATTGGTATCTCCCACTATTTTCTTCAAACTATATTACCCTCACTGATATAGTTCGACAACATCTAATTAAAGATTCGCTAATGAGAATAATGATCCCATTTCAAATGTATATAGCCTTGTGTGTGCACAACAAACCATATATAAATAAATAGGTAGACAACTCTTGTCAATTACATCAACATGTAACTTCTTATATTTTACCTCTTAGATCATAATGGTCAAGTGTGTGTACATCCGAACTAAAATGATTTAAGTTAAGTCCAACCTAGCACTCCATATATTCAAAAAAGAAAAATATTGTCCTTGTGTGTGCACAACAAAACAATATTGTTCAATTTTATTTATAAGTATCAAATGTGATTAAATTAATATCTTAAATACTTAATACTTGCCTTGTGTGTGCACAACAAACTCGTATTAAATATTTAATACTCTATTAATTTATCATGCTAGAAGGCGATGTTCGATATTCTAAATATCATTGAACACTTTAGACTTAATATGATTTCTTTGAGGGGTTTGCTATTATTTATCTCATCTTGTTTAGCGCGCATGCACACACACACACACACACACACACACACACACACACATATATATATATATATATATATATAAAATACGCTTCATTTAATTAAAACATGCAAAGCATGTTTGCATAAAATATAATATATATAATACTAGCATGCACATATAGAATACTATATTCTACCCAGATTGATTATGGGCTTTTATTCTAGTTTAGTTCACTTGAGCCACCAAATGAACCAAAAGGTCAAACCTACGAGTGCAAGAACTTAAATTTAAACGTAACTATTACATTTAAACTCGGGCTTCATACAAACGGGTCTTCAAGCACTCCTTGCTCCTTGGTCTCCAATTCTTTAAGATAATTATAACTATTTCTATTATATAAACTATTTAAAATTAAATAGAAACCTTGATTAGCAGTCAAGGGGAAGTACATAGAAGGGAGATAAAATTTTACATCAAGAAAAATTAGAGAAGACGAAGTACGCAGACCCTATTTAATAAAACCCATACATTCAAGCATCCAACTAAAATAAATCCAATAACATTGGTCAATAGTCTCATAATCAATCCTATTTATTATCATACATATCACTATATGCATCAATAATTAAACATTCATCTCATGAATTAAAACCATTCCATATATATATGAGTATCATTTAATGGGCAATTTTAAATTGCATGAAATCCAATTTTAAGATTAAAATAAACTCTTTATTTTAATTATAAATATATTAAGAATATATATATATATATATATATATATATATATATAACTAATCACTTCATTAGTAACATATATATATATATATACTAAAAACTAACAAGTGATCATCACCTGTTACTATATAAATAATAGATACAAAGTCCACCTTTTCCAAAATGTCTCCTGATTCACGTTAACGCCCAGCGAGAGAAAGGAAAGAAAAAATAACCAACCTAAAAGAAAAAAGCTTTCACGATTTTTATTTCAGCTTGCGAATTGGACTTTTTTTTTCTTTCATTAAAAATAATTTTATACAATAAAATTATGCCCAATAAATTATTCTAAATACATACCCATACATATATATGGAATCAAAATAATTAATAATTACATAGAGGTTTGGCTCTGATGCCACTGTTGGGTTTGTACGAAATTGTAGCGCAGTCAAATTGCATAAATTAGCGGAAGCATTGTATATCAGAGTTTAAAAATTTCTACAAAACCATTACCCAAATCATCTTTTATGCAAATTATTAATTTAAAGCGATAAATAAGAAGTTATGGAATCATACCATTGTAGAACGAAGCTTCCACAGGTACGAGTTCAACTCCTTGTTCTTCGTGATCTTCTTGAATTTTTGGGTTAGATTTTTTCCTTTGATCAACGTTAGCCACCCAAGTGTTTGGCCTCTAGAGGTGATCCACTAAGGAAAATGAATTATTCAAGAAGGAGGGTGGTTGGCTAAACCCTAGTTTTTTATCATCTATAGAAAAGGAGTACTCTCTAACAATTGGAATTGCATCAACTGACATCTAACATAAGACTTCTCTTATATAGATATTGGTCAACCATTCTAATCCTATTAGACATAGATTTTTATTTAATTAATTAAACTCCTTTAATTAATTTGCCTCCTAATCTTTTTAGGAATAAATGAGAGTACTAATATTAAAATAATTCCTAAACTCTTTTATAAATTAAAATAATAATAATTACAATAATATTAATAGTACTCATCTTATTAATTTATATTTAATATTTCTAAAATATTAACTAATAAACATTAAGCTATTTATTTTATTCTATCACCATAGATTAAATTAATTACACTTAATGCATTATTAAGATTATGTCATTACCTTCTTAAATAATTATTTTTTTCATTTTATGGTGTGACCCTTTAGGTTCTCCATATTAAACCGATTGTGACTAAATCAATTAGAACAATTATAATCTTATTTAAATAAATAAATTAAACTAATAATCTATTTAAATAAATAATATTTATTCTATAATAGGGATAAGTCTCCCTAGCGATCAACGATTTTTCAGATAATATAGATTTCAACATTAATCATAAAAGAACCTGTGAGTAAATAGTTACTGTACAATTCAATCCTTCCACCATATAATGTCTCAATTAAATATAAGACATGGAATTACTGTCAAGTCTTATTTTATTTAATTATATGTATTTTAATTAGAAAATGTACAACTCCAAATAATGCAAATTAGAAACTCCTTTCTAATTTCATTATGCCTTGGCCACGGACAACTGGGTTGTTATTTAACGAATCACATAGGACATATCTCTTCCTTTACTAGAAGTGATAGATTCTTTATTGATCATTCATTATCTCTATATGTAACTCATTATACCCAAGCATACCCTTTGATATACCCTAAGGGTCTTAAGGAATAAGTCAAAGTATAATTCATTACATACAAGATACTATGATGATCTGAAGTCCAAGGATCACTTGTACTACTATCACATTAGGAATTTCTATTGACAGGCAAGTAAAACTCCATTAGGTATTTCATAGCGAGTCACGTTTAGTGAACTTATTCTCTAATAAGTACCTACATACTTGCTTTAGTGTCTCCACACAAATGATCATGAGATCAATCATTCTCATCCAATGAGCAAGCAACATATGTACCAATCTATTCGGATATACTAATCTCCTTTTTAGTAATCCAACGATTGTGAACTATTTTAGTTTTAAGCTTTCTAAAAATTTAGATCTCGTTAGCATGATTATCATCATGATTCTAAAAGCATTGCTTAAAACTATGTGTTATTTACATATTATAAAAATAACATCATGTAGATAATTAAATGCTTTTAATAAATGAATACTTTTATTAATAAATAAATAAGATCGTTTACAAAGTATATACTTTATCATCATATATGATTGGCTTGTATGCACACTACTTTCATATATTACTTAAGTATTTCTTTAATGCAAAAGGAATAAAATTTTATAACACGTTTCTGAAATCAGAACATTTATATTCATATTCCATATCATTACATTGATATGATCATTCCTAGCATACTTCTATAAATGTCAACATCTATCTCCTAATATCACAAAAGACGGGGAAACACTGTCATACTACCCTTCTAACATAAGCCTACTCGGGGTTTACATAACTATCCCATATCTTGTATATAAGATTAGGATTACATTACATATATACATCACATAAAAACAACTACTACTACTACAAGACTAATAGGTCTCATCCTAACATCTCGCACTCTACTGCGCTCTTGTATTCCACATGCGATATGTGTGCCACTAAATCCCTGCTCATGGTGTGTCGGGTCTGTCCCTGCTCCGTCGGGTAGTGGTATACACCATCAATCACTCTCTCTATGGCTGTGCGAAAAATATCGCCCATCTTGTTCATCTTCTTCTTCTTACATCTCACCTCATCCTCTAAATCTTCTGCTCTATCATTAGCTCCTTCCCACTTCTCCTCGAAGTGGATCATCTCCATCACTTCTAGCTCGAGCTGAGTGCGAAGAGACTCCTTCTCAGCTTTCTCACTCAACTCCCTCTGCTCAAACTCCTCCAGTTTTCTTGCCAAGTCCACATTCTTAGATATCGAACGGTGGAAAGAGTTCCCATCTAAATTCCTGCTTCCTTGCGATAGGCAATCTCCACCTCCATATCTTGCATTTCCAACTTCCTCTGATGATCTGCCTCCCTCAGTTGCTGCAACTCAATCTCTCTCTCATGAGCCTCAGCCTCTAGTTCCTGAACTCGACAGTCTAACTCCAAGATCCGCTCCTCATACTCTCCTAACATCCTATCCTCGAATGTAGCCTCGTCAGAATCTTCAATGGGTTCATTGTCCATGGGTTCCTCTTCAGGATACGACTCCACCTCTATCTTATCCTCGTCGTCAAACTTGGATGGTGCTACTGTCTGCACAGGTTTGGCTACCTAAAGGGGCCTCATACACTACGTGTATATCACGTGGCTGCTCCTCTACTACTCTACTGGGTCCTCCCAAGTCTGTCATCCTACAACCACAAACATAAGACAAACAAACAACAAACTCCATTAGAATGTTAAATAAAATATAAGTTCATTGTATAGAATGAAAATATATTTCATAACACCCTAGGTCTCTAGGAAAACTCTACCTGAGTTTTATCTCCTTCTATCTTCTAAGTTTCTCTAAGGTTATAGTTTGAGGATTCTCGCCCTTAAGGTTTATAACCTAATGCTCTGATACCAACCTGTGACGCCCCCAAATTCGGACACTCATATCTCAAATTCGGTGCATCACGTATTAATTCCAATAACATACTAAAATCTCATGTAACAGAATAATAGAATAATTTACATTGAGTTAATATATATTCGCGTCCCAAGGTCTCGTGACCGTTACTACATCATTTTAATAATTAAACTTAACACATAATCTAAACATAATTTAATCAACCCTTAATACATTATCATAATATTAATAATAGTTTTCCTAATCTTAAAGGACTAAAGTTATTCCGAAGCCTTGCCCTTTCTTTTATCCTTCTCCTAGGTACCGCTTGGCTCTGCCTTAACTGTAATGTTTTTAGGGAAGCAAGAATGAGCATCAAATTTGCCAAGCAAGTAATATAACAATAAGGGTGAACAATATGAAGTTCGAATCTCAAGGTTATAACAGTAAATGATAGTTCAAGAATAATAAGAAGTATCAATAGTTCTCAATGAATGTCACTATGGACTTAAAGATATCTGTCGACGGGGAAAAATCTTTTTGCTTTGGACAGATCTTCCTCTTCTTACGTTTTGTTGTTTTCTACCCTTATCTGTCTTATCTGTTTTATGAAGGGTGAAGATTTTTAGGGAAAGGCCAATATGTATCATGTCGACGATTTGAAAGGTTTACAGAGTCGCCAGTTGGTATAATTAAAATGATTGTACCGACTCAACCGTGTTTTGTTTGATTTTGCAAGTACGCCCAATTACTGGACACTACCAAAACTTGGCCTTGAAACCGATATTCTTAATGTTCGGGGCTTGGTTAAGCGGGGGAAAGGTGTTAGGCACCCCTCTACTCTCGTGAAACACGGTATCGCATCTTTTTAAAATTTCCCTTTTAAATTGCAATGTGTGTGTATGCTGAAAGTAATTGAGCCTATGTTTGTTTGATTTGAAAGTAGTGTCATGCTTCGTTGTACCTATATACGAAGGGTTTGATTGGTTTAAAAAGTCCTTTTATTTTGACAAGATATGAAAATGATGTTTTGAAATATGGTTTTCAAACCCTTTCGCTCACATAGGAATTGAAGCATATCGATACTTCCATTTTATTCTTTTCGGCCTTTGGCTCGATTTGAATGTTTATTGTCGGGATGCGAAGCATCCTCGACCCTGGCATGTATATACAAGTGCTTGTTTTCTTATGGGCATGACAGCCATCGAAGTGACTCTAGCACTGCAAACCATATTTCACTATGTTTGAGTCCTTAAATTCGGATAACCATTTTAAGGTCCATCGGATGTACATTTTACAGTAAAACTGGCAGGATATGTTTACAATGTGGAGTTTGTCCATCGTAGAAATCAGATTCAAATCATTGTGATCGCTAATCCCACGATTCCTAGGCTCACAGAAAATGGCCAAGAAAACCTGCACAACACAGATATTCACAGGAAATACAAATTGTACTCTAGACGTCTGAAAAAAAAAGGATTCATCACTCAAATCCTTGCATGCGCGTAGGCAAAGCTTTCCGTTCCCACTAGATATGAATCTAGGGTCGCGAGATTGCTTTAATATTTACAAAACTAGAAAAAACTAGATTTAAATAAATCTTAGCCATTCTAGCTTCCTGGTTCCGGTTGGACCTATTTTGAACCGTTTGAAAGTTAGAAATGGCTAGATTTAGATAAATCTACTTCGCAAAAATTTACATTAAAATAAATGCATATCAAATGAACATTTAAAATAGATATTTAATCACAATGAGCAAAGAATATATATATATATATATATATATATTTATATATATATAAAAGCTGTAAAGGGCCACAGATTTTCAATCCAGGTCTGATTGAAATAGAAATATATATATAAAAGCTATAAAGGGCCACAGATTTCCAATTCAGGCCCGACAGAAATTTATCCCACCATTTAATAGAAAACTCACGAGCCACATAGGTCAATTGACTAATATGATTGTGAGTGATAATTGACTTGTCCTTGTCTAACTCAAGATTAATTTCAGTAGTAGGAGAATAAAAACCATAATTCCATTTAAGGATCCATGAAACTTTATATTTACTGATAAACTGAAGAAGAACTGGAATACAATCATTTTTAAGATTGCAAGGACTTCGACAGGAAAAAGGTTAAGGACTGACTGGAGCTCAATGGGTAAGACACTATAAGTGAGACCAAATCTTTCCCACAATAGAGTAAACCAATGAGGAATTTGACTTTTAAATTTGTGGCCAAATTGAACGAACCACGAATGACTGAAAGAGGGAGTTTGGAACAAGAAGACTCTGTTCCAAGCTTCCATATAATCATAATAGCAAAACTGGCTATTGTGATTATCTAACTGACGAAGATCAGACAGATGATTACCCCAGTCAGACATGAAAGTAATCTGTTTAATGTATAGAGAATGATAGATGATTTTAGAACTATCATTTCTATCAAAAATGGATTTAACATGGATTGACTGTGTTTGGAGAAGAATATCCTTATAATACACGAGGGATTTATAAGGAGCAAGAGGAAGAAAGTGCTAACCAGTTGGGAAGAACTGGGCAGCTAATTTAACTGGATCGTCAATGGATTTCATATAAGATTCAATATGAAATAAATTGACTGAAAAAATGGGGACATACTGAGAATGAGTTTGTTGACCAAGGTTAGGGTTAGTAGAGGAAGACGAAGCAAAGGGATCAATGGGCCTAGGTGACTGGGCCAAAACCATATTGTAAGGCTTTGGAGCAGTACCAAGAACAGTATACCTATTAGCTACATCAATAGGAGTAACAGGGGTAACTGGATGAGGGATTACAGCTCCCTTGGGCTTTTGACTTGGGCCAGGAGGGGGTCGAACTACATTGTTCCCACCTCTCACACTCATTTCTCTTGAGTACCTAAATTAATAAATTCTCTTGTAAGAAAATCAGGAATAGAATTTTGACTTCCTTTAATATATTCAATATCAAAATCGAAAATGCTTAAAAGAGATTGCCATCGGGCAAAAATGTGTTTAGCAGCAATGTTTTTAACATCTTTTTCTAAAATATATTTAGCTGACTTACAGTCAATTCGAACCAAAAATCTTTGATTTAATAAATTATTTTGAAATTTACTAATGCATAAAACTAAAGCTAAAATCTCTTTTTTAGTTGTACTATAATTAACTTGAGCCTGATTCCACGCACCAGAATGAAATCGAACAATTTGTTCAGAGGAAGAAGGAGTTAATTTCTGCTTCAGAATGCCACCAAAACCAATTTCAGAGGCATCAGTTTTAACAATTTTAAATGCAGATTCATTGAAAATGCCAAGGCAAGGCAAAACCTTAACATATTTTTTAACTTGTTGGACGATGGAAGAATGCTCATCAGTCCGGAGAGGAGGGTTTTTCTGTAAACGGTGAAACAATGGTTTACAGATTTTTCTAAGGTTTTGATAGAATTTACCAACATAATTCAGAGATCCTAAAAACCGCTGAAGTTGAGTTTTGTTAATGATTTTATCTGGGAATTTATCTGCGAATTGAATAACTCGTTAAATAGGATGGACTAGACCATGATGAATATCATGACCTAGAAATTTAACTTTTGTTTGGAACAAACTACATTTTGTAGGGGACAGAACCAAACCATTTACTTTGATTGCCTTGAAGAACGAATTCAAATGTTTGAAGTGTTCGTCGATTGACTTGGAAAAAACTAAAATATCATCAATGTAAACAATGATGAAATGACTGAATGGATTCAAAATTTCATTAAGAATATTTTGAAATTCACTAGGGGCATTATTAAGACCAAAAGCTTGAACAACCAATTCATAATGACCAAAGGGAGTGGTAAAAGCAGTTTTATACCTATCGCTAGGATGAATACTAACTTGCCAAAACCCTGACTTGAGGTCGAATTTACTAAAAATGGTAGCATTACTAAGCCAACTTAGGAGATCTTCTTTGTTAGGTAAAGGATACATAATCCATTCTAAGACCTTATTAAGGGGCTTGTAATTAATAACTAGTCTGGGAACTCCTCTTTCTTTCTCAGCTTCATTATTAACATAAAAGGCTGGGCAAGACCAAGGGGATTTACTATATTTTGTTAAACCTTTTGCAAGTAGATCATTAATTTCTTGTTTGCAAAGCTCCATTTGCTGATGACTCATCTGAATAGGTCTAGCCTTAGTAGGAATCAAGTGTTCTCTAAATTCCTTAGCATATGGTAGCCTAACCATATGCTTCCTTCTATGCCAGAAGTCATTAGAAGAATCAGCACAGAGGTTTTTAGTCATAAACACTCGAAATTCTTTGATTTTATCTTGAATCTTTTCAAGAAGGAGAAGATCTTCTACCTATTTATATTTAATTTTTTGTTTTAAGAATTTTAACTGTGAAGTTTTACAGCTTAACAGATTTAACTATTTTGAAATAGATTCATCTTGAATAAATTTCAAATCTCTTTCTTTGGGTTGAGTAATGAATTCAAACACTACTTTCTGACCCAAATGTTCAGTCGTTAAACCATTATTACTAGTAATAAATGGATATAATAAATATATAAACGGGAGTCCCAAAATAATCTTATTTGTCAAGTTGCAAATTAAAACAAAAGAAGTTTTAAAACACATATTATCTTGGCAAATATGAACTTTAGGAAGTTTATATTTTATTTCCATCATACTACCATTAGCAGAATTTAATCGTTCACTAGTTTTTTTATAGAACTTAGTTGGTATCAAACCTTCTTGAATGCAATTAAGATCCGCACCAGTATCAACTAGAGCAGGAAGTTGAATTACAAAAGTTCTATCAATAACTAGACGAACAATAATATACCATTTTTGAATAGTAATGTCTTTTAACCTTTTTAATGAATTACCATGAACCATAAGAATTGGCTCATCTTCTTTGACATTAGAAGATTCAGCCTCTTCATTATTTTCTAATGAATCAGATATGTGAAGCTCTAAACTTTTAGTTGTCAAAGTAGCCATTTCTTTGCGTAACTCAGAAATCTCAGTCTTAAGACTCGAAATTTTCTTCTTCAGTTTATTGACTTCTTGGTTTAACTCGGGAAGGGTTACTTCTCTATCCGGGATTTTAAATCTTTCAAGAGTTTTATTAAGGCTAATGATAGGCTTATCTTTACCCTTAATGACCTTATTCTTACCAGAATTATTCTTAGAGAATAATTCCTTTAACTGTTTCATGTACTGCAATTTTAACTCTTTGTCAGTAATTTTACTAATTAACTCAATTAACAAAGAGCTCTATTGGCTTTCTTTGCTAAGAACATTAATAGTTTTGCAGCAATCAAATCTGCAATTATCAGTACAAAGAGTGACTTCATTTTCTTCACTGCATGTTTGATTATCTTCATCATTACTAGAGGAATAAGGAATATCAGAATAAATGTTACTATCAACATCATTCTCTATCCTTATTAGCTCTAAGAATAAATGTTCATATCAGTGTCTTCGACAGAAATATTCAACTGACTCAATTTCTGTTTAATTTTACACTCACTCTTGTAATGACCCTTTTTACCACAATTATAACAAGTAATTTTACTCTTATCTTGAGACTTAGAAGTAGATTTTTTACTATGTGATTTCTTTCGTGACTTGGGTTTTTCATAATAATTGTCTTGATTTTTTGACTGACTAGACCGCTTCTTATGATGCTTACCAATTTTGCGTTTTTTAATTTGTTTCTTCCGATGCTTTCTTCTAGAGGGAGCAACAAGAGGTAAATCATATTGTTCGCAAAACGTGCCAAGCTCATACTTAGCCTTTTTTTATCTTTACTAGCTTGTTTGGAAATTTTAAAATCAATACACATTTTTAAACCAATCTTTTGGATATAGCTAATTATGTCACCATAAGTCAGGTTATCATAATCAATATATCCAAGCGTTTTGCTAAGTTCTTCTCTAACTTTGTGAGCAAACAAATTAGGAAGACCATTAACAAATTTCTCTTTCCAGAAAGGTTTGTTACTATCACTACGCATCATGACTCAAGAAATAAAAACATATTTGTACCACCTAAAATTACTTAGAGTGGGACAAGTGAGATTACTTAACTGATCATGAATTCTTTCAGTGATATTACTGGGGGTTCCAATAAAATATTTTATTGTAGTGAAAATTAATGTGTTAATACCATCTGGAATACCAAAACTAATATTTTCTCTGAAGATAGGCTGTCCATTGTCATCTAACTAGCGAGCATGAATTATAGAATTCCTTGCATCTTCATCAAGGTGTTTTTTCCACCAAGAACGAAGAACACCAGTGAAACCATTAGTTAATATTTTAACTATTTCAGGCTGTGTCAGACTGCTGAAAGCTATAATATAACTATTGGCAACCATAGATAAATGATTTATTTTAGTAAGTATTTGGTGTTCACTAAGACCATCAATATTCCATTCATAAATTTTATTAGAAGAGACAGAAAATTGATTATCTAGATTCTTTTCCTCATACTGGAGATCAGGAGGAGTGGGTCTAGAGTACCAATTTTTTGTAATACTAGCGTTATTAAAGGTTAGCTTGTTTAATTATTCATTAAGATCTGGGATAGAGGCAATTTTAGATTTAATATCTGATTGACTAATACTTTCATCATCAGATTATTCAATCTGATCGATGATAGCAATAGTTCCACTGGCTTCACCCGAACTTGAACCAATCTTTTTAAGTAACTTGTCAATAGTTTTGACTAGGTCAGAATCTTTATTAGGCAATCCCATTCCTTCTCTTTTTTCTAGGAGAGTTAATAAAGGCTAATCTAATTTTTTATCAGGATTTTTAACCATAGAATGATCAAATTTTTCTTTAATTTTATCTAACTGTTTACCAATTGTAGCCAAATACTGATTAGTAAAATTATTTTGTTCAATAATTTTTTTTTCATCAGTTTTTTCATCAGCAACTTTGAATGGACTGGCAACAACTGAAGTATTTTTAACATGTAAAAGAATAGTTTCCAAAGGAGGATGACTTGCTAAAAATTTAGATTTATCCTCTTTTGTCCACTGACTTTTAGTAAGAACTTTACATTGTGAATGATATTTTTCATACCAATCATAAAATATAAGGTTCTCTTGATTAATCTTAATAAATTTTTTTCATTTATTAACTATTTTGTCTCTGTCATGCTTATCGTACTTCTTACGAAAAGTATGCCTTTTATATTTATTAGATATGGAATTAAAATCTGCAACCAGATTGTCCCAATCTAATTTAAATGCTTTAGTAATGACTCTTAACTGATGATTAATAGGGGCTTCAAAATCTGAAAGGGTCGGTCCTACAGAAGTAGTAGGAGAAATATCTTGTTCTTCTTCTACTAGATTAGTAGGAGTATAACAAGGATGACTGGTTTGACCCTGGTTTAAAACTCCTTTCATTTTAATATCAGGAATAAAAAAATCACTTATGACTTCAGTATCTCTTCTGAAAATAACCGAAGGAACTGAGGAATTAGTAAATTCTTCTATTATCAAAGGTCTTCTAGTACGTTCAAAATTAACTCTGACAGTACCATCAGAAAATTGTTTAATATTTTCTAAATTCAACAAATTATTAATAACTGGTTTTTGTAGAATTTCTTGAGGTAAAATCCACATGACTAGGCAGCGTAATATCCTTCTAAAGAATAGCCCTTGGAGTTTGGAAATTAGCATTACTAGTACTACTTTGAACTAAAACAGTGTGATCTTTTGGGCTTTTATTAAGAGCATGAATGTTTAACTTGGTTTTCATAACTTTATAATAAATTATGTAAATTAAGGCTATAGGTTGTGAACCCTTAATCATATGAGTTATCTCACCTACAGTCTTAATATTCAGAGTTAATGCTTTTAATAAGTTAACATCACTTAAACTCAAAGGAAGATCAGGAAAGTAATTGAAATGGATAGGTCCATCATGCAAACTCGATTCCATGATGCCAATAATGCTAGGAGCATAGTTAAGGTATCGTGCATCTCTAAGACATAAAAAGATGCTTGAGTTTATTCCTTTAATAGATAAAGGCTTGACTGCGACCTGAACTAAACCAATATGTATAAAATTATAACCTTTCTTTCTATGTTTGTTAATAACATCAGAAGAAAGAAGGTTACAATTTTCATATTCTTTGTTGATCGCATAGACACGTTCAACCGTTTTAACATTATAATTAGTTTTAAAATTATCAATAAAGGTTGACTGATAAATCTCTTTAGGAGACACACTAGGTATGTTCCAATTACTAAGAGTTTGATTAATGTTTTCGTAACTATGCTCTTCCTGGTTGACTATGTCTGGAATCGAAGGCAGGGCTGATCTATTACTAACTGAAGAACTAGACCTGAATAATTTACTCATTTTAAAAAATTAAAAATCTTTAATAATTCTATGTTCTTCCATATATACCCTTCTTTTCTTAAGCAGAAACATACTTATGTCCTAGGTCAAACACCCGACACTGCTCCACACTGAGACTTACAAAGGGCAAAAAGACCGAGGCGAACACGATGTTCTACAGAAAGAGCTTACGTGATTTCTTGAACAAAGAATCAAAAAAAAAATTGATTTTCAAAAATGACTTTGATTAAGCAGATAAATTTTTTTGATTCTTTATCTGCTTAATCAAAGTCATTTTTGAAAATCAAATTTATTCTGATATTCCTTATTCCTCTAGTAATGATGAAGATAATTAAACACACAGTGAAGAAAACGAAGTCACTCTTTGTACTGATAATTACAGATCTGATTGCTGCAAAACTATTAATGTTCTTAGCAAAGAAGACCAAGAGAGCTCTTTGTTAATTGAGTTAATTAGTAAAATTATTGACGAAGAGTTAAAATTGCAGTACATGAAACAGTTAAAGGAATTATTCTCTAAGAATAATTCTGGTAAGAATAAGGTCATTAAGGGTAAAGATAAGCCTATCATTAGTCTTAATAAAACTCTTGAAAGATTTAAAATTCCGGATAGAGAAGTAACCCTTCCCGAGTTAAACCAAGAAGTCAACAAACTTAAGAAGGAAATTTCGGGTCTTAAGACTGAGATTTCTGAGTTACGCAAAAAAATGGCTACTTTGACAACTAAAAGTTTAGAGCTTCACATATCTGATTCATTAAAAAATGATGACGAGGCTGAATCTTCTAATGTCAAAGAAGATGAGTCAATTCTTATGGTTTATAGTAATTCATTAAAAAGGTTAAAAGACATTACCATTCAAAAATGGTATATTATTGTTTGTCTAGTTATTGATGGAACTTTTGCAATTCAACTTCCTGCTCTAGTTGATACTGGTGCGGATCTTAATTGCATTCAAGAAGGTTTGAAACCTACTAAGTTATATAAAAAAACTAGTGAACGATTAAATTCTGCTAATGGTAGTATGATGAAAATAAAATATAAACTTCCTAAAGTTCATATTTGCCAAGATAATATGTGTTTTAAAACTTCTTTTGTTTTAATTCGCAACTTGACAGATAAGATTATTTTGGGACTCCCGTTTATATATTTATTATATCCATTTACTACTAGTAATAATGGTTTAACGACTGAACATTTGGGTCAGAAAGTAGTGTTTGAATTTATTACTCAACCCAAAGAAAGAGATTTGAAATTTATTCAAGATGAATCTATTTCAAAATCGTTAAATCTGTTAAGCTATAAAACTTCACAGTTAAAATTCTTAAAATAAGAAATTAAATATAAACAGGTAGAAGATCTTCTCCTTCTTGAAAATATTCAAGATAAAATCAAAAAACTTTGAGTGTTTATGACTAAAAACCTCTATGCTGATTCTCCTAATGCCTTTTTGCATAGAAGGAAGCATGTGGTTAGGCTACCTTATGCTAAGGAATTTAGAGAATACTTGATTCCTACTAAGGCTAGACCTATTCAGATGAGTCATCAGCAAATGGAACTTTGCAAGCAAGAAATTAATGATCTACTTGCATAAGGTTTAATAAAACATAGTAAATCCCCTTGGTCTTGTCCAGCCTTTTATGTTAGTAATAAAGCTGAGAAAGAAAGAGGAGTTCTCAGACTAGTTATTAATTACAAGCCCCTTAATAAGGTCTTAGAATGGATTAGGTGTCCTTTACCTAACAAAGAAGATCTCCTAAGTCGGCTTAGTAATGCTACCATTTTTAGTAAATTCGACCTCAAGTCAGGTTTTTGGCAAGTTAGTATTCATCCTAGCGATAGGTATAAAACTGCTTTTATCACTCCCTTTAGGTCATTATGAATGGGTTGTTCAAGCTTTTGGTCTTAAGAATGCCCCTAGTGAATTCCAAAATATTCTTAATAAAATTTTGAATCCATTCAGTCATTTCATCATTGTTTACATTGATGATATTTTAGTTTTTTCCAAGTCAATCGACGAACACTTCAAACATTTGAATTCGTTCTTCAAGGCAATCAAAGTAAATGGTTTGGTTCTGTCCCCTACAAAATGTAGTTTGTTCCAAACAAAAGTCAAATTTCTAGGTCATGATATTCATCGTGGTCTAGTCCGTCCTATTCAACGAGTTATTCAATTCGCAGATAAATTCCCAGATAAAATCATTGACAAAACTCAACTTTAGTGGTTTTTAGGATCTCTGAATTATGTTGGTAAATTCTATCAAAACCTTAGAAAAATCTGTAAACCATTGTTTCTCCGTTTACAGAAAAACCCTCCTCTCCGGACTGATGAGCATTCTTCCATCGTCCAACAAGTTAAAAAATATGTTAAGGTTTTGCCTTGCCTTGGCATTTCCAATGAATCTGCATTTAAAATTGTTGAAACTGATGCCTCTAAAATTGGTTTTGGTGGCATTCTGAAGCAGAAATTAACTCTTGATTCCTATGAACAAATTGTTCGATTTCATTCTGGTGCGTGGAATCAGGCTTAAGTTAATTATAGTACAATTAAAAAAGAGATTTTAGCTTTAGTTTTATGTATTAGTAAATTTTAAAATGATTTATTAAATCAAAGATTTTTGGTTCAAATTGACTGTAAGTCAGCTAAATATATTTTAGAAAAAGATGTTAAATATATTGCTGCTAAGAACATTTTTGCCCGATGGCAATTTTTTTAAGCATTTTCGATTTCGATATTGAATATATTAAAGGAAGTCAAAATTCTGTTCCTGATTTTCTTACAAGAGAATTTATTAATTCAGGTACTCAAGAGAAATGAGTGTGAGAGGTGGGAACAATGAAGTTCGGCCCCTTCCTGGCCCAAATCAAAAGACCAAGGGAGCTGTAATCCCTCATCCAGTTATCCCTGTTACTCCTATTGATGTAGCTAATAGGTATACTGTTATTGGTACTGTTCCAAAGCCTTACAATACGGTTTTGGCCCAGTCACCTTGGCCCATTGATCCCTTTGCTTCGTCTTCCTCTAGTAACCCTAACCTTGGTCAACAAACTCATTCTCAGTATGTCCCCATTTTTTCAGTCAATTTATTTTATATTAAATCTCATATGAAATCCATTGACGATCCAGTTAAATTAGCTGCCCAGTTCTTCCCAACTGGTTGGCACTTTCTTCCTCTTGCTCCTTATAAATCCCTCGTGTATTATAAGGATATTCTTCTACAAACATAGTCAATCCATGTTAAACCCATTTTTGATAGAAATGATAGTTCTAAAATCATCTATCATTCTCTATACATTAAACAGATTACTTCCATGTCTGACTGGGGTAATCATTCGTCTGATCTTCGTCAATTAGATAATTACAATAGCCAGTTTTGCTATTATGATTATATGGAAGGTTGGAACAAAGTCTTCTTGTTCCAAACTCCATCTTTCAGTCATTCGTGGTTCGTTCAATTTGACCACAAATTCAAAAGTCAAATTCTCATTGGTTTACTCTATGGTGGGAAAGATTTGGTCTCACTTATAGTGTCTTACCCATTGAGCTCCAGTCAGTCCTTAACCTTTTTTCCTGTAGAAGTCCTTGCAATCCTAAAAATAATTGTATTCCAGTTCTTCTTTAATTTATCAGTAAATATAAAGTTCAATGGATCCTTAAATGGAATTATGGTTTTTATTCTCCTACTACTGAAATTAATCTTGAGTCAGACAAGGACAAGTCAATTATCACTCGCAATCATATTAGTCAATTGACCTATGTGACTCGTGAGTTTTCTATTACATGGTGGGATAAATTTAATATTTATCGCATTATTGGTCAAGTCTAGAAGGAATTTTCGGTAAATCCTACCCCTATTACATCTGTTCCTCCCAAGAATTCTTCTTCTAGTAAATCCAAAAAATCTTCTCACACAAAATTAGATTTTTTAGATATTGATCATTGTTCTAGTGCTGAGTTAAAAAAATTAGCTCGCCTCATTCAAAAACGAGTTGATAAGTTTAGTGAGGATAGCGTTCCTTCAATTTGCTCTTCATCTTTGTCAAAATCCAGTCAAGAAGCTTCTAGTCCTGATGATCCATACGCATCATTAGCCTCCAAGATGCTCAGGATCCTTTTGCCTAGGATGCCTACAGTTATATAAGTTATCAAGCGGCAGACAGAGACTGTTGCTTTCAAAATAGTCGATCATCAACGCGTGCTCCTTTTTCAAAAGTAGCCGAAAGTTAAAGTAAAGTCGGTTTATTTTTTAGCTGAGTCATGTTTTCTTTGTCGGCCATCTGGTCGTTTTAGTCAAAAGTTGTAATAATGCGTCTGTATTTTATTCAAAAGTTGTATTAATGCGTCTGTATTTAGTCAAAAGGATCAATAATGCTTTTATCTTTTGTAAAAGCATTACTGTTCTTAAATAGTTAAAGATGTTTTGTAAATATTAAGTTGTAATCAGTATGCCTTTTCTTATCCTATATAAGAGAAGTGAAGTGATTTGTACAAGGCAGGATTAGAAATCCATTAAAGAGTTTTGAAAGACTCAGATTCCCATCTGACTAATCTTTAACCCTCTTGTCTTCTTCTTAGTTATACCATGTTAGGTTTTCTATAATCGAGTCTACTTGTAAGTTATCTGTTTGTAAATATTTTCATTTAATAAAAGTTTATTTATTTAAACTGTTATTAATTCATATGAACAGCTGTTATCATTTCTTATAGTTATACTATAGTTGTGATTCAGATTGTATGCGCCACTCTTTTCTCTCTCTCTCTCTCTTTCTTATCTTCTATACTTCCGCCCTTTTGGTATCATATATATATATATATATATATATATATATTTATAAAAGCGGTAAAGAGCCACGAATTACTCCAGGCTCGACAGAAAGGTAAATATATATATAAAAGCGTTAAAGAGCCACGAATTACTCTAGGCTCGATAGAAAAGTAAATATATATATATATATATATATATATATATATATATATATAAAAGCAATAAAAGGCCACAAATTTCCAATCCAGGCCCAACGAAGTCAGAAAAATTATATATATATATATATATATATATATATACAAAAGTAGTAAATGCCACAGATTTGCAATCCAGGTTTAACTGAATTGAAAGTTAGTATATATATAGTCAATTAAATATATAATAAAGCTGAAAAAGCCACGAATTAGCAATCCAGGCTGAAAAAGTTACTATATATATATATATATATATATATATATATATATATATATATATATATAAAAGCGAGTAAAAGCCACGGATTAACGATCCAGGCTGTGCAAATGAAAATATATATATATATAATTATATATACTAAAAAGTAAGTTAAAAAGGCCACGAAACTGAGTTCCGGGCAAAACTAAAAGATGAAACTTTATATGCACGTTCACATATACGTAATAAAGTAAGAAATAACTTCTGATCGTAAAAAAACTTACAATGGACTGCTCCACGGGCTTTTTGCCACTCGGTGGGCTTCAAATGAACGTTTCCACAGGTTAATTTTTGGTATATTGTAGAATATACATATGCAAACGTATTGAAAGAATAAAATCTAGGTTTGGAGTACTAGAAATAGGGCTAAGGTTCGAAATGGGCGGAGTTTCAGAGCGTTTTCTATTTACTTTTTCTCTTTTTTTGCAAGGGTGGGGGGTCTCATTTATGGACCCAAATGGTAGCGGTTGCACTCGTGGCAGCCGCGACTCTACCTGCGGCTCCTCGAGTGTGGCCCACTTCGGTGGGTCTCGTCTTCTCGAAGTACGTGCACTCCGAGCAACGCGATGTTAGGTTTGAACCTTCATAGCTTTTGATCCGGGCTTCCGTTTGAGGCGTGCTATACCTTTCTGGAAAGCCCTTTTCGAGAGAGACACAATGACATAAGGCTTGACCTTTTTCGAGTCCAGAAAGAAGGGTTTATGACCAGATCTTTATTTTTTTGCATTCTATCCATTGAGTTGTATTGTGCTGCTTTCACTCGGGATCGATGTTATGGCTCTTTCAGACCCTCATTGCATCAATTTGGCTTGATTTTGACTTGATTTGACTTTAAGTCTGTAAAATAACCGTTTTGCCCTTCCAGGGGTCGTCTCTTGTGTTGGCCAAGTTTTTGACTGTTTTATCGGGGTTGTCTCCATGGTTTAGTCCTAGCCAACTCTGTTCTTCCTCAGGGTTATCTCTGAGGTTGATTTGGTCTCCTAGGGTTGTCTCTGGAGATGATTTGATGCTTCAGGGCCGTCTCTAAAGGTTGATTTGATCTCCCGGTGTTGTCGCCGGGGCTTCTCTACCTCCTGGGGTTGTCGTCGGGGTTTGACTTGACATTCCGGTTCTACCGAGGCTTGACTTGACATCCCGATATTGTGACCGGGGTTGAGTTTGATCGCCCAGTGTTGTCGTCGGGGTTACTGTACCTCCTGGGGTTGTCGTCGGGGTTTGACTTGACATATCGATTCTCCTAGGGCTTGACTTGACATCCTGGTATTGTGACCAGGGTTAAGTTTGACCTCCCGGTGTTGTCGTCGGGGTTGCTGTACCTCCCGGGGTTGTCGCCGATGTTTGGCTTAACACCCCGATTCTATCGGGGTGAAAAAGATGGTTTTTCCCTCCTGTAGGGTTAGTAACAGGAATGCAAAATTTTGAGTGTTTACAGATGCCCCTCTTTATCATGTTTATGCAATGCAATGGAATGAACAGGATAAAGACTGCTAGACACTGAAAATATGACATATGCAAATATAACACAATGCATGATGTGTAATGTTACGAATGTTATATACCCTCGTGGTATAGGCTATTACTGGTTGTTCACGTCATTTTGTGTTGGGGATGACCTCATCCGTGATAGCCTTCACTGAATTCTCTTGCTGCCTACTCGAACGATAGTTTGCATCGGTCAATTGAACCATCGAACTTTCTCGGTGTCCCAGATGGGGGTGCTTCTCTTTTAATGAGTGACCTTATTGTGGATTTCGGATGCCTGTCCTGATGATAGCTTACACCAGTTTACATCATCAGATCTTTCTTGATGCTACGTTAGAGTTGTTGCCAACGATTTGGATTACTGTTCGGTTGACGCAGACATTTCTATCGGAGGTAAAAGTTTCATGATCTACTAGAACAATAGTTGACAATGATTTGACCATTACTGAACCTACTCGATGCCAACCCAAATGGTAGTTTACACGGTCAATTGATCCACCGATCCTCCTCGGTGCTCCTGCTGGGGATTTATATAATAGATTCCATCATCTGTCCTCTATGGGGAGAAATATCTTTTTGAACCTCATCACCGGCTCATTTCCAATGCCTCGTTGGAGTTTTCGCCAATAGCTTGTCAGGTCAGGTACTCTGACCTTCGCTAAAGTAGTTTCCAATAGCTTTAATCACCGGTTTGTTCCAGATGCTTTACTGGAGTTGTTGACAATAGCTTGCAATGTCAGATCTAATCAATCTCGATGTGGGCATAACTTTCTGATAAGTCACACCCTCGGACTAATCTGAACACTTTGACGCGTTCAAAACCTGCTTTCCACAATGCCAGACCTTCTCGATGCACAGATAGAGGCAGTTTTAAGTAGTTTTTTTAGCAGTTTCCATCATCGGCACTAAGAATACCACATCAGGGCTTTTACCAATGGCTTATAAGAGATTCCTTTCTTCGTCAGAACTTGACGCTTAAAATTAGAGTTTCAGGCCAATCCGCTCAATCGCGTAGCAGTTTTTTCCTTTATTTGACTTTTCAGCTTCTGTAAACTCCATTTCAACTCTAATTGGACCGAACTGGAGGGGGTGGGACCCACCTTAGGGAGCTACAGGTCCACTTGCAGCTGCTGCAAGTGGAGCTGCTACTCCTTGTGAGTATAACTTGGGCACCCGAGGCTTTCAAAATTCATTTTTAACTTTGAAATCTAAAGAAAATCCAAAATTTCTTCTTCAGATGTACAGAGTTTTGGATGCTTTTTTCAAATTCCCTCACCGTACAAACGTTCTGCACATCTCTTGTAACGTTTACATCTTTTCTTTTCCAGTTTTGACCGTTAGAATGTTAAATATCATATAGTATGCTTCTAAACACAATATAGTGAATAGGCGTGCCTATATGACTTGATAAAAATTTTTGACTTAGTGAATATGCATATTTTACTACATTAAACGTTCTGAGGTAAAAAAAAATTAATTTCTGAGACGGTCATTTGGCGCCCTTTTTGACCAGTTTACTCACCCTTTTTGAGGCCGAATGAGGCTGGATTTTTAACTACAAATACACATGGTAATTTTTTATTTTTTTCATAAATACTAACTATTTATGTCTTTGGGGTAGGTGTGCTACTAAATGGCCACCTAGTCATGCCTATGTGCATGCGGATAGTCCATTTTACAAAGGAGACTCTGGCAATTTTTTTTAAAAGCCTGAATATATAATGAACATACAATTTTGGCTCTACTGAGGATTTTTGTTAACTAATGCATTCTTTAGGACTTAAAAATGCATGAAGTAATGATTTAATTTAATAAGCCACAGGTTTAAGGCTTAGCTCACCCTTTCTAAGGTGATTTGGAGACTTTGTCCAGGTTATGGAGCCAGATAGACCGGGTAGCGCTAGCAGGGTTACTTCAGGTGTTAGGTAGAGGAGATCTTTTGATGTTCCTCAACCTCGTCCAGCCCGACTGCCTCGCCAGTTGGCTGAGTCTATAATTCGTCAGATTCGGGCTGAGCTGCCAGATGATGTGGATGACGAGGATGTTCTATTTGTGGATCCTGCCCTAGCTCATGCTCCACGTAGGGAGCTTCCAGCCATCACTGTGCCGATTTCAGAGCTGCTAGGCAATTTGAGATGCCATCCATCGATATACCTTCACGCCAATGAGGTGACTGAAGTTTTCATTCTGGATATCTCTTTCTTTTGCCATTTCAAGGCACAGGTTTAATGTGGACCGGCTAATTGATGCAGGTTCCTGGCTTCACGTAGCCCAAGGGGAATTGGTTCAGCGTCCACTACTTATATCATACTCTGCATCCGGAGTATCAGGCCATCGTCAACACTTGGGGGTTTGAGGCCTTCTTTTCTATTCCTCCCTGCCGTTGCCCCTGGGGTTATCTGAGGGCTTTGTCTGAGCGCTGGTTCCACCAGACCCAGTCTCTTCATATATTGGACTGTGAGGTGATGATGACACCTATGGATTGGAGGTTCATCACCGGGATAGAGTTTGCAGGCTAGCCAGTGCCGTTGGTGGTTGACATTTCACCTGCTGCCGTTCACTTCCTTTTGGGAGTTCATGCGACGATCAAGGGTCGGACTGTCCGTTTTGGTCCCTTGAGTGTAGAATGCCCAGAGCGGGGCTTTGACTGAGCCTCTGCCTGATGATCAGAGGGTTAGAGATCACATCCTTTGGCAACTATTGTTGGTGATCATTAGTGGTTGTTTCATTGCAGACAACTCCTCGACGGTGTCTTTTTCACTGGTCAGCGATACTCGATTCGTGGAGCGCCTCAATGATTTTGATTGGGGTACCTACACCTTTGCTTAATTTCTTTGCGGGATGCACCTACGCTTTTAGGGCGTGACGGGGCTTGGCTAGGCTTTTATTCTTTCCTGTTGGTGAGTACTTTCTCTTTTCCCCTTTCAACTTTCCTTATTTGTGTTTATTAGTCTTTACCACTGAGGACTTTTGATCTTTGCATTGCCAGTTTTGGGCATATGAGAGGCTCCCTTGCCTACACCCAGCCACTACCTTGGGCCTGGAGACCTATCCGAGGGGACGACGCTGTCATCACTCCACTTTGACGGAGGTCCCTATAGCAGAGGGATTTACCAACTCCCGCTTACAGCTAGAGCTGTTGACGACCGATTCAATCTCGTGGGTTCCTTACACCTCAGACTATTTGACAGTCGGGTTTGAGGATGGCTTCCCGAATGGTAGGGAGTTTGCATTGTCCACTCGTCGGATCCCCTTTTTAATCGAGGGAGGTTGAGAGCTCTATTTAGGAGAGCGCGCTATCCAGAGCGTCGCGGGAGATATCCGCATTCCCATTGTTCCTCCTTCTTGGCATCATTTGTAAGACCCCAGATTTTATGAAATAAAAGTATTTAATTTTTTTATTTGGTAAATGGTTAAATTGATAAAAGTTTAAAGCTAAGGGTGAAATGTGCAAATATTTTAAAATAAGCAAATGGTTATAAAATATTCTTGTTGTCGGGGAATATTCGTTTGGTCGTGGAATATTCTTGTTGTCGGAGAATATTCGTACGACAGCGCAGCTATTTGTGGACCCCACAACGGAATAACTGTCGGATATAGAAAGCGACAGAAATAACTTTTTTACAGAATAACGGCGTGGTTGTTACCGTTAGTACTGTTGAAATACCCGGTGGTTAAAATACAGTGATACACGGTGTTGCATGGTAGCACACGGTATTGCACAGTATTTCGAATTATTGAGTCTTACGTGAGAAGCCATTACTCAATTATTGTTACAGTAATTACTGTTCAATATTTTATATTATTGACTCAATAATTGCTACGTTGATATTTTATATTATTGACTCAATAATTGCTGCATTGATATTTTATTGACTCAATAATTGCTACGTTGCTATTTTTATATGATTGATTCAATAATGGCTACAGTTGATATTTTGTAGTATTGATTCAATAATTGTCGTTGCACAGTATTTCACGTTATCAACTCAATAATTCATATTATTTGAATAATATTATTAGATAGCATTATTGACAATGTCTAAGGAAGTTCTGTCTAGGAGGGGTTATTTAATTGCGCGCCAGTAAGGAGAAGTCCTTATCGGAAGGCCCCCTCTGTCCTGGGAACGACCTGGTTGTTAATATTGTAGTTCTATAATATTATTTGTGAATAATTAATTATTGATTTATATGATAAGGAAATATTTATTTTGTGGATATTAAAGAAGGAATTGGCGCTGGTGAGTTTTTATCAATATTTTGGTGTGAGAAATCATCTGTTTATGGATTTCGGATAATTTATGTTTGGAATTTGGAAAAACTTCCTTCTGCAAAGTTGTAGAGAATTAAATTTCCTATTGAAGGACATAGAATTTGTATTTTTCTGACAAAGGGGCTATTTGTTATGAATTATTGAAGTTTCGGAAAATAAATATTATTTAATGGGTGGGACTCACTTTTGTTGAAAAAAATTTGAATTTGAAAAGCAACCGGCGGCTGGAGTTTTTTTTAAAATAATAATATTTTATTATTTAGTCTCCTTTGGCATCCTAAGTTTTTCCTATAAATAGGGTGCTTAGGTTAGAATTGAAAATCACACCAGAATCAGAAGTTTTCTCTCTCTATAATATCGAGCGTATTTTTGTGAGTATTTCAATACTTTGAGTATTAGTATTCAGCGCAAGTTTCTTTCGACATTATATCCGATATTCCAGTCAGAGGTACTATTCTTTTGAGGTAAGGGATGGTAAGGGATGTTATTTTCTTTCGTAAATGATGTTATTCTTTTCAATATCATTATACAGAAATATTGTCATGGATTTTATGTTGAAATTCTTACTTTTTCGTCGAGATTACTATTCACGTATACGGCACTATTCATGTATACGGCACTATTCATGAATACGGTACTATTCACGAATACTATTCACGAATACTATTCACGAAGTATGATTTTTCTTATGAAATTTCTATCTTTTTCATGTCGGGGTTACTATTCACGTATACGACACTATTAACGTATACGACACTATTCACGTATACGGCACTATTCACCGAAAAATTAAATTTTCTTCTGTTTGTCCAAGTTGGCTGTTAAGGTTCCTATCTTTGATCGGATCCATATTTTGAATTTTATTCTTGAATTTTACTCCACAATTGGTTATCATGTTGACAATTGGATCGTATTGTTCTTATTCTCATATATAACATTTTTATAATCCTGATGATGAAATTTCTATTTGACTTGAGTGTAAAGATGGGTAGATTATTGGTATGATCATGACTATAGATTTCTCTTTGGCCAGTAGTGCAAAGATGAATTGTTGACTGGTATGTTCATGACCATTGAATTTACAATTGAATATCTTTAGCTTAAGTGCAAAGGCGAATTGATCAACATGGTTATAATTATTGTTATATAAATTCTGAAATGGTTAGATATTTTTTGAGATATGAATATCTTTGGCCTGTAGCGCAAAGATGAGCTGTTGATTTGTGAATATCTTTGGCATGTAATGCAAAGATGACCTGTTGTTGAATATCTTTGGCCTGTAGTGCAAAGATGAGCTGTTGATTTGTGAATATCTTTGGCCTGTAGTGCAAAGATGGATGATTAATTGTTGAATATCTTTGGCTTGTAATGCAAAGATGAATTGATTAGCATGATTATGAACAGGAACTGTGATTTGGTATAACCATGATCTTTGGTGTTTCAGGTAAAGACAGGTGATGAGAATTATCTTCGTCCTGAGTGCGAAGAGGAATTCATCAAGATAATTATGATCATGAACTTACATGATTGTGGACAGGAATTGTTGATTGATGTTACAGGGATGAAATATTATTGGTGGACTTTTAACATGGAGAAGATAATAGACATTATAGTCTATTTGACTCTTCTAATGGATTGCTCGTTCCACTGCAACTATGGTTGAAAAGTTTTATCATCTACCATATGTTATAAATCTCTGATTTATCACTGATGAAGACTATTGATAATTTAATTATCTTTAGTCATGATATTCTTTACTGGGCTATTTGTGCTCACCCTTTTGCTTCACAATTCCTTTCAGGTAATAAGAGTGTAGCTGGGTCGAGCGGGATAACAGGGGAATAGGACGAGGGTCTAGAACTGTTGAAGTTTTCCACCAAACAGTATGAAAATAATTTTATTGAAAATTTTAGATAAGTACGTCGTATTTTATACGTCATTTAACGGTTGATTTTGGTGACCTGACTTAGGTGAGGTGAACCCAACTTTGGAAGGGTGTTTTGTCACTATTATACAAGATGTCTAACCACATACGACTTCATGTTATCATAAGACATGGTTGTGCACATCCACTTGCTGATTATATCCATGAACACTACCTATATAATCTTGGAGTACGGTTAGAATATAATTCTCAGTTTGAGACAACAGAGATAATTATATGGCAAGAAAAGACCCACCATTGGAATGAACAAGATAGTAATCTTCTCGTTTTTCTTTGGGGTCTATTGGGTCAACCAAGGATAATTCTCGAGTCCTACGATATCTATTATAACATGGATGCATGGCTTCCCATGTACGAAGGTTTCCTTGAACATTTTCCAAAGATTTTAATTCCTAAAACAGTTATTGACTGTACCTTTCTGTAACGTATTATTGATTTGGAGTATGGGCACTGTATTTGTATTGAAACTCACAGTTTAATTGTGGTCGTATTTTATACGACAGTTTAAAAAGTTAGAACTTGAAGATTTGTATTTGAAATTTTTATTGAGTGTATTTCGTGGCGACCCAGAATGGGTTGGGTGGATTGGACCTATTTTGGGGGCGTTACATCATTGGCCATTAGCTCCGCCACTCACAAACATTCCACTGGTGGGCGTAGATGGCTTTACCCAGTCAGATGGTCCTTACAGCCAGGAGGCATTTCATAGCTGGTGGAGTCCCCGCACTATTGCGACTCAGACTCATGTTACCCAGTTTATGGCAAACATGGTGCTGGGGTCTGTGATGATGACAGAATGGATAGCTTGCCTCTGAGAGCCGACTCATCTGGAGCAGACTTCAGGATTGACCCAGCGGTTGGAGAGGGCTCACTTTTTTATCAGGCACCTTGGCCAGGATCCTTCCGAGGCAGATTCGTTTGATCCTTCCAGCTCTGGAGCTGGCCCTTTAGCAGATCCATTTTCTGGCAACTATGCAGGTGCTGATCCTCACTTGTATCGACCGGACATTCCCACTGGCCGATATTATGTTCCTCAAGAGGAGCTGCAGCAAGTCGATCGCCTGGATGTAGATGTTATAGATTTCTTCTGATAGCTTTTCTCGCTTTATCTTTTGATAGGCCTCTTTTAGATATTGGGCGGCTGTACCCCATTTCTCGTTATATCTTTTGATAGGCCTTTGTTAGTTGTTGGGCGGCTGTGCCCCATTTCCCTGTACTTTTTACTTTGTATTTTATGAGCAGACAGAGATGATGCTTTCAGTAGATAGTATGTTCTAGAAATGTATGATATTTCCTATCTATTGCATCTTATTGTCATTTTATCATTGTCATTATGCATGTATTATGTCCATGGATATGCATTTAGACAGGTGAGTTTAGATTTGACCCCTGGATGGTCTCATGATATGGTTATACAGATGTTGTCATCCACAATCAGCCGTATCGAGCACTTGCCACATTCTTTGGTAGCATCTTCGCTGAGATCTTGGTATGATAGTCTACCCCCCAATGCTAGAGGGATAGTTGACCAGATGCTAAGGGCATTCTCTAGCCCTTTTAGCTTTTCAGGTTCCACAGGGGTTTGTGGACGGCATGTTATCCTACTGGATACGCGAGTGCCAGATTTTTTGGTTCGGCCTTTACGAGCTGACTCCTATATTAAAGGAGTTTGAGCGCCTCACAGGTTTGGCATTAGATTTTCCTTGTGCCAGGACATCTATTAGTGATATGGGATTTCCATTTATGACCATGATTGGTCTGAGATGCAGAGTAGTCGCTGAGGAGAATACTGCAGGACATGTAGTGTCCATGGACTTTTTGATTGATCGCTTTGGCCTGCTAGACAGCTACGAGCAATATTTAGGAGACTTAATCATCCCTGTAGATGAGTGACAGTTTGCACGTGTAGACGTTCTGCTGATGTGCGTCATGACTTATTTATACATGCCACTATATATGGACAACTTGGACACTGGCTTGATGATAGTGGTTCGTGTCCTCAAATAGGGTTGTACTATCTTGCCGATGATATTACTCGAGACTTTGAGGTCGGCTACATTTTGAAGTACCCATCTAGAGGGGTTTTTCAGGTGTAGCGTCGTTCTGCTGTATGTGTGGTTCATGACACATTTGAGTCTTATTGGCACCCTTAGACATCATGGGTACTGCTTTACCCATGAGATAGCCATGTCCTACTCTTTCAGGACGGTGGAGTGTTCAGATGCGGCATCATAGTTGGTCTTTTATTGGTAATTGAGCATCCCTTTTTGATCTTGCCATGCTCAGGGCTTAGCTCTCCTTACAGATTCATCACTCATGCAGTTAGCATGGACTATCTACCCCTGGAGGGTCTGAGAGGGGTGACCACATATCATCCGCTGGTAGTCATGGGCTAGTCTGATCAGTTTCAGAGCATCCACCATTTTGAGGGGGCTATGGATCAGCGAACATCAGCTTCATCTTTGTCGTCAACTGACCTAATCAGAACTTACGAGTGTTGGACCCATAGGGAGATAGCTGATTTCTCTACTAGCCATCCGGATCGTTATCCATAGTATTCAGCATGGTTGGAGGCCGATATTGCATTAGTTGCGGCTATCCTGTCAGCTCTGTGCATTGATTCTGATAAGGAGGAGCCTATGGAGGATTCTGATTCTTCCACAGAGGATGATTTGTTTACAGGTTTGACAACATCCTTGGTTAGTGACCTGTTGAGCATTCTGACTGGGATAGATCTAGCTCTTATTGATTCACTAGCTTGGATGACCTTTGAGAGGGATCATGCTAGAGAGCTGATGTTAACAGCCCTTTTTGGTAGGGATGCCACTTTTATTGATAGAGACGAGGCTCGAGCTACTAGGGACGTAGCATTTGTTGAGAGAGATAAGGCTCGATCTACCCAAAAAGCGGCTTTTGTTGAGATTGTGGAGGCTTTGGTCGCCCGGGATGCTGTTTATATTAAGAGGGACGAGGCCATAGCTACCCGGGATGTTTATGTTGCTAACAGCACTGCACTCAGATCATATACCCACAGCCTGGTTGCAGATATGAGTGCTTTCATAGATGGCCATAGCAGCACTATGTAGATGGCAGTGGATATTCTTGCTCGTATGGAGACCGAGGGTCATAAGCTTACAGCTTCTCCTCCATCTTCTGAGAGGGATGCCATATTGGTACTTCTATCCCGTTTGTCCATGGGTTCATAGACTAGCTTTTATTTTCTTCCACATACTAGATCAGCCATTTTTGTCATGTACAGGACACAGTGTATATCAAACAATATTATATAGAAGAAATATATTTTGATTCACTTCCCTATTGGATATGTCATGTCATTGCTGAATGATTACCACTTCTTTCATAACTTACTGTCTTGATGTATTATGAGCTTTTCCTTGATGGATTGACATTGAGATGTCGGAGAGTACCTCAAAAGGGCCTGTTGACCAGGAAGACTTGATAGGATTTGGGTTTTATAGAGTTTCGATGTCTTGGGACTGGTTTTTATTAGTTTTTATTTTTTCTTGAAGGTCAGACCGCACCATGAATGGCTGCCTACGTACTCCCGGGTTGAGGGAGATCAGGTCATTCGTAGTTCAGGCTTTTCCTAAATGGTTTGAGAAGTGTTTCTCTTGGGTTTGAACTTGGGTTTAATGGGTTTTTGATTTTTTTGTTTGGTTTGACTGCACCACGAAAGGCTGCCTACGTACTCCCGGGTTGAGGGAGATCAGGTCATTCGTAGTTCAGGCTTTTGTAAAAACCCGAAATGATTTGATTGATTTGCAGGACCAGGATGATGGCTTGCAGGTGTTTCAGACATAGTACCTTTTCACTGAGTCTGAATTGATGAGCTGGGGAAATTCTCTCCCATCCATTTCTTGTAATCTGACAGCTCCTCATGTCAACACTTCTTTGACAATGAAAGGGCCTTCCCAATTCTGGGCAAACTTTCCTTTGGCTTCATCTTGATTGGCCATAACTTTCTTTAGTACCAGGTCATTTTCTTTGAATTGCCGAAGTCGGACTTTCTTGTTGTATGACCGAGCAATCCTTTGCTGATACAACTGCCTGTGGAAGATGGTTGTAGCCCTCTTTTCATCTAATAGGAAAAACTGGTGATACCGCTCTTGCAACTACTGGTCTTCCTCTATCTGAGCGTCTATTAACACTCTCAGGAATTCCATTTCTACTTCTATGCGAAGTACTGCTTCCATACCATAGACCAATGAGTAGGGGGTAGCCCTTGTAGAAGTACGCATTAACGTCCTGTAAGCGAGGAGACTCAGAGGCAATAGGTCAGGCCATCCTTTATGATTAGCGGACATTTTCTACATGATCTTCTTGATATTTTTGTTGGCTACTTCGACAGCACCATTCATCTTGGGCCGGTAGATGACGAAATTATGATGCTTGATATAGAACTTGCTGCATAACTCTCTCATCATCTAGTTGTTTAGATTTTTGGCATTGTCTGATACGATCGCCTCCGGTTGTCCATATCGACAGACGACATTATTTCTGATACAACCAATGATTACCTCTTTGGTAACTTTGGGAATAGAGGCAACTTCAACCCATTTGGTGAAGTAATCGATCATGGTGAAGATGAATCGATGACCATTGCTGGCTTTTGGTTCTATTAGCCCAATCACGTCCATTCCCCACATGGAAAAAGGCTATGGCGAACTCATATTATGCAGTTCATTTGGAGGAGCGTGGATGACATTTCCATGGACTTGGCATTGGTAGCATCTCCTGATGTAATCATTACAGTCAGCTTTGAGAGAGATCCAGTAATGCCCGGTTCTTAATAGCTTATTGGCCAGTAAATGACCGCTTATGTGTGGACCACGGACTCCGCTGTGTACTTCATCCATCAGTCTCTAAGCTTGATCTTTATCGAGGCATCTTAAGAGACCCATTCTAGCATCCCTTTAATAGAGTGCATCTCCGCTCAGATAGAACTTCGTAGCCATTTTGTGAATTCACTTTCTTCCGGCTTGGCTTGCTTTAGCCGGTGTAGACCCATCTTGGAGATATTCTTTTATATCTTGATACCAAGGCTGTTTGATAGGAGGTATTTCATCTGATACTTCTCCAATGTAATTCCCATATGCCGGGGCCTTTTGGTTTATGAATTTGACGTCGGGAATTCCCCTCCTATCAGATACGTATATCATGAAAGCCAACGTTGCCAATGCATCGGCAATGTCATTCCTACCTCGAGGGATGTGGATGAAGGTTATCTCTTCAAAATCCACGGATATTTTAACCACTTGCCGGTGATAGGGCAACAGATGCAATTCTTTGGTGTGATACGCCCCGGTGGTTTGTCTAATGACCAACTCAGAATCCCCAAAGACTAGTAACCGTCTGATACCCATGGACTGGGCTAGTTTCAACCCCATTATGCAGCCTTCATACTCAGCCATGTTGTTGGTGTTGTCAAACTACAGCTTGGTAGCCACAAGATGCTGTTCTACTGTACAAGAGACAAGGACTGCCCCAGCTCCGACATCGTCTATGTTCATGGTTCCATCAAAATATATTTTCTAAGGCTGGACTTTATTCTCTTGAGGGATTTGCTGAATTGTCATGATCCCATCATTCGAGAAATAAGTTTCCAAGGGTTCGAAATCCCTTGATGGTGCTTTAGCCAATTGATCTGCAATTCACTGACCTTTGATAGACTTCTGAGTCACGTAGACAATGTCCAACTGTTGTAGAATCAACTGCCATTTGGATAACCAACAATTTAATATGGGTTTGCTGAATATGTACTTCAGAGGATCCATGCGGGATATGAGGTAGGTCGTGTGTCCATGTAGATAATGTTGTAATCTCGTGGCGGCCCATGCTAATGTACAACAGGTCCTTTTAATCTGGGTGTATCTCTACTTGCCGCTGCTGAATCTTTTACTGAGGTAATAGATAGCTCTTTCCTTGCTTTAATCATCTTTTTTCCCAGCATACAGCCCATTGCGTTGGCATTGACGGATAGGTACATAAACAAGGGAACATCATCCCTTGGGGGTACCAAGACACGTGCTTCGGTCAACTGCTTCTTGATGGAAAGGAAGACCTTTTGACACTCTTCATTCCATTTCGTAGAGGAATTCTTCCTTAGTAGCTTGAAGATGGGTTCACACGTTGCTGTGAGTTGAGATATGAACATGCTTATGAAATTGATTCTTCCCAGGAATCCCCGTATTTCCTTTTCTATTCAAGGCACGGGCATCTTGGTGATGGCATTAATCTTTGTGGGATCCAGCTCAATGCCTCTATTACTCACCAGAAATCCCAACAACTTACCCGATTTAACACTAAAAGTGCATTTGGCTGGATTTAGCTTTAGGTTGTACTTACGCAACCTGTTGAAAAGCTTTTTGAGATGGCTGATGTGGTCATCCTCCTTTCGGGATTTGACAATGATGTCATCTACGTAGACCTCTATCTCCTTGTGCATCATGTCATGAAAAAGGTCCATCATGGCTCGCTGATATGTAGCGCCGACATTGATAAGGCCGAAAGACAATCGTCTATATCAGAAGGTTCCCCAAAGAGTGAATAAGGCGATCTTCTCCCTGTCCTCTTCAGTGATCATGATTTGATGGTATCCAGCAAAGAAATCCACAAAAGAATATATGTTATACTGTGTCGTATTGTCTATCAGGATGTGGATAAAAGGTACTAGGAAGTTGTCTTTGAGACAAGCTTTGTTTAAATCCTGGTAATCTACGCATACTAGTATCTTCCCACCAGGGCTTAGGCACGGGAACTATGTTTGACAGCCACTCCGAGTATGTTAATACCATGATGATACCGGCTTTGAATTGTTTAACAACCTCTTCTTTGACTTTCAGACTCCATTCGGGTTTCAATCTCCTGAGCATTTGCTTAACTGGCTTGAATCCATCATTAATGGGCAGTCGATGGATGACAATATCAGTGGACAGGCCAATCATGTCTTCATGTGACCATACAAACACATCCTGGAGCTGAGCTAGGAGTTTAATCAGGTCGGCTTTTTGGTCTTGGGTGAGGTCTAGGCCTATCTGGATTTCTTTGAGGTTTTCTGAGGTTTCGATATTGACAGTGGTGGTTTGATCGAGGTTTGGTTTGGGTTTGTCTTCGACTCATTCTTTGATCTCCTCGGGCACCCCATAGTCATTTATCTCTTATTAATCAATCCCCATCAAGTTAAAGTCCAGTTCTACATCAAAGTTGTAGTCACTGTGAAAATTTGGCACCTCATCAGCAGGGACCAACAAATCCAATTCTGGAGTTCCAAAAACAAAATTCTTTTACTTTAATATGTGAGACTGTTTAAACATACAAAACATTTAGCAAAAGCATGACAAAAGTAACTGCTATAACTGTGCAACAAAATAAGCAGTAAATAAAACCATGCTCCAGGGCAGATGGACTTTCTACCCTTTTACCCTTTTTGAATGAGGCAAGGGACGCTGCTCCAATTGTCCAATGTCAAGTCCTCATAAATAGGGAGGATAAAGGAGTTGTGGTTGTCTGTCTCTTCTCTGATGACGACTGAGACATCCTTCCTATCAGAGTCCGGGTTCTTCTTTGAGCTGTTACCCATATCCCTTTTAATGCGAGGTATTCAGACCAGATCTTCTTCATCACTTTCTGGGATATCATCGTTCATACCCTCGTAGTGTATCAAAATATACATGTTAGCAAATGGGTCTCGTCCTTCATGCAGGAACTTTTCTTTTCCCTTTTTTCTCTCCCCTTCTAGCTTTAGGGGCTTTTCTCTCACTCATTGATATGATTGGAGGAAACATCATGGATGATACAGCAGCAGGAATCTTCCTCATTGGTTTCACAAACCTTGCATCAGTGAGGTTTAGCAGTAGGATAGTGGAAGCAGGAACCGTTGAACATTTGTGTGGGTTCCAATGGTTTGACCCAGATGAATAGACCATCCGGCTTTCCCTGACTAGGCTCGGGATTAGCACTGGACTCTTGATTCCTTGCTGATTTTTCCCTACCCTTCTCCAGGGCAGAATCCCAGGGATGTAATTTCCTGAACGACTGTCATTACTTCGGGGGAAACTTTCGGTTTCAAAACTGGTGCCCCAATAGGTAGGTACTAAGTATTGCTCACCTCCAAAGTTTGAAAACTGGCAGGTTCAATCCCTTCATCTAGACTGATCACCGGCATGTCTCCCTGTATGCTGACAGGGTATTCTGGTTTGGCATTTATCGTGATTAGGTTGCCATCAATAATGTATTTGAGCTGCTGATGAAGGGTGGATGGAACTTGTTGGCTTGTTTTGGTGTTAAACAAAATAGTCACATACACTCAAGTGCACGCGATCCACAAGTAATATACGGTAAATAGCGTATCGATCCCACGGAGAAAAATAAGTATTTCTATTCTAACATGCAACAATTTTGTAATTATTTCGGTCTACTTAAACAGATGATCAAGATGTAATTTATCTAGCAATAATGATTATCAAATATTAACTAACTAACAAGCAAATGATTCAAATAAGGAAGAAATGGGATTCTAACTTCACTTAATGCCTCATTCAAATTATACACTTCTTGTTAAGCCCAATTGATTGCTTCAGATTGCTAGTCGAGAGCACAAAAGTAAAACATGGCTATCTCTCGATATACCATACTCATATCACACAAAATCCACAAAAGATAGAATACATGTGAACATCCAATATTATATAAACCACTATATTTCTATGTAACTTAAAAGTAATATATATTTAAGCACAAGCTCTCTCAAATGACTACACGCGGTAATACGGTATATGTCTATCCGGATTACAAATCATGAAGTCTATCACATGTAAAAATCATGAACACATGCTAATATGGCCATATCTAAACTTATAATTCATTTTCCAATTTCATACAAGTTATTTTGGTAGTTGGTGATCAAGCAACTAAGCAAGCAAAACAAACCATACTAGGCAATCCATACATAATCAACTAAAGCTCAACATATAAGCATACAAATCTGAACTTAAGCAAAAAGATCCATTAAAATCCCATAATGGAAATTTAGTTTATAACGGAAGCAATAACCATTATCAAAACTTGTTCATATATTGAGAATCAAATATGGAAGTAAAGAGAAGCTAAGGGATAAGAAATGCAAATCTAAAATCTCTACTTCAAGTATGAACCATCAATGTAGATCCAAATCCTTCAAACAACCAATCCAAACCCTAATTTATACAAATATGTGAAAATCTATGAGAAATCAAGAGAGAAGCCAAAGATATGGAAGAGTAGGCTACAAGCTCTTTATGATACTCTAAAACCCTAAAAATAGTAATAATAGCGTTCAATGGATAAGTTCTAAACTTCCAAATACACCCTTATAAGGAAAAACACGTAGAACAGGAATTAACGAAAAAGTTAACTCTGGTCAATGCTGGCCAGGCACGGCCGTGCTGCCCCAAAGACAAATGGGGCGAGGGCGCGCTGGCTGCTGGTTTAATCCTGGACTGGCGTGGGTGTGCCGTGTTTACTCTCTAGAAGGGCGCAGCCGCTCTACTGGAATTTCCTACAGAATTCTGCTGGTCTTCTACTGGTGTGCTACTGGTTGTTGTTCCTTCAAGCTTATTCTCCTTTTCACTTCAGATGCCACTTTCTCATGCCATTTTCACCCTCACTCCACCACATGCCTTGTGCTCACCATCAAGCCAGTTCCATGCTCATTCCACCTACGATGCCATCGAGAGAGTTTCCAATATGCAATCTACAAAATAAAGATAAAAATGCATGAAAAGAAACTAAAACACGTGAGAATAAGTGTAACGACCCCAAAATTCGTACAATATAATTATCCTTCTCGATCGTTAACAATACAACTTTATTCTAACTTTACATCATGATTCGATATTAAAATCACTAAAAATACGGAATAATTAAAACTTTTTAAACTCTATCTTTATTGCCCTGAATCGCAACCTTTACATTACATCTATTCGATTCAAATCTATATCATGAATCTTTACAACAAAACGACTATACAAGTCTTACATTATAAAGTAATATCCACTATACATCGGATAGCTAAACTTTACAACTTACCAATTACGTTATAATCAAAACATCAAATATAATTTGATATTTAACATAAGTAATATTCTTGAACATTGATTCCTATAATTCACTTAACACGTATCTTTACCTTGCATCTTGGACCTGCAAAAATGGTTATTTGCAAGAGTGAGCTCGACAGCTCAGCAAGTTCTAACAGTTTTCATGCATCACATAGCACATAATTAGCATGCTCAGCATTAAAGTAACATGGCATACATGCTTTAATCACATAACAAATATAAAGATTGAGTTCCTTACTCAATCAACATTATTAAATCAATTAATGTAGTCATAAATTGACTTTAACATTTCATGCTTGCAACATATATAACATAGCATACTCTTTACAATATAATTTAAAAAAGTTCATAATATCATCAAGTTCACATAAAAAATAGGAACCGAAAGACTTGCCTAGCTCGTAGATTACCAAATACCGAAAAATAGCTTAACATAATTTGCTTCATGATCCTACATAACGTATTACCATACGCATCAATTATTAGTCACCTAGCAACGCTTATCCAACGTCTAAGTAAATACTACTTTATACTTTCTAATTCTCTTCTACTCGTTTGACACTCGCTGTCAAACCATATATATAATTAACAATATCAGTTAATTATCACATAGCTAATCCTCATCGTTAGTTAACCAATCTAGGTTAACTCATTCCTCATTAACTATTAAATTAATAATAATTATCACATAATAATTTACATCACATACTCACATTATATTTTCTCATAATCATATTATATATCACATGATTAATCAATTAGTAACTACATACTCATTTTAAATTATAATTTAAACATCCACTTTAATCAAACTATAATTAAACAATCATAATTTATAATGAATCAACTACATCATGCATTAAATCATAATTTAAACGTATTTAAATTAAACCATTACTTATATTATAAATACTCAATTTTTATTCATGCCCTCATTAAATTATAATTATATAAATTATAATTTAAGTTACACTTTTACCTTGATTATAATTATTCCAAATTATAATAACATATTAAGTTATAATTAAACAAACTATACTTCAAGTTAAACATTTACTTTGATTAAAACAATCAACTCAATTCATTATAATTTAACAATCATAATTTACATTAAACCTTTACTATAATTATAATTATTCAAATTATAATTATATATATCATATTAGCTAAGTTATATATAAACAATTGTAAATTAATATCTATTATAAACAATTCAAATAATATTTTAAGGTTTTTCAAAACATCTTTTCTTTCCCAGTTATGAAATTGTCAAATTCATGATAACAATATGGTATTGCAACTTGGTACATGATCATTATCATAGAAATAAAATAATTTAGGTTTTAAAACTTGAACAAATAACTAGAGTTCTCTGCCTCTGCTCAGCTAGCGGCGCAGCTGCGCAGTCACAAGCTTTGGCACCGACGCAGCTGTACAGGTGTCAAACCTGGGAAACTCAACAGGCGCATCTGCGCCACCTCTATCTTTGTTGCAGGAGCAGCTACGCCGGAACGCGAACAGAGGCAAACAGCCATGGCACCTTGCTTCACTGTTCATCCCCTACATTCCAACAATCAGCAACACAGACAACGTAAAGCATACATATGCAGTAATACTCATGCTATATATATGATACTAATCACAGAATTTGTCTAATGAAAATTAAAAGTTTTAAAAACTCAATTTTGACATTTTTATAAAACTCATATTTTTTCCCAAAACAATTTACTACAACAAATTTCTCCACCAATTAAACTTATAACACATGCATTATATTCATGATTGAAGATGGCATCATAAACAATTCTAAACATGCATATTACTATGTAAAATTTCCATAAATTTTCATTCTAAAACTCAACCAAAACATATGAACTCTCAAGAACATCAATTTTCCATTAAAACATATTTTAACAACCATTTGATTTATGAAAATCCTTTATAGCATACAATCACTAATAATAACACATGAACACAATACATATATATATAATTTATGGTTACACAACTTCCATGAAAACTCGACTTTTGACAGAGAATAAAATACAAGGAACATATAGATTGAGTTCTATAATTGTAAGAGTAAAATTATAGATTATAACCTTTTTGCTAATCGATAGTGAAGAAGATGATGATGCTTGCTTAAGCTCTTCCTTCTCTTCTTCTTCTCTCTTCTCTAACTCTTCTATGCTCTTCCTTCTCTCTGCTCTCTTTTCTTAGCTTTAGTTCTTAGTTAGACTTAAGATTAGAACTAACGTAGTAGATATATTATAACTGATATAATATACGTATACTAATGATATATATGTAACTGCTAATTAATTAAGATATATAATAAATACATATTATTATATAAGTTACAACTATTTGAATTTGAAAAACCTTAAGGCTTGTTTGGCCAAAACAACATTATTTTTTTAAAAACAGATTATTATTACTAAGGCCATGTTTGGTAAAATGAGTTTAAAACAAGTGCAAGGGCCTTGTTTGGTTAAAATCATTTAAAAACTCTTTTCTTTATTTTAATAAATCCTTTTAACACATACTTTAATGTTACCCTTTAATTAATTAAATCTTAACATTCTAATTTAATTAATTAAAAGTCTAACATCAATTAAGCACATACCATTGTCACATAATTATAATTAATTGCTAATTATAATTGCATGTAACACTCATCACATTACTCATCTAATTTAATTATCTCAATTAAATTAAAATTATAACATAAAATCATTATATCAATTAAATTAAATACTAAATATTCATTTAATTCATATACTACACTTAATTACATTACTCCATAATAATCACATAATTATTTATTTCACTCAATAAATAATTTAATTAAAATATTTATTTACTCCAATAAATATTAAAATTAACATTTAAATTATCTTCACATAATTTCACATATTTCACCATATATGACACGTATTCGCATACTCAAACTCAAAACATCAGATAATAAGAATTTTATTTATTAAATTCTCATTTATAAATTCTAAAAATCTGGGATGTCACATCCTTCCCTCCTTATAAGGATTCCATCCTCGGAATCACCGAAACCCTACCTTACTCAGGTTTTCATCTAATTTCTTTAAAAACATTTATCGTTGAATAACTTCAACATATTACATCAATATAGGTTTTATATTTCCTACTACATTTAGTTCTTTAACAAATTTTAGGTTTTATTTCATAACCTACAATTAGGTTTCAAATATTATATATTCTCTAACTCGTTCATTTCGTTTCTAAGGATCATTACTACATACTTTACTCATCGAATTAATATATTTCGTACTTCACCATCTATAATTATTCGAATTATCACATTCACCCATTCTTCTAAGAATTTTGTCCTCGAAATTTAAGTCTATCAATCTATATATATGATTATATCAAAATAGATTTTACGCTAGTCCCTAATCACTGGATTAAGGCGTTCAACAACTACTTCTTTCTAAAGAATATCCTTCTTACTATATTCTCCTTCAGAATAATAAGAATCTTCCACAATTGCTCAATAATTGGAAAATGATATAAATAACTCAGGAATTTAAAAGATTCCAAATTATGCTGAGTGGTCGCAAGACCTTGAACTTATTTTTAGGTTTATTAGTGCTTCACCCCTGGTACTTCACACTATAAAACCGCATCGGTACTCTAGGTGGCCAGCCTATCGTACCCCTACGTCGGGCCCAAACGTAGTACATCGTAATGACTATATGTGTTACATTCGGAACTATAGTCTCCGATAACATGTCTCCCTTTTATAGGGTTGTTCACCTCAGCTTCTTAACATTTGAATTAACACCAAAACAATTTGGTTTGGTATAGTTTGACAAAGAACACTTGAATTTCATGAACATCTTCCAGTATTCGTCTAGCTGAAACAAGTAGCATAGACTTCTAACAACAATTCGGACATCAATCGAAATACATATATATGTATATATATTCTAACCAACTCAATACAATATATATATATATATATATATATATATATATTCGTTTAAGGAAACTAAAAGTAAATAAATCTTTTTTTTATAGATTAAGGAACTAAAAATAATAAATCTTTTCATACTATTCTAATACCGTATCGTATTACTGGTACGTTGAGGATTTCATCATTACATGGCGTCGTCATACTACATCATACCATAGTGGGCTGACGATCATACGATCACATCCAATACTAGGTTTAACTGCATTGATAACTTCCTCGATTTTTGTCTCTACACCATATCAAATGATGCATAGAACACATAAAATACATTTTGAAATTTTGAAATTATTTTTGTCTAGCTGAAGCAATTAGCAAAGACATGTGAATAATAGCACTATTTAAAAAATTCATTGGTTCCATCATTTGATCCAATGCTTTTCAAGAAAACAGGAGTGCAACATCAGCACGAAGTCAATAAATTTTGAAAATCTAGCAAAGCTAGGAGATTTAGAATATAAAACTTTCTCTATCAATTAAATCTTTACTCCATCATTACTTAAGCATTCTATCAACCTTAAACAACATCAATGCTTCCTACATCATAACCTTTATATACCCAGTATAGTTGATCAAACTTACCACACTTTGGAAGTCAGGAACTTGCCACAATAATATGAGTTTAAGAACTTGTCCTAGCAATACGTAATCAAAGAACTGATCAGAGACTGTCCATATGCTTAGGGGTTCAAAACATACATACGATTATGAGTCACGAGCTTACCATAAGTATGAGTTTTAAGAACTCGCCTAACCTTAAGATCATCTAATGTAATCTTAATATCACCTAATCTAATCTCTATTGACTCTAACTATCAAGTATAATATGAGAAAAGAATCACCTCCTCGTCATATATATATATCGATAGCGCAACACCAACCTTCCAATGATTATCAATATGATAAACCAAGTGCAAGCACAAAACCCTGCCCATACAAAGATTTGTACAACTCAGCCACCACATAAGTCCTCAATTGAAATCCCACTTAACTCTATCTCACACATAACTTCTTGTTCTATACTCAATACAGACTTTCTGTATCTCATCATTTATAACTCCTCGTGAGTTAACCTCGTACTATATCATATTACATTCTCGTTATAGTCTCAAACTATAACTATATAATCATTACAGACCATCTATCTTTCAACTTCAAAAGATCACGTCATGATCTTATTCTATAATCATCTCCCTTATAATTCTTCCTTATCTCATTATCGTTTTGTTTTAAAACTTCTTATCTTTTCCTTTCATCATGTTATGTCATGACTGTGACGCCCCCAAATCCACGTTCCTTCGAAACCTCGGATTCGGTGCAGTCACGATACTATTATCGCCAAATTATTATATCTTTTATTTATTACTAAAAGAATACAACTTGCTTTATTACAATTTAGAATATAAATTCTATTCATATCCAAGATCTCGTCTTTACATCATATTCGATGCTACTAAAATGCGGAATAATTTAAACTTTTTCAATCCTCCTTGAATAAAATCTTTTATTGATTTCATAACTTTGATACCGATTACAAATCTCTGAATCAACTTTTTAATATGATTCATTCTATTTGAGTTATCGTATAACGTTAACAACTCAACTCGATATCCTCTATGTATTAACTAATACATTCTTACAATATAACAAGTATTAAACAGTGTAAGCAACTATCGAGTACATCATCTAGAATCTAAACATGGTCTAGACAATAATCTAAGTAATATTCTTCAATGCGATACTATCTATCTTTATCAATCAAGAAGCACGAAATCTTTATCGTGAATCCTTAACCTGCAAAAGTGGTTATTTGCAAGAGTGAGCTCGACAGCTCAGCAATTCTAACAGTTTTCATGCATCACATAGCATACAACATTATACTCAGTTCATGCATTTATAAACAATTTATATTTACTACGCATGTTACTTTTCACATAACAAGTATATCATCAAAGATCAACTTTCAATCTCATTTATATCTCATATACAATTCATATATAAGTTCACATTATCACAGCATAATATAATTCAACTAACAGTTATTGAATTCATATATCAAATAGGAACTGAAAGACTTGCCTGATTCGTAGTTTAACAACTACGACTTAACTACTTAAAGCTATCTGCACTTCGTGTATTCCTACACAGTTATATAATCATGGATTTACATCCATTAGTCATACATTTCATATGCTCTTAATAGAATAACAATTCGTATATCGTTTTCTAACCTTGGTTTCGTTTCACTCTATCTTAGGATAACCACGATGTTACAACATCATACCTTCATACTTATTCTATAGAAACCATTCTATTTCGGTCCTTAGGGTCCTTAAGGAAAATAACTTAGGACCAGACAGTTAACAAACTGTTCTTGGCAGCTCTGCAACACGGCGCGGCCGCGCGGCAATTAAGCTTGGGAGTGGCGCGGCCGCGCGACTCCCTGCCAGAACCAGAACTTAGATTTCACAAACTTAGTTTGGTCCTAACATATCATGCATTCTGATATATATTATACACACACATTAAGTAGGCATGCTCGTGCTTATACTACACATGTATACTTAATCACATAGTCTATGCTTTTGAAATTCATTTTCTCGAATATGCGTGCATAGGTGAAATCCATGTTTCATCACATGATGCTTATGTCAACATGTCTATAGGCATAATGAATCCTAATATACATGCTCGTGTGATCATAATGTAACTCACTCCGTGTTTGATGCTATCATCTTACACATTCTAAACATTTCATAAAAATCGCTTTAAGTCAACAAAGGTAACTAAGTATATGCAAAGTACCTTGTAGTCATGATTCTCATGTATTAGAACACATATATAAGTCATCTATACATGTTCAATGATCAGAACGTGGACATCCTATATATACGTCCAAAAACTCTAAGTTTGTCTTTTGAAATCATTTTTAATTTAAACAATGTGTTCTAGTGTATGCTCAATACCTTCGACTCACATATCATGCATATCTAAACCATATAATCATGCTTAAAAAGTCAGAATATAAACATGACTTAAATACGCCAAAATTCATTTATAAAACCTTAAGTTTTCATTAAAAACTCCACTACAACAAGGTATAATTGTTTACTATTAGCCAAGGTAATTAATCAACAACTACCTTCATACCCATTGATACACATAACCAAGACACTTACACATGTCTCAAAAGTCCGACTCAAAGAACACAAAATTCGTCAAGTCTCATTTTCAAAACTTTACGTTTTCTTTTAGAAAATTATGTTAAACCAACTAATACAACTCACTATGTGCATGACATCCTTAGTACATATGTCAGACCCCTTTATGAAATTATTAGAGCCTAACTAGTATGCTTAATCAACCAGAAAACACAAAATCACCAAGAGTTTCTGCAGAGGGCGCGGCCGCGCCCCATTTGTACTAGGGAGACGCGCGGCCGCGCGTCCCCGTTTCCAGACCAGAAACTTTACTGCTAAAACAGAGCTTCAGCTAATCCTTTTCTTACTTCATGTAATAAGCTTGAAAGCCATCATATTGTATTTATAACATATATTTAGACTCTACTTAACATGTTAACATCATCTTACATATCAATTCTCCACTAATTCATGAAATCTCTTATGAATTTATAAACTCACAACTAAGAATTTAAAGTAAGAGTTATACCTCTTGGAGCTTTGAATTACTAAGCTTGCTTCCCAAATCAGTTTTCTCACATAACTCTCATCACCATATTCTCTATATCAACTTAGCAATTATTTAGCAACTTCAATTTGTGAATATGAAGCTTCAATTTATAGAGAATTTATGGACCAAATTTGGTTCTTGCACATTGAATCAAACCAATGGGTTGATCAAAGACATGGAGGTTAACAAGAGGTTAGTAAGGAGTTGGTGAAATCCATCATCAATCCCACACCCCTCACAATCATCACACTCATTGCTAGCTAGGAAGTTGAGAGATGAAGGAGATAGGCTAGCCTTAGCCATGCACGTGAAAGAGAAGTTGGGCACTCATTGTGAGACAAATAATCTAACTCAGCAATAACAATTAGCAAATGTAATTCCACACTTGGTTACACACCTCTATCTATAATATATACACTTAGGTTATATAATATATACATATATACATATTCATACATATAGCTTAGGTTATGAATGAATTGTAAATAAAATCTCTAATTGCAATGTATCATATATCATCCATATATATCTCATCTTACCGGATATAATTCTATCGGGTATTATCACATTACATTGTTTCCTTTATTATTAAATTTTATTAATTTAATAATTATTTATAATATATCAATGATATATTATTTTATTGTATACTCATATTTTAAATATACACTACTACATATAATCATGTACCTCATGTACATAGGTTAAGCTAATATTCTAATTGGACTAAATATAATATGGTTGGGTACTATCATCCCACCATTTTTCATAAAATTATTATCACAAATATACTCAAATATTATAATGATAATTAATATCAACCATACATTTTCTTCTAATACTTCCAATTAAATCCCCTTGATTTAACTTCATTATTTATGTCACACAAGGCATAATTATGTGAACTTAGTACTTAATAGTCCACAAGTTTATAATAATATAATCTCCTAAGATAATATTATACTCAATGTTACATCTTATAATATGTTCATAAAGTAATACCATTATATTACTAATTTACATGTTCTCTATTATAATCAATCTATTACCCTCATATGGGTAATACCCAATGGTCAAAGAGGAGTTGGTGGCTAATTCCACCAACTACTACTATTCATGGTCCTTCCTCATCATTACACCTTATAACATGCTCATGGTGTAATTACATTTCTTATTATATGCTTTCTTAGCAACAATGTAGTAATTGAATTAACAAACTCTACACACCAATGTATTGCATCTATTCATTATCAAGCTATTATTCTCCTATGGTTATTACCCAAAGGGCAAAAGGGAAGTTGGTGGCTAACTCCCACCAACTACCACTATTCATGAACCCTAACCACTTGATTGACCATTATTGTTCTCACATGGACTAATTTGCAAGCTTATATCTAATAACTTAATGTTATTACCATATGATATGATAGGGTCACACATACACCCAATCATATAATCCATGTACATTTGACAATACCGAATATATTTTAATTGAGTAGTGTCACACTCCATTATTGTAACTTTATTATTACACTTAATCATATAGTTTCCTATATTATATAGTTTTCTTGAAGTGTCACACTTCATTCCATATTATATAGATGTAGCTACTATATAACTTATAATTACACATCATTGTACATAGGAATCTATTCACATAATAATAATAATTAATTCCATTAATTATTCATTCATTAATTTATTTAATGAATGTTTATTCCACCACTTTGCCACACTAGGCATATCTCACAAGCTTAACTTAAGCTTATTATCACTCCCATCACACTTTAATATTCTTTTAATATAAGGTTTGTGTGACACATGCATTTTAATGCTAAATTATTTAGCTACCTTGAACAATTATATGTATAACCTTTACACTAGAATAATTAATATTTACTCTATTAATTATTATAAAATCTACGATAAAATAATAACTTAAGTTATTTAATATATTGAAATAACTTAGTTTTCTTTCATTAATAAACTTTCTTGAAAATACATTAGGAATTATGTATTTTGCCATAACATAAAATATTATGTTTTCTCCAAATAAAGATATTCATTGTTAGAAAATAATTTACTTATTGTCTCAAGATATTATTCTTAATATAATATCTACTAAAATAATTACATGTATGGCACATGTACATACATTATATATAGAAAATAGGTAATAAGTTTATTTTCTATTATAATAATTTATTTCCATCAATTTATTTATATATAGCAAATACGTTTTAATATATTTACCATATTAATTAATCACACTTATTACATCATACCAAAAACATATAGGGTAATATTATTATTCAAAAATAATATTTCCTCCTTTATTAAAATAATTCAATATTAGAATTTATTTTAATATCCTTTATAATAATTATTTCTCTTTCTTTTCTATAAATTGTTCCCAAAACAATTTCTTCAAATATTTATTTAAAGATATAATGATTTCCATTTCTCTTTAATAACGTATATATATCTATTAACGTTATTTGTACATTAGACTTTCACACATATTACCATTCTAAGTAATATATAGAAGGTACTAATTATAATCATATATTCAACATATATATTAATTCACTCCTTTACTTAAGTAAATCAAACCTTGTACCATATTACCTTAGTTAATTAAGGTTCAATATTCACATTATATTATTCCATAATATAACTCTCAATTTAAATTAATCAATATTTATTCTTATTAGTTAATTCCTTAACTAACTCATGCTTCACTATCCAAACCTATTCACGGATAGCTTAAGTGCTATTAATAACCTATATTATAAACATACGAGTTATTAGTACACATACACAAGAATATGGTGATTATACATTAAGGATATTTAATGTCACCAACTTACTATGATAAAATAATTCTATAAATTATTTAATATCGATAGGAATTTATCCACTTCCTTTACCTCAATTGAATCGTCTCTACGATAAGTAACAAATATATATTAATAATATATTCATTAATCACAAAAACACATATTACATAGTCCATATTACCCTATGTAATATAATACCACATACCTCATATCACATATATATCTTTCTATTCGAACCCATCTCACGGTTTAAGAATTTTATTTATTAAATCCTTATTTAATAATATCTAAAAATTTGGGTTCTTACAATGACCTCATTATGATTTAATCTTTTAGACTTCGTAGATCTATTCATCGTTATTCGTCATCTTTATTATTGGAGTTTGGTAACTCCTAATTCTCATCTTCATATCTCTTCAAGATTCTTCTTTGAATCTGCTTGTTTATTTATTAACTCTTCTTTTTTAAAAAATTTCTAATTCCATTCATATAGTTTAATATTTTATTCGAGTTTTATTCCTCGTTATTCTCACTTTCTTCTTATAACATTACTAGGACTTAATTCATCCTATACTTCTACGTATGTGAAAGGAATCACCTTTTCGTTATACTTAACTTAACTTCTCATTCTCTAAGGTCATAGCCTAAGGTACTCTTACCTAAGATGTATAACCTATCAGCTTTGATACCAACTATAACGACCCCAAAATTTGTACAATATAATTCTTTTTCTCGATCGTTAACAATACAACTTTATTCTAACTTTACATCATGATTCGATATTAAAATCACTAAAAATGCGGGATAATTAAAACTTTTTAAACTCTATCTTTATTGCCCTGAATCGCAACCTTTACATTACATCTATTCGATTCAAATCTATATCATGAATCTTTACAACAAAACGACTATACAAGTCTTACATCATAAAGCAATATCCACTATACATCGGATAGCTCAACTTTACAACTTACCAATTACGTTACAATCAAAACAGTAAATACAATTTGATATTTAACATAAGTAATATTCTTGAACATTGATTCCTATAATTCACTTAACACGTATCTTTACCTTGCATCTTGGACTTGCAAAAATGGTTATTTGCAAGAGTGAGCTCGACAGCTCAGCAAGTTCTAACAGTTTTCATGCATCATATAGCACATAATAAACATACTCAGCATTAAAGTAACATGGCATACATGGTTTAATCACATAACAAATATAAAGATTGAGTTTCTTACTCAATCAACATTATTAAATCTATCAATGTAGTCATAAATTGACTTTAACATTTCATGCTTGCAACATATATAACATAGCATACTCTTTGCAATATAATTTAAAACAGTTTATAATATCATCAAGTTCACATAGAAAATAGGAACCGAAAGACTTGCCTGGCTCGTAGATTACTAAATACCGAAAAACAGCTTAACATAATCTGCTTCATAATCCTACATAACGTATTACCATACGCATCAATTATTAGTTACCTAGCAACGTTTATCAAACGTCTAAGTAAATACTACTTTATACTTTCTAATTCTCTTCTACTCGTTTGACACTCGCTATCAAACCATATATATAATTAACAATATCAGCTAATTATCACATAGCTAATCCTCATCGTTAGTTAACCAATCTAGGTTAACTCATTCCTCATTAACTATTAAATTAATAATTATTATCACACAATAATTTACATCACATACTCACATTACATTTTCTCATAATCATATTATATATCACATGATTAATCAATTAGTAACAACATACTCATTTTAAATTATAATTAAACAAATTATAATTTAAACATTCACTTTAATCAAACTATAATTAAACAATCATAATTTATAATGAAGCAACTACATCATGCATTAAATCATAATTTAAACGTATTTAAATTAAACCATTAATTAGATTATAAATACTCAATTTCTAGTCATGCCCTCATTAAATTATAATTTAAGTTACACTTTTACTTTGATTATAATTATTCCAAATTATAATGACATATTAAGTTATAATTAAATAAATTATACTTCAAGTTAAACATTTACTTTGATTAAATCAATCAACTCAATTCATTATAATTTAACAATCATAATTTACATTAAACCTTTACTATAATTATAATTATTCAAATTATAATTATATATATCATATTAGCTAAGTTATATTTAAAGAATTATAATTAAATATCGATTATAAACAATTCAAATAATACTTTAAGGTTTTCCAAAACATCTTTTCTTTCCCAGTTATGAAATTGTCAAATTTATGATAACAATGTTATTGCAACTTGGTATATGATCATTATCATAGAAACAAAATAATTTAGGTTTTAAAACTTGAACAAATAATTAGAGTTCTCTGCCTCTACTCAGCCAGCGGCGTAGCTGCGCAGCCAAAAGCCTTGGCACCGGCGCAGCTGCGCAGGTGTCAAATTTGGGAAACTCAGCAGGCGCAGCTGCGCCACCTCTATCTTTGTTGCCGGCGCAGCTGCGCCGGAACGCGAACAGAGGCAGACAGCCACGACACCCTGCTTCACTGTTCATCCCCCACATGCCAACAATCAGCAACACAGACAACGTAAAGCATACATATGCAGTAATACTCATGCTATATATATGATACTAATCACAGAATTTGTCTAATGAAAATCAATGGTTTTAAAAACTCAATTTTGACATTTTTATAAAACTCATATTTTTTCCCAAAACAATTTACTGTAACAAATTTCTCCACCAATTAAACTTATAACACATGCATTATATTCATGATTGAAGATAGCATCATAAACAATTCTAAACATGCATATTACTACATAAAATTTTCATAAATTTTCATTCTAAAACTCAACCAAAACATATGAACTCTCAAGAACATCAATTTTCCATTAAAACATATTTTAACAACCATTTGATTTCTGAAAATCCTTTATATCATAGAATCACCAATAATAACACATGAACACAATACATATATATAAAATTTATGGTTACACAACTTCCATGAAAACTCAACTTTTGACAGAGAATAAAATACAAGGAACATATAGATTGAGTTCTATAATTGTAAGAGTAAAATTATATATTATAACCTTTTTGCTAATCTATAGTGAAGAAGATGATGATGCTTGCTTAAGCTCTTCCTTCTCTTCTTCTTCTCTCTTCTCTCTTCTCTAACTCTTCTCTGCTCTTCCTTCTCTCTGCTCTCTTTTCTTAGCTTTAGTTCTTAGTTAGACTTAGGATTAGAACTAATGTAGTAGATATATTATAACTGATATAATATACGTATACTAATGATATATATGTAACTGCTAATTAATTAAGATATATAATAAATACATATTATTATATAAGTTACAACTATTTGAATTTGAAAAACCTTAAGGCTTGTTTGGTCAAAACAACATTATTTTTTTAAAAACAGATTATTATTACTAAGGCCATGTTTGGTAAAATGAGTTTAAAACAAGTGCAAGGACCTTGTTTGGTTAAAATCATTTAAAAACTCTTTTCTTTATTTTAATAAATCCTTTGAACACATACTTTAATGTTACTCTTTAATTAATTAAATCTTAACATTCTAATTTAAATTAATTAAAAGTCTAACATCAATTAAGCACATACCATTGTCACATAAGTATAATTAATTGCTAATTCTAATTGCATGTAACACTCATCACATTACTTATCTAATTTAATTAGAACTATAACATAAAATCCTTATATCAGTTAAATTAAATACTAAATATTCATTTAATTAATATACTACACTTAATTACAATACTCCATAATAATCACATAATTATTTATTTAACTCAATAAATAATTCAATTAAAATATTTATTTACTCCAATAAATATTAAAATTAACATTTAAATTATCTTCACATAATTTCACATATTTCACTATATATGACACGTATTCACATACTCAAACTTAAAACATCAGATAATAAGAATTTTATTTATTAAATTCTCATTTATAAATTCTAAAAATCTGGGATGTCACAATAAGCTATAGTTATAGTGAGTTGATAGCCAATAAGTAGGTATAAAACCTACTTATCAGAACTGCTCATGCCATGTAGATCCACGGCCTTCCCAACAACAAGTTGTATCCGGTGGTAATGTTGAGTACCTTGAAAGATACATAAAACGTATGTGGACCAATTTCCAGTGGAAGCTCAATCTCCCCCACGGCCTCTCGGCGAGATCCATCAAAAGCCCGGATAACTACATGACTGGTACGGATCCGATTTAGGTTAATCTTCATCCTTTCCAAGGTGTCGTAGGGACAGATGTTCAGAGACGATCTTCCATCTATCAGCACACCACCGATCACATACCCTGATGACATCATTGCTATATATAGTGACTTGTAATGGCCCATCCCTTCTGCGGGTATATCATCTTCAGTGAAAGATATCACATTATTGTTGAAGATGTGCTCTATCACAAGACGAAATTTCTCGGTATCTACTGTCTTTGGCAGATGGGATTCTTCTAGTAATTTCACCAGAATGTTGGGATTATCCACCAAGGTTATGACCAGGTCCAGAATGGATATTTGTTTGGGTGCCTCTTTCAAGCTTTGCACCACCTTGATCTCGTTATGCCCTATTTTGATGAGGAATTCTTCAATCTTCTCTTCAGTACTTTCCCTTTAGCTTTAACGACTGAATTGATCACCCGCTGAGGCAGGTACAGTGGATTTTCCTTGGATACGCTGGCAATATTATTTGAGGTTGAACCTTCATCCTTCCCATAGTTATATGGGAGAGTTTTAGGCTAATAACATGATATTGTGGTTTGAAGGGCAAGATTAGAGGCTCGGGCGCAGCCACGTTTACGGGATTCTGTACTTCTTGGACTCCTTTCCCCTATAGTATCAGGGGTGTGGTGGCTATATCCTTATCACAGGAAATTATAGCTACTACTTTTTGATTCAATGCTATGGGAATAAAGAGTGCTTCCTCATCGGGATAGCCATAATCTTAATTTGCCTTTATCAATTCACCACTTTCAATCAGATTCTGAATCAGGTATAGAAGTCCCCAACAATCCTCGATGTCATGATCGGGCGAGTTGGAATGATACTGACAGATCTGGTCAAGTTTGAACTTCTTGGATTGAGGGTTCACCAGGGGTAACAAATCTGCAACCATCATCTCATTGATCAACATTTGGAGGATTTCTTTCTTGGGCTGATTCAAATTAGTGAAATTCCTCTGGAAGGTGAATTCCTTATCAGCTTGGAATTTCTCTTCCTTGGTCACCTTATCGGCCCAGGGTTCGCGTTCATGAAATCAATAATGATCCCTCATAGCAATGGGGCTAATCTCAGGGGTAGAAGGACTTGCTTCATGCTGGTTGGTCTGATTTATAAGCTGTCTGGTTATTTGATGTTGATACACGACCAACTCCGCCAACTGTCCAATCTATTCCTTAATGAACTTGATTTCCTGATCCATCGGGAACTACCTTTCTAAGAACTCCCTACTGTCTGTGTTGGCATGTTTGGGTGTTAATCAAAACAATCACACGCACGCAAGTGCACGTGTTCCACAAGTAATATAGAGTAAGAAAAGTATCGTTCCCACGGAGAATAATGCCTTTTAATCTAACATGCAATAGTTTTATAACTATTTCGGTCTACTTAAACAGTGAGAGGTGTGAAATTGTAACTATGAATGCTACTAGCAAGAAAATACAAGAATAACAAGTGAAATAGCCAATTAAGGGGAATATGGGGTATTGACTTCACTTAACACTTTATTCAAGAGACTATACTTCTTTTCGAGCTTAGTTAATTATGTTAGATTATTAGTCGAGCACACGCAAGTAAGAAATAACAATCTCTCGATGAACCAAAATACATATTACATCCAATCCATAAATAGATAGAATAAATGCAAACACCCAAATTGATTAATACACTATATGTCTATGTGAATTACAATCAAAGTGGGTTGAAGATCAAGTGCTCAATGGACTATACATGGTGCTTCGGTATATGTCTATCCTAAGCATGTAACATAAATTCCATCACAAAGTAAAATTACAATACATATGCAAGTATGATTAGTTCTAAGCCTATACTTCCTTTTTCAAGTTCATATAGACTAATATGGTAATTGGTGATCAAGCAATTAATCAATTAAAGCAAATCATACAAGATAACCCAATGTAGATAATCAACCAAGTCTCATAAAGAAGTATAGAAATCTGAACTATATATTAATCTTCATCATAACCCCATAATAGAAATTAGTTCATAGATAAATCAAAATCCATCATAAGAGATTATTTATACATTGGAAGCCAAAATGAAAAGAAAGAAATACTAAAGATAGAAAGATGCAAATCTGATCTTCTCCTCAAATCTGAGCATACAATGATAAGCAAGCTCCAATGTTCCCAAAATCAGACCTAATCTAAGCTATCTATGCAAAACTACTATGGAAACCAAGAGAGAAAGCTAAATATAGAAGAAGAGGCTACTCTCTCTCTTTATTTCTCTCTAACCCTAAAAAAGTAATAAAAATGTTTAATCAATCATGTCTCAACTTCCAATTACACCCTAAAAGTGTAAACATTCATTTTGGGCCTTTTAGTGAAAAGTCAACATCTGGTTAAACCGGCATGGCGCGGTCGCGCTGCACCATAGGGTAAATTGGGCACTGGCGCGCTGTCTGCTGGTGTCATCTTCTCCAGGCAAGGGAACGCTGCCCTCAAGCCTTCCTAAGGTGCGGGCGCGCTGCCCTAGTTTTCTGCAGAATGCTGACTTGCTGCTACTGGTTTCTTGCTGCTGTTACTTTCTCCCAAAATCCTCTCAAGCCATTCTCACCTACATCCCATCACATGCCATTTGCACCTACTCGAGCCGATTTCATGTTCAATCCATCCACAATGCCACCAAGCTAGTTTCCAAGCATGCAATCTATAAAATAAAGATAAAATGCATGAAAAGCTACTAAGACATATGAGATTAAGCCTCAGTTATAGTAAGTTGATATCCAATAAGTAGGTATAAAACCTACTTATCAAATACCCCCAAACTTAAACTGTTTCTTGCCCTAGAGCAACTAAACACAAATGCAAGTTATATGAATTGCAAACTACTTTTAAATGCTAATGAATTCCAATATCAGTCAACTTTGAATTCCAAATGAGATGCCTCAGAGAAATCATAATGATATATGAACAATGCATCCAACCAAGAACAATGCCATAGAACATACATTCTGCAAATGAAAACCTGTTGACAATGATGTAGTGTGTATGGGTGCTAGCTACCACTAAGCTTGATAAAGGCAAATACTTCACATAATATGCTTCTTAGAGGGAAAAGTACAGTTTCAAATCAAGAAAAATTGTAAACACATCAAGCTCCAACCATGACTATACATCAATTCAATCTAAGGGTCAACAAGGGATTTATTATGCTTTTATTCACTCACGAGGGTGATATTCTCACATTCCTGTGATTACACCAGACTGCACAATGTCTATCCCTCTTAGGCTTTTCAATGATACCCGTGTAGCGAGCTTTCGACCAACGACTCCCAAGCCATAAGGCTTTAGGGCGCTGGGTGTAAAGACAATCCCTAGGGCATACTTACTCGAATATCAAAGGCCACAGGACTAGACTAGCCAAAGCGTTTATTCAACATATTTATATATATATATGTTTTTTTTCATTTTTTTATATATATATAGCATGCATACCCATTGTTTTCCCCCAAACTTGAATTTTTGCATCATCATGGTCATTGCTAACTGTCTACTAAAACTCTCTCATTAAAACAAACCATTCCCACCAGAAGACAATTATGTGACCATTTAAACCCATCAAGCAAAAATAACAATACCGTGATATCCGGTTACATCAAAATCAACAGACAGATTTTCATCATGTAATGATAATATGACCAAGCCTAAGCTATCAATAATGCTCAACAATCAATGTAATTTTAATTTCATCACAGGCCAAATGGAACTCAAACCAACTGAAACTTGGAATCATGCAATGTGAAATGCAAAATAAATATACTAACAAAAACATGCAAAAGTAAACTATGAGATATGAGACTTAAACTAAAAATGCAACTAACATGACATGTAACTACTAACTACATGCAACTAATGACACCCAATACCCCAAAACTTAAAGCAAACAATATCCTCATTGGAAGGTAAAGGGTAAGAAACTCCCCTAAGTGGCATCATCATTGCCACCTGACTGTGGCTCGGGTGGTGTATCTGGTATTGCCGACCCATAGATATGAAACTCCACTAGCATGCCCTGCTGAGCAAAAGCTTGGGCCAGTGCGCCCGATAACCCATCGATGTAGGCCTGAAAGTTCACGTGCATGGCATCCACCCTAGACTGCAAATTCCGCATTTGACGAGCATGACTGGCAATGTAGTCAGGAGGTGGCCCTGCTGCCTGTGATGTCTGAGCTGGAGCTTCTGCCTCTTCTTCATCACTTTCTTCTACATTTGGCTTAATGAAACAAAGGTCTCGAGGGTGAGACTTTGGGAGCTATCATTAGCACTCCTAAATTAATACCTTACTTCTTCTCTACTATCACGAGAATGAGTATAGCAATAAGCAAGGATCGATCCCACAGAGATTGTATTGTTTTATATTTATCCAATTTATTTCCAATGAATTAGGGATTTTGTTTTGAATAACTAAATTAAAAAAAGTAAATTTAGAAGAAATATCAATAAGTAAAAATCTTCAGTTCATCAGTTGAGTATCACCTTTTCACAATCATGGATTAATCAAGTTTTACAATATTTATCCTTCAATGAGATTAAAAATCCTAAATAACCGCGATCGCTAATTATCCAAAATTCTCCTTATATGTAAATCTAATGCGACGATCGCCAACAAAAGATCCTAACTATCATATAACCTAGAACTATCAGTTTAGATTTAATACAATAGAAGCATTAAGAATGAGATTTAGATTGTTCCAAGCAATAATTGCACAATCAGAAGATATTTAACTTGTCTTCTGAAAACCTTAATAATACCCAAAAGCTTGTCCACAATCAAGTATTATTAAGTGCTACTTATGATTAGACATACATTGTTTGCTTAATATATATCTTAATCTAGCAGATGATATTTATTAGATTAATCTAACTGGCCATATTAAATTAATCAAATAGTATAGCATACAAGAAGTTTATGTAGATAATCAGAATAAATCTCATATACGAAGAAATAAATAAAGTAAACTTGATCAAACCATTAGTTATGAATAAAGTTCAACATCCCTTCAAAATTGAATTGAGTAGTTTAGCTTGACATCTCTTAACTCTCCAAAACTAGGGTTTGAATAGCCTCCAAGAATTCCTCGAACCAATCCCCCAAATCCAAGTTACAATTAAGTATTTATAGTTCTAAGAGAAACTCTAACACTTTAGGCATCCCAAAATCCTAATACCACTCAACTTTGGACACTAAAACACCTAAATAAGCTATCTCCCCGCCGCCAGGCGCGCCCCGCGCTGTCCCTAGGCTATTTTGGACGCGCCCCGTGCTACAGTGTAAGAAAATCTAGTGACTTGTGACAATCCGAAAATTTATAAGATCTTGATCGATTAAATTAAATGTTAAAGTTTAAAACCTAGAGTGGAAATAGAGGATTGATTAAAAATTTTAAATAACCTATACGGTTTGATTTAAATTTTTAAGTAATATAAAAAAATTAAATGAGAATGCTAGATATTTTGAAATTAAGAAAGAGATTATGTTTAAGGATAAATATATTATGACTCATGAGGATTATGTATGTGACTAAGTATATATATATATATATATATATATATATATATATATATATTATAAATATGTATATATATTTATTTGTTTTATAAAGTGAATTATAAAGAAAGCTATATAACCTAATTATACATTAGGTATTGTAATTAAATAACTTAAGAATTATGGTATGGGAGAATTTAGTATTTAAAATATATACTAACTTAAGAGATTAATTTTATTATCTCAATTTATTAATTATTTTAAACCTAGCTTAATTGGTTTACATAATTAAATTATGTAAGTAAGTATTTAAATTCCAAAATGAGTGAATTAGAAATCCTAATTAAATAATTAGGATAATATAAAATTAGTGTGATGGACCCATAATATTTACATGGCCCAAACTAATTATTAGAGAGTCCAATCAATTAAAAAGATGGCCAAACTTTAGCCCAAAACTTGGTGAAATTTCTAGATGACAAACTAAGCAAATTGGGCAAGTAAAATAAATCAAAAAGGAGGCCAAATTCAAGGTGCATGCACCGGGTAAAGAATGGAGAATAAGAGCATGTGTTGCAATTTTTTTTCAAAGTTTAGTTTCACACTCAAGTCATGTGTCCAAGTCTCATTATTTTTGCAAGATTGGCTAAATCTAAGAGAGAGAGAATGGGTGAGAAAATGAGGAGGGGCGGATGAAAGTAAGGAGGAAATAAGCATATGATTTTATTTTAAAGGAGATTTCCTAAGATCTCTAAAGATAAAAGAGAGAAACAAAAGAATTAGAGAGAAAAAAAATAGAAAGAAGAGAGAGAACCCAAGAGAGGGTCGTGGGTCTCCAAAGGGAAGGAAGAGGAGTTCTTCTCTATGCCATCTAGGTTCCTAAGTTACTTGGAAGAATAAAGATAGCATCAAAGCAAGGTATAAAAATCCTTAAACACAAAATTCTAATTAGTTTATGTGCTTGATTGTTGTCAAAATTATGAGTTATGATCTTGAACTCTAAATACCTTAGATCTACATGTTTTATAGTGCATTATGTATGGATCTAATCATGTTGGATGTTAACAAGCTTGATCAAGAGAAAGAAAAGGTAAATAGTTTTTAAAACTTACAAAATCTAGTGGACAGCTGCCCCTTAACAAAAAATTTGGGATTAGCTATAGTGCTCTAAAAATTCTGGGCTTTTGGTATGTTGTAGTAGACTGAACAACCTTTCCATAGACTCCAAAACGGACTAATTCTGACTTCGTACCAAAAAGTTATGACATTTCAAAGTAGTAGAGTCGAATCTGTCCAGAAAATTAGGGGCAGTCCCCTTCCACAAAATTTTTGGAATTTTTGCTTGAAATTTGAAAGTTGTCCAAGAACAAAAGCTATAGTCCCGGAAGTTAGCTTCGCTGTGAGCTCAAGAATCGCTTAAAAACATTTTAAAAGAAAAAAGTTATGATGGTTTTAGTACAAGAGGGTCAAGTTGGAAAAAACTGAATAGCCTGCTCCCGGATTTTACTGTTTACGTTTCATAAGTCGGATTTATGATCCGTCAACTCTGAGTGTTAGAGCTATAAGATACGAAGATTCTCCAAGTCGAACAACTAAAAACTAATTTAAGATGAGCAAGCTATGAATTTATTAGCAAAACACCTCGAACTAGCTAAACAAACTCGGACAGTCATACTAGCAGCGATTTTTCGGGTCTATCACTATTTTGGAAAAATTATTTGATAATTTTATAATATATTTCAGGGAGTTACGGTTTCAACGAGACCACATGGGCTCAAATCAGAGTTGTAGATCTCCGTTTATAAATGTTTCCGTAAAAGACCTCAAAACAGAAAATATTTTCAAAACCTTGCATGGACAGTCGATAGTGGCCTGTTTTACCGGGCCTATACTTGTCCAAAGTAGCTGTTTCTTAAGCCAAAAGTGTAGTTCGAGAAGTCAACTTTCCAACGATACCAAGTGGGCTCACATCGAACTTGTAGATTTCCGTCTACGAGCATTTCCGTGAAAGACCTCAACTTTAGAACGTATATTGAAAAGTTAAGAAAATTAACTAAAGTTTTCACTAATTAATTATTATTGAACATATAATAATTAAGGAATGCTTAATTAAGGTTAAGTATCAAAATGTGATTATTTAATTACATTAGCATTATAAAATAATTATTTATTATTTAATTAATATTAAATAATAAATGAGTATAAATGACCACTAATTGATTATTTTTTAAAGAAAAACTAAAGGTTTATAATAAGTGATTAATTTATTATTATTTAACTAATTTTAAATAATAATTAAAGGCATATAATGATGTGATTAATTGGTATTTAATTAAATATTAAATACTAAAGTATATTTAACTAGTTATTAATTACGTTAAATAATAACTAAATATAATTAATTAATTACTATTTAATTAGTAGTAAAAAGTAATTAAATGAAGGTATAGATTAATATTATGATAATAAATTTATTTAATAATTGTATTAAATAAATTATGTAAAAATGGTTTTAATGTTTTAAAATATATTTAAAAATGATTTAAAGGTTTTAAACATGTTTTAAAGTTATAAGATATAACTTTTAATATATGGACATGAAATACATTAATATTTTAATATTAATGGCAATTATTAAAGAATGATTTTAAATGTTTTAAAAATCATTTAAAAGGTAATATTAAGATATTAGAAATATTCTGAGTTATAATAAATAACTTATAATATCGTGACATGTATTTCATTAATATTTGAACTTAATTAAATGTTAATGATGATAGAATTATTTGGAATTTAAATCATTTAAAAATGATATTAATGATTCAAAAATCATTATAAATGATAATAATTAATTATAAATTATTATGAGCTATTGAAAAAAATGTTATGACTAATAATTAAATTATCTAAGATAATTGTGAAGTAGTTAAGTAGAGTTTAATTGAAAATAAACTCGATAATTATCCGATAGGGTAATCGGGAAGTCGAAATAGTACCGAACTCAAATCGTACTAAAATAGTTTGATTTGATACCGAGTCTTATGTGTTGTATTGATTATGAAGAATATATGATAATGTGTTTAGGTTATTTTATAACTGTAATTAACAAAAGCTAATGTGATGATATTATTCTAATTGAAAAATCGATATTATCAATAATAGGTCTTTCAACTGAAGCTAAATTAGATTGCGTAGCAGTAATCAACGGTACAGGCAAGTTCCTGAACTACACTTTTATTAAGCAAGTTCCTATAGTCTTTTATTGAGAAATTTTCCTAATTGGAACTCGAGTTGTTATTGTAAAGCATGTCTGTGGTTAATCATTGTTGATTACACCACATCTTTGATTATTAATTCTCACGTTGTGCATGTTTCATATGTTCATCAGGTATGAAAGGCTGATCACCTTCCTTACCATTTGGTTCAGTTAAATTTGTCCATGTTCATTATTGGCCATTCATCATTATTGTCTCGATCATTCAGTTATGTAAATTGATTTATGTTCTTTCACAATTATTACATTGTTGAAAGCTTGTTAGCTTATTATTCTTTTCAATCATGATATATCTTCATTTGAACTTAAACTTGCTGGGCAAACTTGTTGCTCACCCTTGCTATATCATGATAAAACTTTCAGATTAAGACGAAACTTCGGATACATGCAAAGACAAAGACAAATTGCAGAATTAGATTATGTTGTAGTTAAAATTATAATAGTATTGGTGGCAAATGACATTGTAAGTCATGTAGAATATGAATATGTGTATTAAGTTAAGGTTACCGACCTTGGAATTATGTTGTAAAAGTTATTGTATAAACAATTTATGTTTATATCTTCCGTAATAATTATAAAAATGACGTATCGTAACGTACCAGGTCCGAGGTTCTGGGAACCTGGATTTGGGGGTGTCACAGTACTGGCGCGCCCCGCGCTGTTCTTAGGCTAATTTGGGTGCAGTCCGTGCAGGTCTATTTTCTACTGCGACGTCCTTTGGTAAAACTATCATAACTTTTGATCTGGAAGGAGTTACGGGGTCTGCTACCTTTCAAATCGAAGCTGTCGACGAGATATACAACTTTTATTATTTGAGCATTGACAAATTCTAATTGGATCAAGGTTGAAATCGGCTCCAAGTGACTGCTATGTAAATTGCAACTTCCAAATTCTGAGGTTTCAACTTCTGCTTGGTAAAAGGGTCATAACTCTTTCATCTGAACTCCGATTTGGACGATTCAAGATGTTACGAAAAGATAAGGAATATCTCTACAATAAAATCCAAGTCCCAAGGCAAGACCATAAATCCAACTCAGCATTAAAAACCCAACAATCTTCCCTCTTTCCTCGTTTCATCTCCATTTTGACCTGAAACCCATAAACAAACCTAAAAAGTCCTTGTTAACAACCAAACATGCAATATACTACACATAAAGGAATCAAAATAAATGAATATCATGCACTCGTCAGACTTGCCACTATCCCAAACTGAATACTTCTTAATGGCTGCGTGGTCTATGTCCTTTATGGGGATCTACACTGTCTCATTGTCCCAATCAACACCTGCCTTAACACACAATTGGGTCACTATGGATGCATGTGGAATCCCACCCGTGGTACCTCCTCGCATATACCTAAGCATGGACTGGTGAATCAAATGCCCCACATCGATAAACTTCCCAGTGATGATCGCATACAAAATAATGGCCCTGTCTATGGTAACATCGTGCTGATGGCGACTGGGCATCAAATTGGCACCTATGAAGATTGTTCCAATCCTTGGCATATCTATTCAGAGATATGTGTGAGAAGTGTGTCTTTCTATTAGTGCCTGGCTTGGTAGCCCATGTGGTACCTGGCTAGCAAATTTCCTTCACTAACTTGTCCAAGTTTGTCTCAAATCGTTTGGCTACCACCCAATTTATGATACTAGCCGGAGGAGGAAACAAGTGAAAAATGTCATTGATAACCTGGCTGGAATAGCTCACGTGCTTGCCACGCACAAAAGACATCCCATTTTGTGTTTCCCCTGCGTTGGTGTAGAACTCTCGAACAATCGCCATAGGTGCTGCAACTATAGTACTCACCACGAACGCCCATCCCATATCCCTAATCATGTTCCACAGCCTCCCATCCTCTTTGTTTGGCTTTAGGCCCCTCTCTAACACGAACATTTTGGCCACCAATACATCAGAATAGTGTTGTTGGGCGGACAGACTAACAAACTTAGATGCGTCCAACACATCTCTGCTATTCCCTTCACCATTGCTATCACTAGAGGATGAAGATGATGAAGAACGAACCCTCTTTGGAGCCATAATTCTGCCAACCAAATTCTGAACCCTAAATTCTGCTAGACGAATTATGAACAGCCTTATGAAAACCCTAACTCTTCCTTTTTCTGATGTTTGATCAAGGATGGTTTTGTATATTGATTATAATTAGGGTTTATATAGAAAGTGAGGCTGAGATGAAGGGGAGAAGAGAATTTAGTGGAAGAGTTGGTTCTGATGTAGTTGGGAGTGTGGCTAAGAACTAGGTTTGAGGAGAAAGTGGGGAAATATTTCGTGGGAATGTAGAGATGAAGATGGAAGTGGGGAAGTGTTTATGATTAGGTTAGGTTTGATGGAAGTAGTGGATTAGGATATGTCTTCTTCTGATATTGAGAGGTTTGGTAGAGTTAGAATAGAAGTTATAATGCTGAAGTGTCGATTCTGCAGGTTTTTTTAAAAACTGTCATCAGGACGCAGCGTGGGCACGCTATGACTTAGGCTTAATGGGGCGCGGGTGCACTCTTGCCTGGACTTAGGTTGTTTGGCTGATTAAGGGCGCGGGCGCGCTCTGGTGACCCTGCTCACTGGCGCGGCCGTGCTGCCCTGCACCTAAACTTGCAGATTCTGCAGCACTAGAATTTCAGCAGCTACTTGAACACTTTCTTGCAAAAAGGGGTATCTAAGATGAAACATTAGCTTTATTCCACTAAATCAAAAATGCACTATTCAAACTAAATGTATTCTACTCAAAAATGCAATATTGAAATCTTCTATACTATATCAAAAATGGACTAACACTTAAAGTAACAAGAATTAAACATGAGGGGGAAGAGTGATAGAATATGTGCCAAGAATTAAACAAGACGGGGAGAATAGAGTGGATGGGGTGCCTCCCATCTAGCGCTTGTTTATAGTCGTTTAGCTTGACTCTCTCGGGAATCAATCATGGAGTGACAAGGGATATTGAGGCCTTTTGGCGGTCGACCTCGCCACCCCAATAGTGTTTCAACCGCTGCCCGTTAACTTTGAATGGATTATCTGGATCTTGGCCTACTATTTCCACCGCACTGTGAGGGTATACGGTTTTCACCTTGAACGGTCCAGACCACCGAGATTTGAGCTTCCCCAGAAAGAGACGAAGTCTTGAGTTGAACAACAAAATGGCTTGTCCTGGTTCAAACTTTCTGTCAATAATTTTTCGGTCATACCATCTTTTCACTTTCTCTTTGTACAATTTTGAATTCTCATATGCTTGCAGTCTAAATTCATCAAGCTCGTTTAGTTGGAGAAGTCTCTTTTCCACTGCAGCTTTGAGGTCAAAATTTAACTTCTTGATGGCCCAAATGCTTTATCCTCCAATTCCATGGGAAGATGAAAAGATTTACCATAGACCAATTGATACCGGGACACCCAAGAGGTGTCTTTTATGCCGTCCTATAAGCTCAAACCGCATCATCTTGCTTTAAATACCAATCCTTTCCAGTGGGGTTGACAATTTTCTCCAAAATTTGCTTGACCTCTCTATTGGAGACTTATGCTTGGCCATGTGTTTGGGGATGATAGGTCGTAGCAACTCGGTGATTCACCCCATACTTTACCAAAAGAGCTATGAACTGCCTATTACAGAAGTGACTGCCTTCATCACTAATGATCGCCCTTGGTGTCCCGAACCTTGTGAAGATATTTTCTGTAAAAACTTCAAGACTACCTTGGCGTCATTTGTTGGCAAAGCCGCCACCTCAACCCACTTGGAGACATAATCAACTGCCAACAAAATGTATAGATTACCACAAGACGAGATAAATGGTCCCATAAAATTAATACCCCAAACATCAAAAATTTCAACTTCCAGAATCATGTTTAGAGGCATTTCATTTCTCTTAGAGATGTTTCCCACCTTTTAGCATCTATCACACTTTTGTACAAATTGGTAGGCGTCCTTGAATAGAGTTGGCCAATAAAATCCAGCTCGAAGCACCTTAGCTGCTATCCTCTCACCTCCATAATGTCCCCCATACACCGATGCATGATAATAATGTAATATGCTTTCTATTTTGTTATGCGAGATATATCGCCTGATCATTCTGTCTGCACATTGCTTGAAGAGATAAGGCTCATCCCACAAGTACCATTTAACATTGTGCATGAATTTCTTCTTTTGAGGCCTTGACAACTCTGGAGGGAGGATGTTGCTAACCAAGTAGTTTGCAAAGTCAGCAAACCATGGGACTGCGCCATGGACCATAAAAAGCTGTTCATTCAGGAAAGACTCATTGATTAAAACTTTATCATTCTTGTCTTGTCCCAGATTCTCTAATCATGACAAGTGGTCTGCCACCTGATTCTCGGTACCCTTTCTATCCTTAATCTCCAAGTCAAACTCCTGTAAGAGTAGAATCCATCCAATCAATCGGGGTTTGGCATCCTTTTTGGCAATTAAGTACCATATGGCAGCATGATCTATAAACACCACTACTTTCGTGCAAATCAAGTATGAGGTAAACTTGTCGAAGGCATACACCACAGTTAGTAATTCCTTCTCAGTAGTTGTGTAGTTGAGTTGTGCATCCGTCTAGGTCTTGCTAGCATAATAAATGACATAGAACATCTTCTCCTTGTGCTGCCCCAAAACAACCCCTACTACATAGTCACTAGCATCACACATCAATTCGAACGGTAATGACCAATCTGGAGCCATGATGATAGGTGCAGTTGTCAACTTTTTCTTTAAATGCTCAAATGATGCCAAACAGTCCTAGTCGAATTTAAAAGGCACATCCTTCTCCAACAAATTGCATAAAGGCTTTGTAATCTTGGAGAAGTCCTTTATAAATCAATGGTAGAATCCCGCATGTCCAAGAAAACCTAGTGCCCAAGAATGATCCCTTCATGTACCATGAAATGGCACTTCTCTCAGTTGAGCACCAAGTTCGTCTCTACACAACGTTTCAATACCATGACCAAGTTCTCCAAACAAATATCAAATGAATCCCCAAAAATTGAGAAGTCATCTATGAAGACCTCAACATTCTGTTCTACCATGTCGAATAAGATGGCCATCATGCACCTTTGAAAGGTAGCCGATGCATTGAATAGACCAAATGACATCCTTCTGAAAGCAAATGTACCATAGGCACAAGTGAAAGTTGTCTTTTCTTGATCTTTAGGAGCAATGACTATTTGATTATATCCAGAGTATCCATCTAGAAGGACAACTAATCTATCCAACATCTGATCAATAAATGGGAAAGGGAAGTGATTTTTCCGTGTTGCTTTGTTGAGCTTTTTGTAATCCATGCACACTCTCCAACCCGTGATCGTTCTAGTGGGTATTTACTTGTTGTTCTCATTTGCTACCACAGTCATTCCTCCATTCTTGGGTACACACTATAGTGCACTCACCCACTAGCTATCCAAAATGGGGTATATAATTTCAGCATCTAACCATTTTAGAATCTCCTTCTTAACAACTTCTTTCATAATTGGGTTGAGTCTTCTCTTCTGTTCAGCTGTAGGCTTGCTATCATCTTCCAAAAGTATCTTGTGCATGCAAAAGGAAGGGCTTATCCCCTTGATATCAGCAATGGTCCACCCAATTGCGATTTTGAATTCCCTTAGCACCCTCAACAGCTTACTTTCCTGAAATGATTTTAGTGCAGATGCAATAATAACAGGCAAAGTAGAAGAATCACCCAAAAATGCATAACTAAGGTGTTTAGGAAGAGGCTTGAGTTCAAGTGTAGGAGGTATTTCAAGAGATGGTTTTAAACGCTCAGATGACTTGTCTGTGTGCTCTAGAGGTTCAACCTGACTTTTAAACTTTCTCACCCATGGTACTGTATCCAAAATCTGTAAGTACTCAACCACCTCTAGGTCATCAATGCCAAGGTCCTCTATCAGTACACTCTCCAAAGGATCAATGGTCATCACATGTGTAAACTCTTTATTCACATCCCTGTCAACCACATCCATTCGGAAGCATTCCTCTTCATCTGTAGGAAATTTCATAGCCTTAAACACGTTGAATGTGACTTCTTGATCCTGAACTCTCATAGTAAGTTCTCCTTTTTGCACATCAATGAGAGTCCTCCCCGTGGCTAAGAATGGTCTTCCCAGAATGATAGCAATGTCTTTGTCTTCTTCATAATCTAGGTTGATGAAATCGGCAGGAAATATGAATTTGCCCACCTTCACAAGGATGTCCTCCACAATACCTCTTGGATAAGTAATGGATCTATTTGCAAGTTGAAGAGAAATATTTGTCGGTTTTGGAGCCGGCAAACCCAATTGTGTGTAAACCGATAATGGCATGAGGTTAATGCCAGCACCCAAGTCAAACAAACATTTGTTGAATGATAAGCTTCCAATAGAGTATGTGATAGTAAAACTGTCAGGATCCTTTAGTTTGGGAGGTAGCTTCCTTTGTAACACCGCACTACATTCCTCAGTCAAGGCCACTGTCTCAAAATCTTCTAATTTCTTCTTTCTAGATAGAATCCCCTTCATGAATTTTTCATAGCTTGGCATCTATTCTAAAGCTTCTGTAAATGGGATATTGATTTGCAGCTTTTTGAATACCTCAAGAACTTGGCAAATTGCTTATCCAATTTTTGCTTTTGGAGCCTTTGTCGATAAGGGACGGGTGGATACACTCTTGGTGGAGTAACACATGGTTGTTCTGCTGTTTCCTTCTATTCTGTCTCAGTCCCTTGCTTACCATCCTTTTCTCTTGAAAAATTTATAGAATCCATCTTTGGGGATGGGCGCGCCCACGCCGTTTCTCTTTGTTCTTGAGGTGGCCGCTCTAGGCTCTCGAGAAGCAGTTTATTTTCCACTCCTAAGTGTGAGAGCCTGACAATGTTCTTTCCCTTCTCTCCTTGGATTAGCTTCTGTATTGCTAGGTAGAGTCCCTTGTGGTCTATTTGTAAGCATGCTAGCCATTTGGCCCATTTGATTCTCCAAATTCTTAATAGAAACAGCTTGGCTCTTTATCATCACCTAAGTGTTAGCCATGTATTTCAACATCATCTCCTCCATTTTTGAATTTATTTCTGGCTAAGGAGTGGGAGCTTGTTGATGGGAATCATGGAAGGTATGAAGGTCTTGGAGCTCTTTGATTGTTTTGGTTGTTGCTCCATGACAACTTAGGGTGGTTTCTGTTATTGAAATTTGATATTGGTTTGGTTGCTTCTGATAATTGCTCACAAATTGCACTGATTCGGGATTGATAGCACATTGGTCTGTAGGATGTGATCCCGCACAAAGCTCACAAACATAGGCTACTTGTTGCACTTTTGACTCGATAATGGAATCAATTTTCTTTGACATAGTCGACAATTAAGTCGATAAAGTCGTGATGGCATCAACCTCTAATACTCCTGCTACTTTCTGTTGACTCATTCTAGAAGAAGGCCATTGGTAATAATTTGCAGCCATGGTCTCTAACAACTCATATGCCTTTTCTTAACTCTTGGCCATGAATGCCCTTCCTGAAGCGGCATAAATGCTAGACCGAGTTTGACTACCAATCCGTTGTAAAATGTGTTTATCTCCATCCATTGAGGCATTCCATGATGAGGGCACTTCCTTAGCATTTCTTTGTATATCTCCCATGCTTCATATAAGGACTCCCCATGTTGTTGCTCAAATGTGGAAATTGCACTTTGCATCTTTGCGGTCTTTGCGGGTGGGTAGAATTTTGGCAAGAATTTATGTGCCAAGTCTTCCCAAGTGGTAATGGACCCCGGTGGTAGCGAGTGAAGCCAACTCTATGCCTTGTCTCTTAATGTGAATGAAAAAAGTCTAAGTCTCACTGCATCATCCGTCACTCTATTAAACTTGAAGGTGTCACATATCTCAATGAAGCTCAGTAAATGCTCATTCGGGTCATCATTAGCCATACCCCCAAACTAAACCGAGTTTTGCACCATTTGTATTATTTTTGATTTAATTTTGAAGGAATTGGTGGCTATTGCTGGCCTTGTGATGCTCGACTATAACTCATGGATATGCGATGTTGCATAGCCGCTCAGTGCTTTATGTTCTTCTGCCTGCCATAACTACCGGTGTCTCAGTCTCCTCTTGAATGCTAGGAATACCCTTACTCAATCGCTGAACCCTTCCATTGATGTTGTCCCTTCTGGACACCAAAGTAGACTTCTTAGACAGAGTTTGCATACACTATTCAAGAGTGCCTTAAACAAAAGAAAAATAAAAATAGAAATAAGATAAGAAAGATTTGTTTAACTAAGACCAATTTAATTTAAACTGATGACTAAAGTAATACAAACAATCAATAATCCCCAGCAACGGCGCCAAAAACTTATTGGCTTGTTTGGGTGTTAATCAAAATAATCACACACACGCAAGTGCACGTGGTCCACACATAATATAGAGTAAGAAAAGTATCATTCCCACGGAGAATAATGAATGCATTTTAATCTAACATGCAATAGTTTTATAACTATTTCGGTCTACTTAAACAGTGAGAGGTGTGAAATTGTAACTATGAATGCTACTAGCAAGAAAATAGAAGAATAACAAGTGAAATAGCCAATTAAAGGGAGTATGGGGTATATGACTTCACTTAACACTTCATTCAAGAGACTATACTTCTTTTCGAGCTTAGTTAATTATGTTGGATTATTAGTCGAGCACACGAAAGTAAGAAATAACCATCTCTCGATGAATCAAAATCCATATTACATCCAATTCACAAATAGATAGAATAAATGCAAACACCCAAATTGATTAATACACTATATGTCTATGTGAATTACAATCAAAGTGGGTTGAAGATCAAGTGCTCAATGGGCTACACATGGTGCTTCGGTATATGTCTATCCTAAGCACGTAACATAAATTCCATCATAAAGTAGAATTCACATACATATGCAAGTATGATTAGTTCTAAGCCTATACTTCCTTTTTCAAGTTCATATAGACTAACATGGTAATTGGTGATCAAGCAATTAATCAATTAAAGCAAATCATACAAGATAACCCAATATAGATAATCAACCAATTCTCATAAAGAAGTATAGAAATATGAGCTATATATTAAGCTTCATCATAACCCCATAATAGAAATTAGTTCATAGATAAATCAAAATCCATCATAAGAGATTGTTCATACATTGGAAGCCAAAATGAAAAGAAATAGATACTAAAGATAGAAAGATACAAATCTGATCTTCTCCTCAAATCTGAGCATATAATGATAAGCAAGCTCCAATGTTCCCAAAATCAGACCTAATCTAAGCTATCTATGCAAACCTACTATGGAAACCAAGAGAGAAAGCTAAATGTAGAAGAAGAGGCTACTCTCTCTCTGTGTTTCTCTCTAACCCTAAAAAGTAATAAAAACATTCAATCAATTATGTCTCAACTTCCAATTATACCCTAAAAGAGTAAACATTCATTTTGGGCCTTTTAGTGAAAAGTCAGCATCTGGTCAAACCGGCATGGCACGGCCGCGCTTGCTCCATAGAGAAAATTGGGCGCGGGCGCCCTGCCTGCTGGTGTCATCTTCTCCAGACGCGGGCGCGCTGCCCTCAAGCCTTCCCAGGGCGCGGGTGCGCTGCCCTGGTTTTCTACAGAAAACTGACTTGCTGCTACTGGTTTCTTGCTGCTGCTGCTACTTTCTCCCAAACTCCTCTCAAGCCGCTCTCACCTACATCCCATCACATGCCATTTGCACTACTCGAGCCGGTTTCATATCCAATCCATCCACAAGGCCACCAAGCTAGTTTCCAAGCATACAATTTATAAAATAAAGATAAATCAAATGAAAAGTTACTAAAACATGTGAGATTAAGCCTTAGTTATGGTAAGTTGATATCCAATAAGTAGGTGTAAAACCTACTTATCAGTCTGGGCTATTGGTACTTGATTGAGTTGACTCTCCAACATACCGGAGGTATTTGGATCCTTCTCCACTCTTGGTGCTAATCATATTGACACTCTCCTCATTGTGTTGAGGGAGGGGATTATCTTGCACATGTGGTTGTTCTTGCTTTGTCACCATAATCTCTCCATTATCTATTAAGTTTTGGATTTTTTTCTTGAGAGACCAAAAGTCTTGGGTATCGTGGCCTGGTGCTTCAAAATGGTATGCACACTTTTTACTTGGGTCAAAGTGTCTTCTGCTTGAACTGACAGGTGGAAGGAGTTGAACAATCTTCTTTTGTGTTGTCAGCAGTTTCAGCACATTTTCGAGTGAATCCCATAAGGGTGTGAACGTTCTTCGGCGCCTGGCTTCTACAGCTTTCTGAAATGGAGGATTAAAAAGTTGTGCAGGAGCTTGAAAAGGGGAATAGTTTCTCCTTGGAACAGGTAAGCTTGGATTGCCTCTTTGATTTTGTTCTTAAAGTATTAAGGACAATTCTTCTTCCTTCTTCTTGTGTACTCTCCGGGGATTACTCCCATCACTTCCAGATTGGATATGTTCGGCCACGGCCTCCAAAGCGGTCAGATCCTTGATTTTCCCAGACTTTAGCCCCATTTCAACCATCTCTCCGTGTTTGATCATCTCCGAGAATGGTTTTCCTATGCCTGCTAGGACCCTTTCGTAATACGGAGCTTCTTGAATGTCGATGAAGGTCAGAACTATCTCATTTTCTGTCATAGGCGGGGTGACTTGTGCCGCCATCTGTCTCCATTGTTGGGCATACTCTCTAAATGACTCAGAGCTCTACTTCTTGACTTTGGTGATTTGATATCTGTCTGGAGCCATCTGAGACTGGAAGCTGTATTGATTGAGGAAAGCGTGTGCTAACTCTTCCCAGCTATAAATTTTGGAATTATCCAATCGGGCATACCAGGCTCTAGCCTTTCCGATCAGACTTTTCTAGAATAATTGCATTTTGAGCTTCTCGTCCTCTACATAGGATCCGAGTTCTCCGATGAATACCTTCAAATGTGTGTAGGGATCTCCTAATCCATCATATTTCTCAAAATCAGGGACTTAAAACTTGTTTGGATATCGAGCCCCTGGAAATATACATAAATCAGAGTAGTTCACACTCCCAAATGCCCCAGTTCCTCTAATGGACTGGATTGTTTCTTCTATTTATTGGACCTTTTTTATAATATCATCAGCCTCCTACTTTTTTATCAAGGTTGATGATTTCTGGGGTTTTGTTGGTTGGATCCTAGTTCTGAGGTTCAGGAATCTGAGTATCTTTCTTGCTGGTGTCCTGACTGCCACCGGGTGTAGATGATTCTGTATAACCGAGGGTTTGTTTCCCTTGAAGACCTTTGCTTTGTTCTTTGAGAAAAATAGCCAATTCAGTTATCTGGTTTTTTAATCCTTCAAACTCCTCCCTAGAGACAAGGGTGGATTCAGGCTGAGCACTTGAAGCCATATTTGGAAATGGCTTAGTGCTTTCTTAGATTTGGATCTGGTAACGGGACAAATTTTTACCTACAATAAAATTAGGTGTGTTAATTTTTGATGTATGTATTAGCCGGATGCATGCCATGCAATGTGTTTATTTTTGAGGATTTTTCAATCTTATCCTGTAAAACAGAGGTCAGTTGTTTTGATGACAGGATAGTATGGCATGATTTACATTGAAATGTATATTTATATTTGTCTTGAATTGAAAAAAAAAATTACATTAAATTGAAAGAGGAAGGCATGAAGAGGTTTTCCTTCGAATTTGGTTAATCAGAGGCTGACCATTCTTAAGTTACTCTCGCGGTTTTTTGGCATGAAGGTCCCAGATCTTAACAATCTACTAGAGGGGAAATTAATCCGATCTTTCAATTAGAGCGGATCTGAGTGGTTGCTTTCCTGAGCCTCGCAGGATTAGTCTCTTTTGAGTCCAGTAATCAAACACCGACGGGTTCGCCTCCTGGTGGAGGAATCACACAGCATACATTCACATACATTGTGTCTTACCGTATGAAATGATGACATTTGTGCGAGGCACAAACATAAAAGCAGTAAAACATTCATTCACATCCATTCAATGTAAAACGCAGCATCCACACACATGCAGTTATAAAAGGAAATTTTGAAAAGATTTAAATGCGGCCTAAGCCCTCTACAGTTCGTAGCAGAGTCGCCACCTGTCAACATCGGGAAAAAATCTTGTCTCTTTGGACAGATCTTCCTCTTCCTAAATTTTGTTGTTTTCTACCCTTATTTGTCTTATCTGTATTATGAAGGGTGAAGATTTTTAGGAAAAGGCCAACATGTATCATGTCAACGATTTAAAAGGTTTACAGAGTCGTCAGTTGGTATATTTGAAATGGTTGTACCAACTCAACCATGTTTTGTTTGATTTTGCAAGTAGGCCCAATTACTGGACGCTGTCAAAACCTGGACTTGAAATCGAGATTCTTAAAGTTCGGGGGCTTGGTTAAGCGAGGGGAAGGTGTTAGGCACCCCCTGACTCCCGTCAAACACGGTACAGCATCTTTTCAATATTTTCCTTTTAAATTATAATGTATGTGTGTGTATGCTGAAAGTAATTGAGCCTACGTTTGTTTGATTTGAAAGTAGTGTCATGCTTCGTTGTACCTATATACGAAGGGTTTAATTGCTTTGAAAAGTCCTTTTGTTTAGACAAGATATGAAAATGATGTTTTGAAAGATGGTTTTTAAACCCTTTCGCTCACATAGAAATTGAAGCATATCGATAGTTCCATTTTATTCTGTTCAGCCTTTGGCTCGATTTGAATGTTTATTGTCAGGACACGGAATGTATATACAAGTGCTGGTCTTCTTATGGGCATGACAGGCATCGAAGTGACTCTAGCACTACAAATCATATTTCACTATGTTTGAGACCTTAAATTCGGATAACCGTTTTAAGGACCCTCGGATGTACATTTTATAGAAAAATTGGTAGGATATGTTTAAAATGTGGAGTTTGTCCATCATGGGAATCAGATTCAAATCATTGTGATCGCTAATCCCACGATTCCTAGGCTCACAGAAAATGGCCAAGAAAACCTGCACAACACAGATATTCACAGGAAATACAAATTGTACTCTAGACGTCGCAAAAACAAAGGATTCATCACTCAAATCGTTGCATGCGCGTAGCCAAAGCTTTCGTTCCCACTAGATATGAATCTAGGGTCGCGAGGTTGCTTTAATATTTACAAAACTTGAACAAACTAGATTTAAATAAATCTTTGTCATTCAAGCTTCCCGGTTCCGGTTGGACCTATTTTTAATCGTTTGAAAGTTAGAAATGGCTAGGTTTAAATAAATCTACTTCGCCAAAATTTACATTAAAATAAATGCATATCAAATGAACATTTAAAACAGATATTTAATCACAATGAGCAAAGAATATATATATATATATATATATATATATATATATATATATATATATATATATATATTTATAAAAGCTGTAAAGGGCCACGGATTTCCAATCCAGGCCTGGCTGAAATGAAAATATATATATATATATATATATATATATATATATATATATATATATATATATAAAAGCTGTAAAGAGCCACGAATTGATCCAGGCTCGACTGAAATGTAAATATATATATATATATATATATATATATATATATATATATATATATATATATATAAGCTGTAAAGAGCCATGAATTACTCCAGGCTCGACAAAAAAGTAAATATATATATAAAAAAACTAATAAAAGGCCACGAATTTCCAATCCAGACCCAACAAAGTAAGAAAAATTATATATATATATATATATATATATATATATATATATATATAGTTATATATACAAAAGTAGTAAATGCCACGGATTTGCAATCCAGGCTTGACGGAATTGAAAGTTAGTATATATATAGTCAATTATATATATAATAAAGCTGAAAAAATCACGAATCAGCAATCCAGGCCGAACAAGTTAGTATATATATATATATATATATATATATATATATATCTAAAAGCAAGTAAAAGCCACGGATTAACGTTCCAAGCTGTTCAAATGAAGAAAAACGTATATATATACTTATATATTATAAAAAGTAAGCTAAAAAGGCCACGAAACTGAGTTCCGAGCAAAACCAGAAGATGAAACTTTATATGCACGTTCACATATACGTAATAAAGTAAGAAATGACTTCTGATCGTAAAAAAACTTAGAATGGACTGCTCCACGGGCTTTTTGCCACTCGGTGGGCTTCAAATGGACGTTTCCACTGGTTAATTTTTGGTATGTTATAGAATATACGTATGCAAACGTATTGGAAGAATAAAATCTAGGTTTGGAGTACTAGAAGTAGGGATAAGGGTCGAAATGGGCGGAGTTTCAGAGCATTTTCTATTTATTTCTCTTTTTTTTTGCAAGGGTGGGGAGTCTCATTTATAGACCAAATGATAGCGGTTGCACTCGTTGCAGCCGCGACTCTACCTGCGACTCCTCTAGTAGGGCACGCTCCCGTGGGTCTCGTCGTCTTGAAGTACGTGCACTCCGAGCAACGCGATGTCAAGTTCGAACCTTCATAACTTTTGATCCGGGTGTTCGTTTGAGGAGTGCTATACCTTTCCAGAGGCCCTTTCCGAGAGAGACACAATGACATGGGACTTGACCTTTTTCGAATCCAGGAAGATGGGTTAATAACCAGATCTTCATTTTTTCGCAGTCTGTCCGTTGAGCTGTATTGTGCTGTTTTCACTCGGGATCGATGTTATGGCTCTTTATTACCCTAATTGCATTAATTTGGCTTGATTTTGACATGATTTGGCTTCAAGTCTGTAAAATAACCGTTTTGCCAATCCAGGGGTAGTCTCCTGTGATGGCCAGGTTTTCGACTGTTTTCTCGGGGTTGTCTCCAAAGTTTGATCCCAGTTGACTCTGTTCTTCCTCAAGGCTGTCTCCGAGGTTGATTTGGTCTCCCAAGGTTATCTCTTGAGATGATTTGATGCTTTGGGGCTATTTTCGAAGGTTGATTTGATCTCCCGGTGCTGTCGTCGAGGCTTATGTACTTCCCGGGGTTGTCGACGGGGTTTGACTTGACATCCTGGTTCTACCAGGGCTTGACTTGACATCTCGATATTGTGATCGGGGTTGAATTTGATCTTTCAGTGTTGTCGCCGGGGTTGTTGTACCTCCCGGGGTTGTCGCCAGGGTTTTACTTAACATCCCTGTTCTACCGAGGCTTGACTTGACATCCCGATATTGTTACCGGGATTAAGTTTAATCTCCCAGTGTTGTCATCAGGGTTGCTGTACCTCCAGGGGTTGTCGCCGGAGTTTGACTTGACATCCCGGTTCTACTGAGGTGAAAAAGACGGGTTTGCCCTCCTGCAGGGTTAGTAACAAGGATGCAAAATTTTGAGTGTCTACGATATCAACATGATTCAAGGTTTAATCATTTCAAGGTTCAAGAATAATGAACACTAAGCAGTCGCTAGGGACTCTGAACTTCTACTAGAATTAACAGTAATTTATTAAAAATCGAATATAAACAAGTACAACAGATGATCAGCCTAAATTACCCTACGTTATACATAACATTTAAACATGCTAGTATGTGCGTACAGTCGGTTCCTCGACAGTTATATAATTTCCTTTTCAATGAGGGTTGTTCATCTCAGTAGATTTATAAGAGTCTGCACCAAGACAATTGGTTTGGATAGCTTCTAACACATGATAATAGTCTAGCCGAATCAAATGTCTTAGACGACTTTTATAATGCATTTAGGAATGATAAGTTCAATATTTGTAACCACATCAAGATATGTAATTGATTTCTGAATAAATATAATTATTTGCTCGATATAAACATGGTCGATATAACAACGATTCAAATTTACACAATATATAAGGTTAAAAAGATTAGAGAACTTGCATTTAATATCAATATCAAATGACGTTAGGAAACTTGCCTTTTGCGTAGATTACAAACCTAAAGCTTAACGTCACCGTAAGGTCTTATAGTATCCTATTTATCTCTATATATATATATATCTATATATATATATATATATATATATATATACACACACACACACATTAGCTATGCAACTCAATACATAAACCGACAATCCTACACGTACTCCATTACGTACTTTAAACACACATTACATAATCAGATTATACGTTACTACATAGTCAAATATCATATCTTTGTAATCATCGTTAACTTAGCATTTTGAAAGTTTTAGAAACACTTATCGAATCTTGGTTACCTATAGTCAACATATATATTAACATTTAAACATCCTCTTAAAATGTATTACAGTTTTAGGACATCAATATAAGTATGCATCCAGTTTCAGAGTACAAATAACATGAACTGATCACACTGCAAGGCGGCGCGGCCGCGCTGCTCCAAATATCTGGATGTGAAATCAACTTCGATCTCCAATCGGACCGTCAGATCAACCCCGATCTCAATATCGGGCCATCAAGTCATCTCCGATCTCCAATCGGACAGTCAGATCAACCCCAATCTCAATATCAGGCCATGAAATCAACTCTGATCTCCAATCGGACTGTCAGATCAACCCCAATCTCAATATCGGGATATTAAATCAACTCCGATCTCTAATCAGACTATCAGATCAACCCTGATCTCAATATCGAGATATCAAATCATCTCTGATCTCCAATCGGACCGTCAGATCAACCCTGATCTCAATATCAGGCCATCAAATCAACTCCGATCTCTAATCAGACCGTAAGATCAACCCTGATCTCAAATTGGGCCATCAAGTCAACTCCAATCACCAATCGGACCGTCAGAGCAACCCCGATCTTAATATCGGGCCATCAAGTCAACTCCGATCTCCAATCGGACAGTCAGATCAACCCCGATCTCAATATCAGGATATCAAATCAACTTTGATCTCCAATCGAACCGTCAGATCAACCCCGATCTCAATATCGGACCATCAAATTAACTCCGATCTCCAATCAGATCGTCAGATCAATGACCTCAATATCGGGTAATAAAATTAACTCCGATCTCCAATCGGACCTTCAGATCAATCTCGATCTCAATATCGAGCCATCAAGTCAACTCCGATCTCCAATTGGACCATCAGATCAACCCCGATCTCAATATTGGGCCATCAAATCAACTCCGATCTCCAATCAAACCATCCGATCAACCCCGATTTCAATATCTAAGCCATCAAATCAACTCCGATCTCCAATCGGACCGTCAGATTAACCCCGATCTCAATATTGGGCCATCAAATCAACTCTGATCTCCAATCGAACCGTCAGATCAACCCTGATCTCAATATCGGGCCATCAAATCAACTCCGATCTCTAATCGGACCATCAGTTCAACCCCGATCTCAATATTGGGTCATCAGAGCAGCCCGGGTCTCAACACGAGAACTACCGGTCAACCCTGGTCTCAACCCTAGAAGTTTAGTCAACTTCGAGAACAAACTTAAAGCTCCACAACATCTCCAGAGAAAAACATTGGAACGACCAACTCAGCCTCAGAGACTAAACTAAGGATAAACAGACTCGAATGGGATCCATGTCTTGGAAACAACTCCTGGAAGTCAACCGAAGGCCATACCAACACCAAGGGCAACTCCGGGAGGGTTAAAATAGTTATTTTACCAACCCTAAGCCGATTCGGTTAAACTCAAGCTGAATTGATGCTACCAAGGTCAGAACAAACCATAACGACGATCCCAAGTGCAAACAGCGCAAGACAGCTCAACAGACAAACTGCGGGGAATCGAAGACCTGGTTATGAACTTGTCTTCCTGGACCCAGAAAATGTTTTATCCTATGTCATTGTAACACTCTCAGCGAGGGCTTTTCGAAAAGGTATAGCACGCCTCAAACGGACGCTACGATTAAAAGTTAGAAAGTTTTGAATTTGACCTCGCGTCTTAAGCTTTAGAGAATCTGATTCGCGATATAAATACCACTTATCAAATACCCCCAAACTTAAGCTTTTGCTTGCCCTCAAGCAAACTATCTAACATCCACACCTACATTACTAGAAGACGCAAATGGAAACTACTACTATAGAATATTACCACGGCTTCTAAGCGTAATTATAGAGCCTCTCCGAGAATAGGACAAACACCGACATGAATGGGGGCTTAATATCAAATTTGCAAGTATGAGACTGTACTCGATCCATTCTATATGTGTGTGTGGAGACCAACCATCCTAACTAATCATAGCTCAAATAAGTTCGCACATTCGATTGTTAAAACCAATTTGCACACTTCGCAACTTAAACATTCAACAAGCATTAAGACTAAGATGCAAGTGCAGGAAAGGATCAAAAGGTTCTAGCATGAAGACAATAAAATCTGACTCGGACAGTCCTTAATTACCTTTGGTTGTTCAGAGCTACCCATTAATGAGCTTTTGATCAGTGACTCCCAAGTCAGATGACTTTAGGGCACTAGGTGTGGAACACCCCTATGAATCTAATAACTCGAGCAGCAAAGGCCACGTAATCAATATAAGCCAAATTAGACTTTACGGAATCTGAAGATTATTTGGCGAGTGCATTTTATGCTCCATCTCAACATCGGTCCTGCGTTTATGGGCGAGTGCGTTTCACGCTCCATCTCGACCAACCGCAGGACTTTTGATATTCAATCTTCTTTTCATTTTTTATTTTTATTTTTTTTAAGACAACATGCCAGAAACCAAGATCCAAAACTGTATAAGCGTCTAAGTCCTTTATTACCTTGTAGAAATGAAAGATTATAAGAGTGAACATACTCTCAAAGCAATAAACACGCGAACTAAAATCAAAAAATAACTAGTTAACACAGTTGGACGATGCTTACTGAGAAGGACGGATCAATAATAGTCTCAACATATCGATTGAATAACCCCTAACTCATACATGATTGACACGACTCTAAGAGATAGACATAATTACATGGTACCTGTCATTAGCCACGATCAAAAATTAAAAGCTATAACACCCTCACCTAGCATATATACAGTTACAGAACGGGGTAAAAGGGTTAATCAAAACATTTAGGCATGAAGTAACAAAAGAAAAAGCACCCTGCCCAAATAAGGTAAAGCCATAACACATGGCATCAAGTAAACCAATTATCTGCACAATCCCCAAAATATGGCTATAAACACAACAACCAAAAATGACATGATATCTATCGCAATCGCAAAATACTATATACAAAATAAAACAAAAGTATTCATATATTATAAACCAAAACATTCATATATATATTTAATAAAACCAACGTACTAATGCATCTTAACATGCATCCCAAAATAAACCAAAAACAACCACAAACATCCATAAACACTGCATAAATAAAACATAGTCTGGGGCTATATCGCCCAAAAGAAACATAACAGCAATTCATATATAATAATACTTAAAAAAGAATCTCCCCCAAGCTTGAAATCTGCCTATGTTCTCACTAGCCTTCAACCTCCGCAGCATCATCATCATCGTCTTCATCATCATCATCAACATCGGCACCCGCTGGCTCTGCCTCACGATCCTCCCCTCTGGCCTGAAATGGTGGCGGATAAGGCGCAAGAATTGGAGGTTCTGGAAATTGAAAGGGCATGGACTCTGTGTCATCTCCTCCCTGGGCATAATAGATACTAGAAACTGTATTCGCGAACTCCGCGTGATAGTGATTGAATTGGCTCTGCCATTGAGCCACAGTATCAACCCTGTAGTGCAGAAAGTTAAGGCTGCTCAAAATCTCTGCTAGGGCCCCAGGTGGCATAGCCTCAGAAGATGGGGGCTCAGGCGCTTGAGCGGAGATACCGGCCTCAGAGGAGGGAGGCGACAAAGGTCCCGGTAAATAGCCCTGACCCTTTGGGTGCGACGGAGGTCCCCCATCCCATACTCCATATCAGGCTATAACGTGATGATCAATGACAGCCATAGGCGGCTGAGTGATATCGCCTTTCTCCCATACCACACCCGCCCTTTTGCATAGATGTGTGATTAGAGATGGGTGAGGGAGTCTGGAATTGACGTTGCTCCTTATGGCCTTTTTAATTGAATCCTGGATAAGAACCCCACATCTACCTTCAGCCCCATGATAATTGCATACAACAGAACTGCCCTCTCTTTTGTTACATCGCTCAGGTGGCGTGTTGGCATGATATTGGCACAAATAAAGGAGTACCACGCCTTACCATAACGACTTAAGGCTTGATGGGGGAAAGAGGTCTTTTCACCGTGGAATTAGTTGGTTTTCCAAACGGTACCAGGCTTGCAGAGCTTAGTTATTATCTCATCTGTACTGTAACTCCGCATCCCAAGCTCCAGGTAGTCCCTACCATCATAGTTTGGAGTCCCATACACAGTATTGATGGTATGACTGTCAAATTTGATCAACTTACCCCGAACCGGTACCATTGAAGGACCATCAGCATTAGCATTTGCGAAGAATTCCTTTACCACCGAAATAACTGCAAAGTCGGGCGGCTTGGTGAAGTGAATCCATTTTATAGTCATAATCATGGAATTCATATCGTCGTTCGCCTTGTCATCTGGCCTTAGCCCTCTTTCAGGCACCAAACTCCGCTTTGAAAAATTTTGAGCATATCGCTTCCAGGCTTCCTCACTTGGGAATTTTACAGCATCCCAAAGGGAAGGAGGGGTTCTGGATGTCGGAGGAGGACCTATACTAGTGCGAGGCCGCTTTGAACCCATTGTCAACAAAACTCCAAGGACAAAAAGAAATTTTTTTAACAAACAAAACCCCAAACTCTTGCTCTATGAAGAATTCCTTACCTCATACTGCTTATAAATAGGCAGGCGCCAGAAGGAGAGTAACTGCACGACGGTTGGATGGCCCCGAACGGTAAGAAACTGAAAGGGTGACGTTTGATTTGCCGAACTCTTTGGAAGAATGGGGATGTCTCTGAGAGAAAAGAGGGGAAGTAACGTGAACTGCTGCAAATGGAACCCAAAAGCCTTGTTTAAACTCAAAAACACGATACTGGCGCTGCGGTTCGGTGCATGGCGCTGTGGTGCGACCTAGATCTGCCTTGGCGCTGCGGCGTCATTTTAGGCGCGGCGGCGCGACTTCTTGGCACTGCGGCGCAAAGATCAGTTAAAACCTCAACGCTGCAGCGCAATTCTCCAGTAGCTATCAACTTATACCGGCGCTGCGGCAGGAAATTTCTAAAGGGATTGGCGCTGCGGCGCGATATAGAATTTTGGGATAATGAACATGGCGCTGCTGCGCAAAATTTAGTTAACTAGCTGGCGCTGCGGCGCCATCCTCTGATTTCCTGGACAAGCAAACATCTATATCAGTGAATTAACACAAACATTCTACCCTATTAGCCATAGACTACTAATCATACTAACAATTATACTACATACTAACATACTAATTCAGCATCTACAATTATTCTAAGGAAAACCAAGTGCACTAATGATAACTAAAGAAAACAACACTGAATGAAAATAATAAGGATATTTTTGATACTGAGATGGGGTTGCCTCCCCGTCAAGCGCTTGATTTAGAGTCGTTGTCTTGACTTTCACCCCGCTTTACACCGGGTCTCCCAAGGTGATGGAGGTGTTTTGCCGGTCGACCTCGCCGCCCCAATAGTGTTTCAAACGCTGTCCATTGACTTTGACAGTTTTGTCTAAGTGAGGGTCTTCGACCTCAATAGCCCCATGGGGATACACCTTAGCAATTATGAACGGCCCCGACCATCGGGACTTCAACTTCCCCAGGAATAATTTCAGCAGGGAGTTAAAAAGAAGCACCTTCTGGCCCTGTTCGAAATTCCTTTCGACAATTTTCTTAGCATGCCACCGCTTTGTCTTTTCCTTATACAACTTAGCATTTTCATACGTATGCAGACGAAACTCGTCTAATTCATTGAGTTGTAATAGTCTTCGTTCACCCGCTGCATCCAGATCGAAATTGAGCTTTTGGATAGCCCAATATGCGTTGTTCTCCAGCTCCACAGGAAGATGATAAGCCCTGCCATAAACAAGCCTATATGGAGACATTCCGATAGGCATTTTATAAGCGGTGCGGTATGCCCACAAGGCATCATCAAGCTTCTTTGACCAGTCCTTCCGATTAGGGTTAACAATCTTCTCCAAGATACGTTTGACCTCTCGATTATATATCTCTGCTTGGCCACTTGTCTACGGATGATAACCTATGGCTATTTTATGGGTCACCCCATACTTAGCAAGAAGGGCTTCGAAATATTTGTTGCAAAAATGTGACCCTTCATCACTGATTATTGCCCGAGGAGTGCCGAAGCGAGTGAAAATATTTTTCCTTAAGAAATTAAGCACCACCTTAGCATCATTAGAAGGCAAGGCGACTGCTTCTACCCATTTGGAAACATAATAAATCGCAACAAGAATATAGAGATTGTTGTAAGAAGACGAGAATGGTCGCATGAAGTCAATACCCCATACATCAAATAACTCTACTTCAAGGATATTCTGCAGAGGCAATTCATGTCTTTTTGAGATGGTTCCTACCCTTTGGCATCTATCGCAGTGCGACGCATATAGGTGTGCATCTTTGAACAGGGTAGGCCAGTAAAACCCAGATTGGAGTACTTTAGTAGCAGTTCTTTGGCCCCCAAAATGTCCTCCATAATTTGAGGAATGGCAATGATGGAGCATACCTTCGATTTCCTCCTCTGGCAAACATCTCCGCAGAATCTGATCTGAACACTGCTTGAATAAAAAGGGCTCGTCCCACAAGTATTGTTTTGCATTATTTAGGAATTTCTTCCTCTGTTGATAGCTCAAGTTGGGAGGAAGCACTTGACAAGCGACAAAATTAGTAAAGTCCGTATACCACGAGGCTTTGCTTTGGACGACAAATAGTTGTTCATCCGGGAAGAAATCATTGATGTCTTTGACTGCATCTCCCTACTAAGGAGGGTTTTCCAACCTCGACAAGTGATATGCTACCTGGTTTTCTGTCCCCTTTTTATCGCGGATCTCCATATCGAACTCCTGAAGAAGAAGAACCCACCTTATTAGCCTAGGCTTTGCATCTTTCTTCTCTATCAGATATTTGATGGCTGAATGGTCTGTGTACATGGTCACTTTTGTTCCAATGAGATAGGAACGGAATTTGTCGAAAGCATAAACCACTGCCAGCAGTTCCTTCCCGGTTGTGGTGTAATTTAACTGAGCATCAGTTAATGTTTTGCTGGCATAGTAGATCGTGTGGAACACTTTGTCCCTTCTCTGTCCCAACACTACCCTAATTGCAAAATCGCTGGCATCGTACATGAGCTTAAATGGGAAAGTCCAGTCAGGAGCTACCACAATAGGAGTCGAAATGAGTTTTTCCTTCAATAGTTCAAATGCTCTGAGGCAGGCTTCATCAAACTGAAAAGGCATATCCTTTTCTAATAGTGAACATAGCGGTTTGGTTATATTTGAGAAGTCCTTAATAAACCGCCTATAGAATCCTGCATGTCCAAGAAAACTCCTAACCCCTTTCACTGATGTAGGCGATGGTAGACTCTTGATGACATCCATTTTAGCCTTGTCTACCTCGATACCACCATCAGATACTCTGTGGCCCAGAATAATGCCCTCCTTGACCATGAAGTGGCACTTCTCCCAATTCAATACAAGATTAGTTTCAACACATCTTTGGAGAACAGCAGTCAAATTCATCCAGACAGTTATCAAATGAACTCCCGAATACAGAAAAATCTTCCATGAAAACCTCGAGGGTCTTTTCGACCATGTCAGAGAAGATGGACATCATGCAACGTTGGAATGTTGCAGGAGCGTTACACAACCCAAAGGACATTTTTCGAAAGGCAAAGGTCCCATACGGACATGTGAACGTTGTTTTCTCCTGATCTTCGGGAGCAATAAAAATTTGATTATATCCAGAATAACCATCTAGCAGACAATAGAAAGCATGCCCAGCAAGTCTATCTAGCGTCTGATCAATAAATGGCAGAGGGAAGTGATCCTTACAAGTGGACTTGTTCAACTTTTTGTAGTCCATACATACCCTTCATCCAGTCACCGTTCTGGTTGGAACCAGCTCGTTATTCTCATTGGCTACTACCGTCATGCTGCCTTTTTTTGGCACGCACTGAATGGGACTGACCCAAGGACTGTCCGAGATAGGGTAGATAATGCCCGCATCTAGCAGCTTAATGATTTCCTTCCAGACCACCTCTTTCATTATTGGGTTCAACCACCTCTGATGTTCAATGGTCGACTTGGATCCTTCCTCCAGTAGAATTTTGTGCATACAAAGGGATGGATTGATCCCTTTAATGTCTGAAATCGACCACCCCAGTGCCGTTTTATACTATTTAAGCACTAGCAGTAGCTTCTCTTCCTGGCATTCATCTAACGATGCAGATATTATAATAGGCAAAGTGGATGATTCCCCCAAATATGCATACCTCAGATGATTGGGCAAAGGTTTTAACTCGAGGACAGGAGGTTCTACAATTGATTGCTGGGCCTTGGAGGTAGATGCATCTGGATCATTCTGAGACTCAAACTGTCTTTGGAATTGTGTAGATCTCTGGGGTGCATCCAGCCAGTTAGCACATTCAACATGGGTGGCCTCTTCCATAGTACTGGTACTTGTTAGTGTAGCCTCTAAAGGGTCTGTCATGCATGTTTCTGAGAATACTTCCCTGACTGTATCATCAATCACTTTAATCTGGAAGCAGTCTTCAGGGGTGTTCAGATATTTCATTGCCCTAAACACATTGAAAGTTACTTCCTAATCCTGTACTCTCATAGTCAGCTCCCCTTTCTGCACATCTATAAGGGTTCTCCCCGTTGCTAAGAATAGTCTACCCAGTATTATCAGGACCTCCCTGTCTTCCTCAAAGTCCAGGACAATAAAGTCCGCTGGGAAGATTAACTTGTCCACCTTGACAAGCACATCCTCTACTATCCCCTTCGGGTAAGTGAGAGATCTATCCTCCAATTGCAAGGTAACATTTATGGGTTTGGCTTCATTTAGCCCAAGCTTCTTATATATTGACAGAGGCATCAAATTTATACTCGCCCCCAAATTACATAACGCCTTGCCAATGAATTGGTCCCCGATAGTGCATGGAATCGTGAAACTTCCAGGATCTTTTAGTTTTGGCGGAAGCTTGTTCTGTAGAATGGCACTGCATTCCTCTATCAGAGCCACGATTTCATAATCTCCCATTTTCCACTTCTTCGACAATATATCTTTTATGAATTTGACATAGCTCGGCATTTGCTCCAACGCCTCTGCAAATGGGATGTTTATGTGAAGCTTCTTAAACACTTCTAAAAACTTAGAAAATTGCTTATCAAGCTTTTGTTTCTGCATGCGCTGGGGGAATGGCAACTGTGGGATAGGAGGACTAGCTGTGTTCACTGTAGGGGTTGGTGATGAAGGGCTATCTTGAGCATTTACCTCACCCCCAGACTTATCATCACTCTGCTCCACAATAGGTTCCTCTATAGTCACTTCTTCTTGCACTATAGGACTCTCTCCACCATTTTCATTTATAGTTCTCCCACTCCGGAGTGTAACTGCTTTGCAGTGTTCCTTCCCATCCCGTTTCGGGTTGACATCAGTGTCACTCGGCAATGTGCCTTGCGGACGACTGTTCAAAGCAGAGGCCAACTGTCCCATTTGGACTTCAAGGTTCCGGATGGAAGCTTCTTGATTACTGCTCCTTGTCTCATTTTGGGCAATATATTGTGACAGGAGATCTTCCAAACTAGGTTTTCTTTCCTGTTGAGGTAGTGGATGGTGGAACTGATTATGAGAACTCTGTGGTTGTTGGTTGTTCTGATTTTGAGCTTGAAAACCCGGGGGGTTTGAGAAATTAGGCCTGGTGGTCGGAGGTTGTGCTTGATTGCTATTTGTGTTGCCCCAAGAAAAGTTTGGATGATTCCTCAAGCCTGGATGATAATGAGTGGGGAGACTTGCATTTTGCTGCCGCCCGTAGTTGGAAACAAATTGAACTGACTCGGGGCTTATGGCACACTGATCAGTTGGGTGGCTCCCTTGATACAATTCACACGACACTGCGACACTCTGAACATTCTGCACAGCTTGCACTCCCATGGTGTCGAGTCTTTTTGTTAGCGCTGCAACCTGAGCCGCTAATTGTGTGACTGGGTCAACCTCATATATCCCTGCTGCTCTTCTAGGGGCCTGCCTATTATTTGGCCATTGATAATTATTGGTCGCCATTGTTTCCACCAATTCATACCCCGCTGTGTGATGCTTAGACATGAAGGCTCCTCCAGAAGCGGCATCATTACTCGAACGAGTAGATCCGGATAACCCATTATAGAATGTCTGGATGGGAAGCCATTCTGGCAGTCCATGGTGGGGGCATTTTCTCATAAGATCCTTGAATCGCTCCCATGAGTCGTGCAAAGACTCTGACTCAAACTGGGTAAAGGAGGTAATTTTGAGCCTGAGCCTGGCGGTTTTAGCGGGTGGGAAGAACTTCGCCACGAACTTTTGAGCCAAATCATCCCATGTGGTAATGGAGCCTAACAGAAGTGAATGTAGCCAGCTCTTGGCCTTGTCCTTTAAGGTGAATGGAAACAATCGGAGTCTGATGGCATTATCAGACACTCCGTTGCACTTAAACGTATCGCAGATCTCCAAGAAGTTCATCAAGTGATCATTGGGGTCATCATTTGGTAATCCCCCAAACTGAATATTGGAGCACATTTGGATGGTGCCCGGCTTGATCTCAAAATTGTTTGCTTGGATTGCGGGCCTGAGAATGCTCGCTTGCAAATCTGCGATGTGAGGCATAGCATACTCCCTTAAAGATTTCTGAAGTTCCTCAGCCATTATAACAGGAGTATGTATGTCCCGAGCTTTTTCTCTCTGCAGGCGTCTGTACGTTCGATCAACCTCAGGATCGAAAGGTATTATGTTCCGACCCCTTCGAGGTGGCATACGCCGTAGAGATCACCTGAAAAGAAAATTAAACAGATAATATCAGTTTAAATTAAGATCGTATTGACTTAGCTTTACTATTGATAATAAATAGTACTAAGTCCCTGGCAACAGCGCCAAAAAACTTGTCCGATTTATGTAACGACAATTAACGCGCAAGTATACACGGTCAACAAGTAATATAAGATAAGTGGAGTGTCTTACCCACGAGGACGAAGTCTTAAGTGCAAATCAAATACTAATGTAAGTTCGATACTGTCTTATCTAAACAAGTGATTAGAGATGGTATGTTAAACTATGTGATTACAACTAAAGGAGGTGAGAGAAGTAGTTGTACTAGGGAGTCAAGTTAAGATTATAATTCCCCTAATGCATCGCCTAATCTCCTAACTCTCCACATTACAAACGAATCAAGGAATGGTCAGCCGAGAATAGAACTACGCATACGCTTCTGTTGAAGGCCAAATGCACATCCCTAGCTAGATGAATCACAATATGTCTATTGATGAAAATAACTAGACTAGGGTCATTAAGCTAAGTCTCAAGGCTACACAAGGCAAATAGAGATATGTCTATCCTATTAAGCAGTTTATGCACACATTCCCTTAGGCAAGGGCATAACAAGTGTTCTTGTATTTTAAAAGCTAGATATTAATGTCCATTTTTCAATATCCATTAATATCAATACCAAAAACTATGTCAAGCAATCAGTCAATAAGCAAGAAATACAACAACCCATTCCCAAAATGATTTATTAATATAAATAGGAGAGAAAGTTAATTAGGCTAAACACTAGGTTACATTGCAATCTTAAAAAGGAATTAGTTCATAACCATGGTGCTAATACACATTTCTATAACATTCAACATTGCTCAGTAATACACAAATAACTGAGAGATTTGGAATAAGAAAACTCTTGTTGTGAGGTTTTTTGTCTCCAAGTCTTCTCTTCTTCGCGTAACTCCTGAGCTGTGTAGGATGCAATAACTATTCTCCCCTAAAGCACAACTTCTTTCTGTTCTAGAAACTAATATATACTACTCTGTTATCACTTTCTGTAATGAATGTCCTTGCCGCGGTCCTTTTTTCTATCTATCTGCCTCTATGTCCTTTACTGCCTTTTTCTTTAGGTAATTAAAAGCAAGTCACTGGATAGGCACCGGAGGTGGCACTGCGGCGCGGACACTAAAGTTGTTGGGTGGCGCTGCGGTGCCACGTAGGCTTAAAACACTAGCACTCACGCTGCGGCGCGAGCTCAAGAAGGACCAGGGCCGCTGCAGCGCCAGATGACGTCAGCTTGGACAAGGAGGCGGCACTGCGGAGGGAGGAAAAAGCAAGGCTCTGGCGCTGCGGCGCCAGAGTGTAAAAAATAACAATTTTGCCCCTATAAGCTGGAAATGACCTCAATAGCCCTGCATCATACAGGATAAGCATAATAACAACAAAATATATATAAAAGCAAAATAAATAACATAAAACAAACAGCGTCTTAAGCTTCAGAGAATCTGATTCGCGATATAAATACCACTTATCACCTGGCCTATAAATAAACGTGCCCCCCTCATTTGAAAGAATTCCAAAAATGCAACAAACCTCTGCTCGTTTGATTTTTTGACTTTTTCACCTCTTCTAAACCCAAATTATTTCACTCTAACACGTAGATATACCCACATACTACCACATATCAGAAAATAACCAGTAGATTCTAACGTTTAGAGCCTACGATTTGGCGAAAAGCCCGTTTAGTAGTACAATGTAAGTATTTTTACGATCAGAAAGTTAATACTACTTCTTTGCACTGTTTTACAATTGTATATCAAATTTTGTTTTCTAAAAATGCCCTGAACTTAGTTCTGTGGTCGTTTTTGTCAAAATTTGGTACATTTTTGTACATAAACTGCGTTTTCTGGCATTTCTACAACTCGGATTGACGATCCGTCAGCTCTAACAGCTGCAGTGCACTAGCACCTTCGTTTTAAGCAACTTCGCCAGACTGGGTTATCTTCCCAGTCCGGGTTTGGCTTTTTTTGTGTTTATTCAAATGTATATATACTAACTTTTCAATTCTGTCAAGCCCGGATGTCAAATTCGAGGTAGTTTATTGCTTTTTTATATATTTATGCATATATAAGCAGCCTTCACCACCACTGAGTTCTCTTCCCTGTCTTGGTTGATTACGTTGCTGTTAATATATATATATATATATATATTTATATTTCAGTCTGGCCTGGATTATTTTGTGATATTTATACTATTTTTGCACACTTCACCATTATTGGGTTTTCTTCCCAATCTTTGGTTGACTACTTTTATGTACATTTACATTTCTGTTCGGCCTGGATAATTTTGTGGCTTTTTTACTACTTTTATATATAAATATGCATATATAAGCAGCCTTCACCATCACTGGGTTCTCTTCCCAGTCTTGGTTGACTACTTTACTGTCAATATACATATATATATATATATATATATATATATATATATTTCAATTCCAGTCCGGGCACCGGCGTAAACACTCATCGCCCTTTACAGCTTTTGTATATATAACTGTATATATATATTGCTTTACTTGGGTTTTATTCAATTAATGCTTTAAATATTCATTTGATATGAATCGACATTTTTTAGTCGCAAAAGAAACCTCGCGTCCCTTAGATCGCTATCTAGTGGGAACGAGACGCATCGACCATGCGAACCTAGATTTACTAAATGATTCCTCGATTCTAGCATTTAAGATATATATCTATTTCTGTGCAAATTTGAACTGTGCAGGTTTATTGGCTACTATAACGACCCCAAAATTCATACAATACAACTCCCGACATCGGTCGTTAACAATACATCCTTATTCAGACTTTACATCATTAATCAATGATACAATCACTAAAATTACGGAATATTTAAAACTTTTATATTATTCCGTCTTTATTATCCCTGAATCTCAACCTTTATCATTACATAAATTTGATTCAACTTTATTTCATGAATCGCTTCGTCAGAGTTATTATAAACTAAAACTTACAACCACGTTCAATAACCCTTATACATCGGGTAAAATTTAAACTTTATAACTCAACATCTGTTAACCATCACACATTATCAAATACATTATCTGAAACCTTAAACAGGGTCCAAAATAATAATAATTCAGCCAAAGTATATAAATCTCCATGCATTACATCTGATTCATTTCTTTCAAGTAGCACATAGCGTTACCTTGAATCCTTAACCTGTAAAAGTGATTATTTGCAAGAATGAGCTCGATAGCTCAACAAGATCTAACAGCTTTCATGCATCACATAGCATATAATTACATGCCCAACAAATATCTCATAATAATTAAAGTAATATGGCATACATGCTTTACATCACATAACAAATATAAAGATTGAGTTTCTTACTCAATCAACATTCTTTAATCAATCAATGTAGTCATAAATTTACTTTAACATTTCATGCTTACAACATATATACAACATATCATGCTTTTTGCAAAACAATTTAAAACAGTTCATCATCAAGTTCACTTATAAAATAGGAACTGAAAGACTTGCTTGATCGTTGTTTACCAATAACAGTTTAACAGCTTACAAATATCTGCACTTCACGTGCCCTACACAATTATATAATCATACACATCAATTATTAGTCATATAACAATGCATATTAGTTGTAACGTAAACTTTACTCTACACCTCATAACCCTTCCTATTATCAATACACAACATTCAATTTGATTGTGTTAACTTTCAACTTATATCTCACTATATTTCTTTTTTTAGTAATATTCGAAATGCATTCAAGTGTTTAAGTCCTTCTAGGACTACCTATTGGTTTTATATTAACAACATTTTATATATAATAATATTCGTTATATTAGAATCGAAACACTATTTAAGTGTATTAGCACATTACACGACGTTTCGACTTTTATATTTCACACGCCTAACTCGCCTCTTTTGCATGTGCTTTGCATGCTCCTATATTGGGTTACATTACTCTATAATGTTTCATTCTTATTGAAAACATAATATTAAACAAGGTCATACACACTTGTTACAGCGCTGCGACGCTTGCACATCGGTACGTCAAACTTGCCTATTCGAACGCCCAAACGACACGCATTTGCGCACGCTTAGTACGCCCCTACAAATTGTCTAATACTCAAGGTTAATGCTAAGTATTATTATAATACATAATAGTCATGTGACGGAAGTTAGAACATCATTTTACATTGTCGGGAGCATTACATCTGCATACGTGCATGCCCGACGCCCCCCGATTGCCTCCAAAAACACATTAATCCCAAAAATAACCATTTTACCCCTGATACTAACATCAAATTAAAAAACTTAAAGAACAAAAGTTGTAGGCCTACTCGTCCTCGTTCCGGATCATCTTGAATCGTCTCAATCGGAGTTCTTATGAAAAAGTTATGGCTATTTTACCACAGGAGGTCAAAATAGTCCCGGACTGACACTGTTCCCGGCGCAGCTGCACCCCAAATAGCCTTGGGGGCAGTGCAGCTGTGCCCCTGGTAGCGTGCTATGCGAATTTTCTTTCCAGTTTGTGGTTCTGGCGAATTTTCTAACCATTTCCTCCTTCCCATCTTCATAAATTGAGTTATGCACATCTAATTGAGTCCGTTTTTGACTCTATGGATTCGTGAAACACTTAACTACTCATCTACATAATAATTATAACACTTCAAAATATTAACAATTCATTTTAAGGGCTACAATTCAGTGTTCATGCTAATTTTTCATGTTTTACACATATTTAGCGAATTCAATCACTACGAATTCGTTTTACATCCGTTTTGACTCGTTCAACTTGGGTTGTTTTCATTTTTTCAAATACTATCATAATACCTCATCAATTTACAGATTACTACATGCTTTCTTAGCCAATTTTAGCCTCAAAGTAGACCAAAACATACACATTACCTTCAAAATCCAAATTCCTCTTCTTTAACATAAATACATGAATTTGATTACTTACAAACAATTATAGAAGCTATATATCAGATTATACAGACCCATGTATATACATATACATATATACATACAACATCTCTTGAATTCACCCAACCAAAATAGTTTTCTAAATAAAGAACTTGAGAAACTATAAATTAGAGTTTTAACACTAGAGTAATACCTTCGATTCTTCTCAAACTTGATTATAGGATGAGAAATCTTCTTCTTCTTCCTTCTTTGAATCTCCAATCCTTCTCACAGAGAGTTTCTTCTCTCTTTTTTTTCCATTCTCTTCTCTGTTTTCTCCCTTTCTCTTTTCTTTTCTTAGTTTAGGCTTAGAATAGGACTCAACGTAAAATTACACTGACATATAATACGTATATTAACTAATACTTATTATATTACTTAATATATAATTAAATTAGGGGTTATGGAAATCCAAAAGCCACAAGGCCATGTTTGGCTAGCCCCTTCAAATCTCCTTTTAATTTATTTTAATTCCTTCCTTATCGTATAGTTTATTTGTCACAACCATTATTAAATTAATCCTCAATATAATTATAACTTCCATTTTGCCAATATAACAAATTACTAAATCTCTAATTTAATTACTTAATTAAATTAGGATATTCCCTTCTATCAATATTATCACATTTTCATTAAATTACTCCATAAGGAATTCCATCAAATATTCATTTTAAATTTCATAACTCTTCCAAATAAAATATTTATTTTATTCGATAAATATTTTAACTATTCACGAGATTCACAATTGTAATACATTAACATTTTACGTCTATAGGTAATATGTATTACTTTCTCATCTTATTAAAATAATATATTTACATTAATTCACTATTTTAATTAAGTAAGTTACTCACATTATTTATAAGATTTAATTCATAATAAATTCATTGCCACAAGGCATATAATCAAAATTATATTATTCAATAATATAACTTCCAACTTAATTAAATTAACTTAATTCCCTTTTCAAACAATTTTATTTTCCTTCTTTAATAGTTAAAATAAATTAACTACTAAACCTCATTCCTCCAACATATGTATATATATATATATATATATATATATATATATATATATATATATATATATATATATCTTCTATTCACACCACATTATATACTTCACCATATATAACACATATATACACATATCCAAACTCAAAACATCTCGTAATAAAAATTTTATTTATTAAATTCTTATTATAATAATTTATAAAAATTCGGGTTGTCATAGCTACTCATATGTGAGCTTAGGAATCATGGGATTCATGATCAAACCGATCAGAATCTGATCCCCACGATGGACAAACTCTGATTTATGAATTTACCCTGCCAATTTTTCTGTAAAATGTACAGACCTTAAAACGGTTATCCGGATTTAAGGTCTCAACATAGTGAAAATGTGGTTTGTCGTGTTAGAGTCCCTCCGATGGCTATCATGCCCATGAGGAGACCGACACTTGTATATTCTGTGGTCGAGGATGCTTCGCAGCCCATTAATCACCGTTCAAATTAAGCCTTAAGGCTAAAAAGGATAAAATTGGAAGTCTCAACATGCTTCAATTCCTATGTTAGTGTAAGGGTTTGATAACCAGTTTTCAAAACATCATTTCAATTCAATCAAAAGAAAGGCTTTTTGCAAATCAAATTAAACACTTTTTCAAATCAAATCAAAGACTTTTCAAATCAAATCAAACCCTTCGTATATAGGTTCAACGAAGCAAAGCACTACTTTCAATCAATCAAACATAGGCCCAATTTTTAAACAGCATTCATACACGCATTTCAGTTTTAAGTGAAATATTAAAAAGTTTGTGTTACTGTGTTTACATGGGAGCTGTGGGGTGCCTAACACCTTCCCCACACTTAACCAAGCCCTTGAGCTCAAAACTTTGTTTTCAAAGATCAAGTTTCGACAGTGTCCAGCAATTGGGCCTCTTTCAAACAAAATTTAGTTGAGTTGGTACAATCATTTCAAATCTACCAACTGGCGACTTCTGTAAAACGTTCAAATCGTCAACATAATACATGTTGGCCTTTCTCCTAAAAAACCCTTCAAAACCTTTTTCTTAATAAAAAGAGTAAAGGTAGAGATAACTTAGGAAGAGATAAAAGATCCGGGTTGTGACCCGACCCGCGAATTTTTTAACCAACATCAATAGGTGGCGACTCTGCTGGGGACAGTAGAGGGCTTAGGCCACTTTCAAATTTTTTCAAATATTTCCCTTTCAAAATTATAAATGCGTGGAATTATGTGTCTCTACATTGAATGAATGCGTGAATGCTGAATCTTTACATTGAATGAATGTGAATGAAAACTTTCCTGCTTTTTTAGTGCTTCGCACCCATATTAGTGCTTCGCACCAACTGTCATAATATGCATACGGTGAGGGCGATGTATGTGAATGGATGTTGTGTTCCTCTCACAAGGAGGCAAAACCCGCCGGTGATAAGTAAAGTCTCTGGGATAGGCTAAGTCTCTGGAGCTCATGAAAATGCACCACCCAGATTCGCTCCAGTTAAAAGATCGGATTAATTTCCCCTCTAGTAGATTGCGATGATCTAGCGACCTTCAGGCCAAAAAGCTGCGAGAGTGGCCTTAGATAGGTCATCCTCTGATTAACCAAATCTGATGGGAAGTTTCTACATGCCTTCCTCTTTCAATTCAATGTCCAGTTTTCAATATTTACCTATTGTCGTTCTGTCATCAAAATAACTGACCTCTGTTTTGCAGGATAAGATTAAAAAATACATCATGCATCCTATCCTTACCTACCTCAGAAAATTGATACGCCTACGTTTTGTTATAGGTGAAAAATTGGTCCTGTCACTAGATCTAAGTCTAAGAAAGCACTAGGTCCATCCACGGACATGACTTCGAGTGCTCAACCAGAATCCACCCTTGTGTCTAGGGAAGAGTTCGAAGGACTGAGAAATCAGATAGCTGAACTAGCCGGTTTTCTGAGAGAACAAAGCAAGGCACTTAAAGGGAAGCAATCCCAAGCTCACATAGAACCAGAAGCACCTAGTGGTAGAGGTAGTCAAGAGACCGAAAAGGCCGAAACTCAAATTTCTGGACCACAAAACCAGGACCCAACCAATAAAACCCCTGAAATCACCGCCCTCAATAAAGAACAGGAAGTCGGTGACATCATGAATAAAGTACAACAAATGGAAGAAACTCTCCGGTCTATCAAAGGGACTGGGGAATTCGGCACTGTTAATTACTCCGTCCTCTGTATTTTCCCCGGAGCTCTTTATCCCGAGAAATTCAGAACTCCTAATTTTGAGAAATATGATGGATTGGGAAATCCTTATACACATATGAAAGTATTCATTGGAGAGCTCGGATCCTATACAGAGGACGAGAAACTCTGAATGCAGTTATTTCAAAAGAGTTTAATTGGAGAGGCCAGAGCCTGGTATGCCCGCCTAGACAATTCTAAGATTCATAACTGGGAAGAAGCTGGCCCATGCCTTCCTCAGTCAGTACAGATTCCAATCTCAGTTGGCTCTAGACAGATACTAGATAACCAAAATCAAGAAAAAGAACACTGAATCATTCAAGGAATACGCTCAACGATGGAGACATGTTGCAGCACAGGTTACCCTGGCCATGACTGAGTCTAAGATAGTCATAACCTTCATCGACATCCAAGAAGCACCATATTATGCGAGGGTTCTAGCAGGCATAGGAAAACCATTCTCTAAAATGATCAAACACGACGAAATGGCAGAAATGGGGCTCAAATCAGGGAAGATAAAAGATCTGACCGCCCTCGAAGCTGTCGCTGAACATATCCAGTCCAGAAATTACAGGAGTAATCCCCGGAGAGTACACAAAAAGAAAGATGAAGAAGTGTCCTTAGTATTGCAAGGACAGAATACAAGGGGCAAGTCAAACAGTATGCCCATTCAAAAGAGGAACTACACTCCTTTTCAAGCTCTAGCACAGCCTTCAAACCCTCCATTCTAGAAAAATATGGAGGTCAGGCGTAGAAGAACTTTCACCCCTCTAGGGGATTCACCCAAGCTTCTGATAGCTCAGAAGAAGATTGTCCAACTCCTTCCACCCACCAACACCTGTAGAAGAAATTTTGACTCAAGCAAGAAGTGTGCTTACCACTCTGGATCTCCGGGCCATGACACACAAGACTGTTGGTCTCTCAAGCACAAGATCCAAGATTTGATCGACAACAGAGATATTGTGGTCACAAAGCCTGAGCAACCCCATGTGCAGGATAAACTGCTACGACAGCATAAAGAGGTGAATGCCAATATGATCAACACCACAAATAGAGAAGGATCCAAGTACCTCCGTTATATGGGAGAATCAACTCCATCCAGCAATAGCACCCCAAACATTTGGGAAGTTTCAGAAAGAAGGTTCCTGATAGAGCAGGAAATAAACTCTATCAAGGAACAAATCGAGCAATTAATAGAACTGGTCATTTACCAGCATCAGATCACCAGGAATATGATCAAACGGGCCAATCGGTCTGATATCGATCAACCTCCCACACCGGAGATCAATCCCATGAGAGATCATAGCCGGTCTCATGAGTATGGGCCCTAGACTGACAAGGGGGTTGAAGAAGCAAGTGTCCAAGCTGGTGGAAAATTCTTATTTCAAAGGAACTTCACTAACCTAAACCAGTCAATGGAAGAAATCCTCCAAATGTAATCAATGAGGGAATGGTTGCAGACTTGTTACCACCCTTGAACCCTTGGGCAAGAAAATTTAAACCTGATCAAATATGTCAGTACCACTCCAATTCACCCGGCCATGATACTGAGGATTGCTGGGCGCTTCGTAACCTGATTCAAGGCATGATTGAAAATGGTGACCTGATAAGGGGAAGTCAAGTTCTCGACCTCCCAGATGAAGAAACTACTCTCTGGATCCCCACTGTATGGAATCAGGGTACCGTAGTTGTCATTTCCTAGAATGATGAGTCAACCCTCAAACCCTTAGTACTGCCAGGGAAAGGGGTCCAAGAAATACAAAATCTTGTGAAGGTGGCCGCACCCGAGCCTTTGATATTGCCCTTCAGACCCTAGTATCCAATTATCAGTCTGAAGCGGGTCCCATGGAACTATGGGAACGATGAAGGGTCCACCTCAAACAACATTACTGTTGTACCAAAGGACAATCTATTATACCTGCCTCAGCGGGTGATCAAACCAGTCATCAAAGCCAAAGCAAAGGTGGATGATGAAAAAATTGAAGAGTTCCTCAAAAAGATGGGACACAATGAAATCAAAGCAGTGCAGAGCTTGAAGGATGCACCCAAGAAAATGTCCATCCTAGACTTGGTCTTATCCTCAGTGGATCATTGCAACATTCTAGTGAAAGTTTTAGAAGAAGCCCATCTGCCACATACTGTAGATGCTGAGAAATCTCGTCATGTGGTGGAACACATTTTCAACAGCAATGTGATTTCTTTCACTGACGATGATATCTTTGCAGTGGGAACAGGCCATCATAAGTCCCTGCACATAGCTGTGATGTCTTCCGGGTATGTGATCGGAGGGCTAATCATCGACAGAGGATCATCACTTAACATATGTCCCTACGATACCTTGGAAATAATGAAGATCAACTCGAACCGGATCAAAACCAGTCGTATGGTCATTCGAGCTTTCGATGGATCGTGACTATAGGAGAAATAGAGCTACCCTTGGAGATTGGCCCACACACTTTCTACGTTTCCTTTTAGGTGCTTAATATCGCCACTGGATATAACATGTTGCTGGGCAGGCCATGGATTCATATGGTAGGGTAGTGCCATCCACCCTCCATCAACAGCTCAAATACATTATCAACGACAACCTCATCACGGTCAATGCTAAACCAAAATACCCTGTCGGCATACAGGGAGACATGCCAGTGATCAGCCTGGATGCAGGGATTGAACCTGCAAGTTTTCAAGCTATGGAGGTGAGCGATACACAGAATCTACCTATCGGAGCACCAGCTCTGAAGCCTAAGGTTTCCACCAAAGTAATGATAGTGGACCAGGAAATGGTATCTTTGGGTTTCCAACCTGGAGAAGGGTTAGGAAAGAATCAGCAAGGTATCAAGAGCCCAATATAAATCCCAAGTCAGACTGGGAGAGCAGGATTGGGATATTCATCCAGGAAAAATTACAGGAACCCGCATAAGCATCTCAAGGCTCATGCTTCCACCATACTTTTGCCAAATCTTACTAATGCCGGATGGGTAAAATCAATGAGGAAGATCCCTATTGTGGTATCAGCAATGCAGTTTCCTCCGATCATACCTGTCAAGGAAAGAAAAGCCCTCAAGCATGAGGCAGAAAGAAAAAAAGAAAAAGAAAAGATCATGTATAAAGGACGAGACCCATTCGCTAACATGTGGGTCATCATAAACTACGAGGGTATGAATGATGAGATCCCAGACAGTAAAGACGAGGATCAGATTCAAATTCCTCGCATCAAAAAGGAAAAATGGGGCAGTTCAAAGAAAAACCCCGGCCCTATTATAATGGATGTCTCAGTCGTCATCCAAGACAAGACAGATAATTATAAATTCCTGATCCTCCCAATTCATGAGGATCTGACCTTGGATAACTTGAGCAGTGTCCCTTGCCTCGGTCGAAAAGGGTAAAGGGACAGAGAGAGTCAATCTGCCCTTTAATAATGCTTTCATTTACTGCTTACTTTTGATTGCACAGCTATAGCAGCAGCTTTGTCATGCTTTGCAGAATGCTATGTATATTTAAGCAGTTGTATATATCTAAAATGAAAGCATTTTTGTTTTCAGGACTCAAGCGTTGGATGTGTTTGTCTCTGCTGATGAGATGCCAACCTGTCAAAATGACTACGACTTTGATGTAGAACTGAACTTCAACTTGATGGATATTGGTCAAGAGGAGGAAGATGACTATGAGGTGAGGAGATCAAAGAATGGGTCGAAGACAAACCCAAACCAAACCTTGACCAAACCACCACTATCAGCATATGAACCTCCGAAAATATCAAAGAAGTCCAGATAGGTTCAGACCTCACACCAGACCAAAAATCCGACCTGATCGAACTCCTAACACAGTTCCAATGTATTTGCATGGTCACATAAAGATATGATTGGCCTCTCTACTGACATAGTCATCCATCGAATGCCCATCAAAGACGGGTTCAAGCCAGTCAAACAAAAGCTCAGGCGATTGAAGTCTGAATGGAGTCTGAAAGTCAAAGAAGAATTCAAAGCCGGGATTATCATGGTATCAACCTACCCAGAGTGGCTTTCAAACAAAGTTTCTGTGCCTAAGCCCGGAGGAAAGGTACGAGTATGTGTGGATTACTGGGACTTGAACAAGGCCTGCCTTAAGGACAATTTCCCGGTACCTTTCATCCACATCCTGATCGACAATACTGCGCAGTATGGCATGTATTCCTTCGTAGATTATTTTGTTGGTTACCATCAAATCATGGTTGCTGAAGAAGACAGGGAGAAAATAGCTTTCCTCACTCTCTGGGGAACCTTCTGCTATAGGCGACTATCCTTCAGCCTCATCAATGCCGGAGCCACGTATCAGCGAGCCATGATGGCCCTATTTTATGACATGATGCACAAAGAAATAGAGGTTTATGTGGAGGACATCATCATCAAATCCCGGAGGGAGGATGATCACATGGACCATCTCAGGAAGCTGTTCAACAGGTTACGCAAGTATAACCTCAAGCTAAAACCCGCCAAATGTGATTTTGGCGTCAAGGCAGGCAAGTTGCTAGGATTCTTGGTGAGTAATCGAGGTATCGAACTAGACCCTGCCAAGATCAAAGCCATCACTGAGATGCAAGTGCCTCGAACAGAGAAAGAGATACGTGGGTTTCTGGGAAGGATCAACTTCATAAGCCGATTCTTTTTCCAGCTCACAGCAACCTGTGAACCCAAATTCAAGTTACTAAGGAAGAATTCCTCCACTAAATGGAATGAGGATTGTTAACAAGCCTTCCTTACCATCAAGAAGCAGCTAATCAAAGCCCCAGTATTGGTACCTCCGAGGGATGGAGTTCCCTTGTTCATGTACCTGTCCGTCAATGCCAACGCAATGGGCTGCATGCTAGGACAAAAAGATGATAGTAGCAAAGAAAGAGCCATCTACTACATCAGCAAAAGATTCAATAGTGGTGAACAAAAGTACACCCTGATCGAGAAAATATGCTATGCGTTAGCATGGGCCGCTATGAGGTTACAGCATTACCTCCATGGGCACACGACTTACCTCATATCCCGCATGGATCCACTCAAATATGTATTCAACAAGCCAATGTTGAATTGTCGACTGTCTAAATGACAGTTGATCCTACAACAGTTCGACATTGTCTATATGACTCAAAAGCCAATCAAGGGTCAAGGTATTGCAGATCAATTAGCTGAAGCATCTTCAGGAGGGTTCGAGCCCCTGAAGACTTATTTTTTAGACGATGGAATCATGACAATTCAACAACTCCAATGAGAGAATACAGTCCAACCATGGAAAATGTATTTTGACGGAGCAGTAAACATGGAAGGTGCCGGAACTGGGGCAGTCCTTATCTCTGGTACAGGAGAATAATATGTTGTGGCTACTAAACTTCAATTTGGCAATGCTAACAACACGGCAGAGTATGAAGGCTGTATAATGGGGTTAAAACTAGCCCAATCCATGGGTATCAAACACCTACTGGTCTTTGGAGACTCTGAGTTGGTCATTAGACGTCAATGCGCACCTCTACTTGGGCTACTCCCTATTCATTGGTCTATGGCATAGAAACATTCCTCCCCATAGAAGTAGAGATGGAATCTTTATGAGTGTTGATCGATGCTCAGATAGACGAGGATCAGTGGTTGCAAGACCGATATCACCAACTGCCTCTAATAGATGAAAAAAGGGCTACAACCATTTTCCATGGACAGTTATATCAGCAAAGGATTGCTCGATCCTATAACAAAAAGGTCTGAATATGGAAATTCAAAGAAAATGACTTGGTGCTGAAGAAAGTTTTAGCCAATCAAGACGAAGCTAAAGGAAAGTTCGCCCCTAATTGGGAAGGCCCTTTCATTTTTAAGGAAGTATTGACGGGAGGAGCTATCAGATTACAAGAAATGGACGGGAATGAATTTCCCCAATTCATCAACTCAGACACCGTGAAGAGGTACTACGTCTGAAGCACATGCACACCCGCATCCGGGTCTTACCAACCAAATCAGGTTCGATTTCACTAAGAAGATGGAACTACGAATGACCTGATATCCTTCAACCCGGGAGTACGTAGGCAGCCATTTCTGGTGCGGTCAAACCAAATAAAAACTCATCAAACCAAACTCAAAACCCAAGACAAATACTTTTCAAACCCTCTCTAATAGAAGCCAGAACTACGAATGACCTGATCTCCCTCCACCCGGGAGTACGTAGGCAACCATTTACGGTGCGGTTTGACTTTCAAGAAAAAATAAAAACCCCAATAAAAACTAGTTCCAAGACACCGAAAGCTATACAGAAGCTAAATCCTATCAAGCTACCATGGTCAACAGGCCTATCTGAGATACTCCCTGACATCTCAACTGTCAGTCCATCAAGGAGAAGCTCAAGATACATCACTAACAGCTAGTTATGAAAGAAGTGGTAATCACTCAGCAATAACGATACATCTCCAAACAAGAAAGTGAATCAAAAATATATTTCTCTGATATAAAACTGTTTGATGTATACATAATGCCCTGTACATGACAAAAATGACTGATCTAGTCTGTGCAGGAAAAATAAAGCTAGTCTATGGACCCAAGGATAAGCGGGCCATCAATACCACCATGGCATCTCACTCGGAAGATGGAGGAGCGGCTGCAAGTGCAATACCCTCAGCCTCCATACGACTCAAAACCTCCACAGTCATCTATATTGTGGCACTGTAGTCGTCAATATATGCGCTCATCTAGATAACCAGGTCGTGCGTATAAGATCGAAAAGCAGTACTGTCAGCAATGTGGAAATCACGAGAAGCTATAGCCTCATCCCTCTCCACAAAATCTGCATCTTTAGCAATCAAAGTATCCTCAATCTCAGCAAAAGCTGCATCTCTGGCTGAGCTGATCTCATCCCTCTCCACAACAGCTGCATCTCTGGAAGATTGAAGCTCCTCTCTCTCTATCAAGCCAACATTATGAGCGACTCGAAGTGCGTCCCTCTCAGCTAAAGCTATATCTCTGCCAGATAAGGCGATCAACATTTGCGCTCTAGCAGAATCCCGCTCAAGGGTCATCCTGAACAATGAATCCGCCAAAGTCGAATCTGTGCCTGCATGAATAGTCGGTGGATCACTAACAAGTGCCGCTGTCAAACCTATGAATAGTGATAGTAGTGTGCATACTAGCCAATTATGTATGATGATAAAGCACATACTTTATAAAGAATCTTATTTATTTATTAATAAAATATTCATTTAAGGCATTTAATTATCTACATGGTGCTTTTTTTAATAATATGTAAATAACCCATAGTTTTAAGCAATCATTTTAGAATCATGATGAGATCATGCTAATGAGATCTAAATTCTTAGAAAGCTTAAAAACTAAAATAGTTCCCAATTGTGGGATTACTAAAATGGGAATTAGTAAATCCGGATAGATTGGTACATATGTTGCTTGCTCATTGGATGAGGATGACTGATCTCATGGTCATTTGTGTGGAGACACTAAAGCAAGTATGTAGGTGCTTATTAGAGAATAAGTTCACTGAACGTGACTCGCTATGGAATACCTAATGGAGTTTTACTCGCCTGTCAATAGGGATTCCTAATGTGATAGTAGTACAAGTGATCCTTGGACTTGAGATCATAATAGTATCTTGTATGTAACAAATTATACTTTGACTTATTCCTTAAGGCCTTTTAAGGCATATATAGGGTATGCTTGGGTATAATGAGTTGTATATGGAGATAATGTATGATTAATAAAGAATCTACCACCTCTAGTAAAAGAGGAGATATGTCCTATGTGATTCGTTAAATGACAACCCCAAGAATCCTTGGCCAAGGTGGAATGAAATTAGAAAGAGGTTTCTAATTTGTATCATTTAGAGTTGTGCATTTTCTAATTGAAATACATATGATTAAAAAAATTAAGACTTGATAGTAAATTCATATTTTATATTTAATTGGGACATTGTAAGGTGGAATGATTGAATTGTACGGTAACTATTTACTCACAGGTTCTTTTATGATTAATGTTGAAATCAATATTATTTAGAAAGTCGTTGATCGCTAGGGAGGCTTATCCCTATTGTAGAATAAATATTATTTATTTAAATAGATTATTAGTTTAATTTATTTATTTAAATAAGATTAGAATTGTTCTAATTGATTTATTCACAATTGATTTAATATGGAGAACCTAAAGGGTCACACCATAAAAGGAAAAATAATTATTTAAGAAGGTAATGGCATAATCGTAATAATGCATTAAGTGTAATTAATTTAATCTATGATGATAGAATAAATTAAATAGCTTAATATTTATTATTTAATATTTTAGAAATATTAAATATAAATTAATAAGAGGAGTCTTATTAATATTATTATAATTATTATTATCTTAATTTCTAAAGGAGTTTAGTAATTAATTTAATATTAGTACTCTCATTTATTCCTAATAAGATTAGGAGACAAATTAATTAAATGAATTTAATTAATTATTCCCCATGTGGTGGGAAGCCTAAATTAATTAAAGGAGTTTGATTAATTAAAAGAAATCCCATGTCTAATAGGATTAGAAGGGTTGACCAATATCTATATAAGAGGAGTTTTATAATAGATATCAGTTGATTCAATTTTAATTGTTAGAGAGTACTCCTTTTCTATAGAGGATAGAAAACTAAGCCAACCACCCTCCTTCTTGATAATTCATCTTCCTTGGTAGATCACCTCTAGAGGCCAAACACTTGGGTGGCTAACGTTGATCAAAGGAAGGAATCTAACCCGGAAATTCAAGGAGATCACGAAGAACAAGGAGTTGAACTCGTACCTGTGGAAGCTTCGTTCTACAAGGGTATGATTCCATAACTTCTTATTTATCGTTTTAAATTAATAATTTGCATAAAGGATGATCCAGGTAATGGTTTTGTAAAAAAAATTTAAAACTCTGATATACCATGCTTTCGTTAATTCTTGCATTTTGATTGCGTCACGATTTATACAAACCCATCTGTGACGCCCCCAGAATAGGTCCAGTCAACCCAACCCATTCTGAGTCGCCAAATACATGGTACAGAATTCAAATACAAACTTTATATTATACGGTCGTGCAAAATACTACCACACAACTGTGAGTGTCAATACAAATCGTATATAATACGAAATATTAATATTCAAATTCATTCTTTATTTATTACAATTATTATCCCACTATTTTTTTAAAATAGCGAGGACTACTACTGCTCTAACTCGGACCATCACTCTGTCCCCCGACTAGTTCCCGCAACTATTCTCATTTCCTGAAGAGGACAACAGATGAAAAGGGTGAGCTCAACTAGCTCAGTAAAGAATATTATGACTAAGATAATGGGAAATAAATTATCGTTAGTCTTCAACAAATCAGATAAAATATAATGGACAACCAACTTTAGATCAATATTCGCAGCGAAAATAACCGTTTATCATCAATATTTAATCCCTGTAACATCAATCAATATACATCTCAAATCAAACATTCATCTTTGCACTACAGGCCAAAGATATTCATTTGTATCATTCAGTGGTCATGTTCATCTCAACACCTATCATCTTTGCACTACGGCCAAAGATATTCATCAGGTAATCATTCATCTTTGCTCTTACAGGCCAAAGATATTCAGTTACATCACCTTTTAGGACTGAGGATGATGAAAAACCATATAAATAACGAATCCAGTGAAACAAAGGATAAGATTAAGGATTCGTATTTTAGTTTATTTAAGTTCAAGAATATTCCATAATAATATTTTGTGGAGCAAAATTCAAGAATAAAGCTCAGAACTTAGATCTAACAAAAGATAGTAACTATAACATACAATTTGGACAAATAGAAGAAAAATTAGTTTTCCCGTGAATAGTGCCGTATACATGAATAGTGCCGTATACGTGAATAGTAACCCCGACGGGAAAAAAAATAAGAATTTCATAACAAAATCCATGCCAATATTTCGGTATAATGATATTGAAAAGAATAACATCATTTACGAAGAAAAAAAATAACATCCCTTACCTCAAAAGAATAGTACCTCTGACTGGAATATCGGATATAATACCGAAGGAAACTTGCACTGAATACTAATACTCAAAGTATTGAAATACTCACAAAAATACACTCGATATTATAGAGAGAGAAAACTTCTGATTCTGGTGTGATTTTCAATTCTAACCTAAGCACCCTATTTATAGGAAAAACTTAGGATGCCAAAGGAGACTAAATTAATAAAATAATATTATTTTTTTTTCTTCCGCCGCCGGCTGCTTCTCCCAAAAGCCATCAGCATTTTTTTCAACCAAAAGTGGGGCCCACCTATTAAAAAAATATTTATTTTCCAAAACTTCAATAATTCATAATAAATAGCCCCTTTGTCAGAAAAATACAAATTCTATGTCCTTCCATAGAAAATTTAATTCTCTACAACTTTGTAGAAGGAAGTTTTTTCAAATTCCAAACATAAATTATCCGAAATCCATAAACAGATGATTTCTCACACCAAAATACTGATAAAAACACATCAGCACTAATTCCTTCTTTAATATCCACAAAATAAATATTTCCTTATCATATAAATCAATAATTAATTATTCACAAATAATATTACAGAACTACAATATTGACAACCAGGTCGTTCCCAGGAAAGAGGGGGCCTTCCGATAAGGACTTCTTCTTACTGGCGCGCAATTAAATAACCCCTCCTAGACAGAACTTCCTTAGACATTGTCAATAATGCTATCTAATAATATTATTCAAATAATATGAATTATTGAGTTGATAATGTGAAATACTGTGCAGTGACAATTATTGAATCAATAATACCAAAACATCAACTGTAGCCATTATTGAATCAATCATATAATAATGGCAACGTAGCAATTATTGAGTCAATAAAATATCAATGTAACAATTATTGAGTCAATAATATAAAATATCAACGTAGCAATTATTGAGTCAATAATATAAAATATTGAACAGTAATTACTGTAACAATAATTGAGTAAGTGCCTTCTCACGTAAGACTCAATAATTCGAAATACTGTGCAATACCGTGTGCTACTGTGCAACACCGCGTATCACTGTATTTCAACCACTGGGTATTTCAACAGTACTAATGGTAACAACTACGCCGTTATTTTATAAAAAGGTTATTTCTGTTGCTTTTTATATCCGACAGTTATTCCGTTGTGGGGCCCACAAATAGATGCGCCGTCGTACGAATATTTCCCGACAACAAGAATATTCCACGACCAAACGAATATTCCCCGACAACCAGAATATTTTATAACCACTTGCTCATTTTAAAATATTTGCACATTTCACCCTTAAAATCACATTTATCAATCAACACCTTACTATTTCAAAATAATATATAAAGAAAATTAAATCTTTATTCATAAAAGTTGGGGTCTTACACCATCAGTGGTATCAGAGCCAAACCTTTATGCAATTATTAATTATTTTGATTTCATATATGTATGGGTATGTATTTAGAATAATTTATTGGGCATAATTTTATTGTATAAAATTATTTTTATGAGAGAAAAAGAAATCGCGATATTTTTTTTTCTTTCCCGCCGCCGCTGTGCGTCTCATTGTGTATGTATTTCGTGGGTTAGTGGCTTAGTGCTAACCATTAGTGAATACCGAGATTCACGTTCCTGCAAAAAAGAAAAAGAAAAAGAAGGAAAGGTAACATGATTACATAAAGTTACTTTTTATATATATATTACAGTAATATATATATATATAAAGTTACTATTTATACATAATATTATATATATATATATATATATAATATTCTTAATAATTTTAAAATTAAAATAAAGAGTTTATTTTAAACTTGAAATTAGATTTCATGCAATTTAAAATTGCCCATTAAATGATACTCATATATATATGGAATGTTTTAATTCATGAGATGGATATTAATTTATTGATATATATGGTGATATGTATGATAATAAATAGGGATTGATTATGGACTATTTGACCAATGTGATTGGATTTTATTTTAGTTGAATGCTTGAAGAATGGATTTTATTAAATAGGTCTGCGTACCTCGTCTTCTCTGATTTTTCTTAATGTAAAATTCTATCTCTCTCCTATGTACTTCCCCTTGACTGCTGATTAAGATTTTTATTAATTTTAAATAGTTAATGTAATAAAGATAGTTAGAATTATCTTGAAGAAATTGGAGACCAAGGAGCAAGGAGCGTGTGAAGACCCGTTTGTATAGAGCCCGGGTTTAAATATAATAGTTACGTTTAAATTTAAATTCTTGCACTCCTAGGTTTGACCTTTTGGTTCACTTGGTGGCTCTAGTGAACCAAACTAGAATAAAAGTCCATAATCAATCCGGGTAGAATATAGTATTCTATATTGCATGCTAAATATTATATATATTTATTTTATGCAAACATGCTTCGCATGTTTAATAAAATGACGTGTATCATATATATATATATATATATATATATATATGTGTGTGTGTGTGTGTGTGTGTGTGTGTGTGTGTGTGTGTGTGTGTGTGCGCGCGCTAAACAAGATGAGACAAATAATAACAAACCCCTCAAAGAAATAATATTAAGTCCGAAGCGTTCAAACGATATTTGGAATATCGAATGTCACCTTCTAGCATGGTTAATTAATAGAGTATTAAATATTTAATATGAGCTTGTTGTGCTATCCACAAGGCGAGTATTGAATATTTAAGCTGTTAATTAATCACATTTGATGCTTATCAAGAAAATTGAACGATCTAGTCTTATTGTGCTATCCACAAGGACGAACATTTTTTTTTTGAATTTATGGAAGTGCTAGGCTGGACTTAACTTAAATCATTTTAGTTCGGATGTGCACGCACTTGACCATTATGATTTAAGAGGCAAAATAAAAGGAATTACATGGTGATGTACTTGACAAGAGTTGTCTACCTATTTATTTGTATATCGCTTGTTGTGCTATCCACAAGGTTATATACATTTGAAAAGGGACCCTTATTCTCACTAGCAAATCTTTAATTAGATGTTGTCGAACTATATAAGTGAGGGTAATATAGTTTGATGAAAATAGTGGGAGATATCAATTTAAAATAAAGACCTAAATTTATTTTGGTATGCAAAGTTAATAAAATGAATGTTTGCTAAAATGTTGTTTTCTTTCACATGCAGAATTTTAAAAATGTCTAAATCACTGATCTCACTACGAAGCATACTTGATGCAAACAAGCTTACAGGGCCGAATTATGAGGACTGCCTAAGAAATCTGAGAATTGTTCTCAATGCTGAAAAGATTTCTTATGTCCTAAATTCAACTGTTCCTGAATCTATTTCGGAAACAGCCTCTGAGGAAGAGATTGCCACTTTCAATAAGTGGCAAAATGATGCATCTGTGGCTTAATGCATTATGCTCGCATCCATGAATAACGAGCTTCAGCGTAAGCACGTAAACATAGATGCTCCTGCTATGCTGCTTCACCTCAATGAGTTGTATGGTGAACAGAGTAGGACTGCTAGATATGAGATATCTAAGGAGCTCTTCCGATCTCGGATGACCGAGGGTACTGCCGTCGAGACTCATTTCCTAAAGGTGATCAATTTGATTGAACGTCTTGGACAGCTGGGGTTCGTTATGGATGGGGAGCTGAGTCAAGACTTGGTCTTGCAGTCATTCCCTGAGACCTTCTCGCAGTTTGTGGTTAATTTTCACATGAATAAGCTAGATGTCAGCTTGCTTGAGCTGCTTAACATGCTAAAAATTGCAGAAGGTCACTTCCCATCCAAGAAGAACCATGTCTTGATGGTGGATTCTTCCAATAAAAGGAAGAGGCCCAAGGTATCTTCTGAAAAGAAGAAATTCAAGAAGGCTAAGGGAAAGGGGAAAGAAAAGGAACAAAAGAAATCTGAACCAGCTAAAGGAATGTGCTTTCATTGCAATGAGCCAGGATATTGGAAGTGGAACTGCAAGAAGTTTCTAGCAGAGAAGAAGCTTGGAGAAGCTTCGACTTCCAATCAAGGTTTGTTTATGATTGAAATTAGTTTTTCTGAAAGTTATAATTCTACTTGGGTATTGGATACCGGCTGTGGTTCTCACATATGTAACACTGTGCAGGGACTGGTCAGAAGTAGAAAGCTGAACAATGATGAGGTGATCCTACGAGTGGGGAATGGAGCAAAGGTTGTTGCATTAGCTGTAGGAACTTATTATTTAGCAATGCCCTTAGGCAAGACCATTTATCTTAATAATTGTTATTATGTTCCGAATATTATTAAAAATATTATTTTAATTTCTATATTGGATATGGAAGGATTTGACGTTATTATAAAGAACAATGGTTGTTCTATTTATAAAGACGATATTTTATATGGTATTGGAAATTTGCGAAATGGACTTTATATACTTTACTTGCAATAAAATATATTTCAAATTGAACAAACTAAGAAAAGGAAAAGAGATTATATTAATTATACCTATATGTGGCACTAGTAGACTCGGTCATATCAATGAAACAAGATTATCTAAGTTGCATAAGGATGGGCTCCTAAAGCTATCCGATTATGAATCATATCCAACTTGTGAATCTTGTCTCATGGGTAAAATGACTAAATCTCCTTTTAGTGGAAAAGGAGAAAGAGTTACAGAGTTGTTGGCATTGATTCACACAGACGTTTGTGGACCAATGACAACAAGTGCACGGGGAGGGTATTCTTATTTTATTACTTTCACTGATGATCACTCAAGATTTGGATATGTGTATTTGATGAAATACAAATCAGAATCATTTGAAAAGTTCAAAGAGTTCAGAAGTGAAGTAGAGAAACAAACGGGCAAGAGCATTAAGATACTTCGATCAGTTCGAGGTGGAGAATACTTAAGCGGTGAGTTTCTCAATTGTCTCAAAGAAAATGGTATAATCTCACAATGAACTCCTCCAGGTACACCACAGTTAAATGGAGTATCTGAAAGGAGAAATCGAACACTGTTGGAAATGGTTCGATCCATGATGAGTTTTACCGACCTTTCAATTTCTTTCTGGGGATATGCCCTAGAAACGGCTGCATACTTACTTAACAAGGTACCTACCAAATCCGCCCCAAAGACTCCATATGAGATGTGGAAGGGAGGAAACCAAATCTTAAGCATGTTAAGACTTGGGGTTGCCCAGCTTATGTCAAAAAGTTTAAAAATGATAAGCTACAGACTAAATTCGATAAGTGTAGATTTGTGGGATACCCTAAAGAAACTTTAGGGTATTATTTCTATCATCCAACTGATCAAAAGGTGGTTGTTGCGAAACATGCTGCCTTATTGGAAAAGGAGTTTATCCATGAAGGGGTCAGTGAGAGTAAGATATATCTTGAAGAAGTTCAAGAACCATAAATTACCACGGATCAAAGTCAGGTACCTGACCAAGTAGAAGAACCTACTATACCACACCCTATTCGTAAATCTGGAAGAGTACCGAAGATACCTGAGAGGTATGGATTCATTATAGAGGATGACGATGAGGTACACATCATGAATGATGATGATCCATTGAATTACGAACAGGCTATGAGTAATAAAGACTCAGGGAAATGGCTCGAAGCTATAAAATCCGAAATGGACTCCATGTATGAAAATAAAGTATGGACTTTGGTTTCACCACCTGAAGGCATTAATCCTATTGGGTGTAAAAGGGTCTTTAAAAGAAAGACGGGAGCGGACAGCAAGGTAGAGACCTATAAAGCCCGACTGGTTGCAAAAGGTTTCAAATAAAGACAAGGAATTGACTATGATGAAACCTTCTCACCAGTAGCTATGCTCAAGTCCATTCAGATTTTGCTTGCGATTGCAGCTTATAACGACTATGAGATCTGGCAGATGGACGTGAAAACGGCCTTCCTCAATGGGAATCTTGAGGAAGATGTGTATATGACACAGCCAGAGGGATTTCTTTCAAAGGTTGGAACAAATCAAGTCTGTAAGCTACAACGATCCATTTATGGATTGAAGCAAGCTTCTCGTAGATGGAACATTCGTTTTGATGAGACAATCAATAAGTTTGATTTTATCAAAACCAACGATGAACCATGTGTGTACAAGAAGGTTAGTGGGAGCGCAGTTTCATTCCTTGTATTATATGTTGATGATATATTACTGATATGGAATGACATTCCTATGCTACAATCGATTAAAATCTAGTTATCTAAACACTTCTCCATGAAGGACTTGGGAGAAGCATCCTATATTTTGGGGATCAAGATCTATAGATATATCTAAAAAGAAGCTTGGTTTATCCCAAGGAACGTACATTGATGCGATGCTAAAGAGGTTTAGCATGGAAGATTCCAAAAGAGGTCTCATGTCGATGAGCCATGGAATACTTTCTCCAAGAAACAGGCCCCAAAGACACTTGAGGAGAGAGACCGTATGAGTAAGATCCCTTATGCTTCTGAAATAGGATCTATTATGTACGGTATGATATGTACTAGATCGGATGTTGCTCATGCACTTAGTGTAACGAGCAGATACCAGTCAAATCTTGGAGAAGAGCACTGGAAGGCAGTGAAGAATATCCTAAAGTACTTGAGAAGGACTAAAGATATTTTTCTTGTCTACGGTGGGTCTGAATTAAAATTCGAGGGCTTCACAGACTCAAGTTTTTAAATGGACCAAGATGATAGTAAATCTATTTCGGGGTATGTTTTTACCTTGAACGAAGGCGCAGTGAGTTGGATGAGTTCCAAGTAGCAAACAGTTGCTGATTCAGTGACAGAGGCAGAGTATATAGCTGCAAGTGAAGTTGCAAAAGAAGCTGTTTGGATGAAGAAGTTCATAACGGAACTTGGTGTGGTTCCTAGCATTGGAGAAGCAGTTCTCGTTTACTGTGACAACACAGGAGCAGTTGCACAAGCTAAGGAACCCAGGTCTCATCAGAAATCTAAACACGTGTTGCGGCGATTTCACTTGATTAGGGAGATAATTGAAAGAGGAGACGTCACCTTGGAGTGTGTAGACTCTCAAGACAACATTGCAGATCCATTTACTAAAGCTCTAACACAACAGCAGTTTGATCGTCACTTAGAGAAGATGGGTATGAGATACCATGGCGATTGGCTTTAGTGCAAGTGGGAGATTGATAGTAGTGTGCATACAAGCTAATTATGTATGATGATAAAGCACATACTTTGTAAACAATCTTATTTATTTATTAATAAAATATTCATTTAAGGCATTTAATTATCTACATAGTGCTGTTTTTAATAATATGTAAATAACCCATAGTTTTAAGCAATGATTTTAGAATAATGATGAGATCATGCTAATGAGATCTAAATTCTTAGAAAGCTTAAAAACTAAAATAGTTCTCAATTGTGAAATTACTAAAATGGGGATTAGTAAATCCGGATAGATTGGTACCTATATTGCTTGCTCATTGGATGAGGAGGACTGATCTCATGGTCATTTGTGTGGAGAGACTAAAGTAAGTATGTAGGTGCTTATTGGAGGATAAGTTCATTGAACGTGACTCGCTATGGAATACCTAATGGAGTTTTACTCGCCTGTCAATAGGAATTCCTAATGTGATAGTAGTACAAGTGATCCTTGGACTTGAGATCATCATAGTATCTTGTATGTAATAAATTATACTTTGACTTATTCCTTAAGGCCTTTTAAGGCATATATAGGGTATGCTTGGGTATAATGAGTTGCATATGGAGATAATGTATGATTAATAAAGAATCTACCACCTCTAGTAAAAGAGGAGATATGTGCTATGTGATTCGTTAAATGACAACCCAGGAATCCTTGGCCAAGGTGGAATGAAATTAGAAAGAGATTTCTAATTTGCATCATTTAGAGTTGTGCATTTTCTAATTGAATTACATATGATTAAATAAATTAAGACTTGACAGTAAATCCATGTCTTATATTTAATTGAGGACATTGTATGGTGGAAGGATTGAATTGTATGGTAACTATTTACTCACAGGTTGTTTTATGATTAATGTTGAAATTTATATTATCTAGAAAATCGTTGATTGCTAGGGAGGCTTATCCCTATTGTAGAATAAATATTATTTATTTAAATAGATTATTAGTTTAATTTATTTTTTTAAATAAGATTAGAATTGTTCTAATTGATTTATTCATAACCGATTTAATATGGAGAACCTAAAGGGTCACACCATAAAAGAAAAAATAATTATTTAAGAAGGTAATGGCATAATCGTAATAATGCATTAAGTGTAATTAATTTAATCTATGGTGATAGAATAAATTAAATAGCTTAATATTTATTATTTAATATTTTAGAAATATTAAATATAAATTAATAAGTGGAGTCTTATTAATATTATTATAATTATTATTATCTTAATTTCTAAAGGAGTTTAGTAATTAATTTAATATTAGTACTCTCATTTATTCCTAATAAGATTAGGAGACAAATTAATTAAATGAATTTAATTAATTATTCCCCATGTGGTGGGAAGCCTAAATTAATTAAAGGAGTTTGATTAATTAAAAGAAATCCTATGTCTAATAGGATTAGAAGGGTTGACCAATATCTATATAAGAGGAGTTTTATAATAGATATCAGTTGATGCAATTTCAATTGTTGGAGAGTACTCCTTTTCTATAGAGGATAGAAAACTAAGCCAACCACCCTCCTTCTTGATAATTCATCTTCCTTGGTGGATCACCTCTAGAGGCCAAACACTTGGGTGGCTAACGTTGATTAAAGGAAGGAATCTAACCTGGAAATTTAAGGAGATCACAGAGAACTAGGAGTTGAACTCGTACCTGTGGAAGCTTCGTTCTACAAGAGTAAGATTCCATAACTTCTTATTTATCGTTTTAAATTAATAATTTGCATAAAGGATGATCCGGGTAATGGTTTTGTAGAAAATGTTTTCAACTCTGATATACCATGCTTCAGCTAATTTTTACAATTTGATTGCGTTACGATTTTGTACAAACACATTAAATAGCTCATCCTCAGTAGGAGAGTCAGGATCCTCCATTGGCTCCTCCTCATCTGAATCTACAATAGGAGCTGAAGGAATAAATGCAGCTGCTGCCATATCTACCTCTAGCCATGCAGAATACTCTAGAGAACAGTCTGGATGACTACTAGAAAACTCAGCCCTCTCTTTGTGAGTCCGGCACTCATATACTCGGACCAAGTCGGCTGATGACATGGACGATGCCGACATCCTCTGATCAGCAGACCCCTTAAAATGGTGCAAGCTCTAGAATTGATCAAACTTGCTCATAACAGCCAGGGGATGATAAATAGTCACTCCCCTCAAACCCGCTATGAGCAAGTAATCCATGCCAGGTGCATGAGTAATGAAGCTATATGGGGAGGCTTGTGACGCCCCCAAATTCCAAAACCGCCACTTGGTCTCTCGAATTCGGTTCATCACTTGCTCATGGTAATACGTCACAATAATAATAACTAAAAATAACACAATCACAATGAAAAATCTAATCTAGAATAATTTACAATGATTTATTATAATTATTCCCCCAAGTCTTGCAACCTACAGTACTTAATAGATTACATAATAATATCAATTAACGATCTATTACATAATCTAACTTAAGCTTAAACATAATCAAATCCAGTCTTACTACATCATCTTAATACAATATTAAAATATTTAAAACATAAAAGAGACAAGCTAGTTGGTAGCCTTGCCCTTGCCCTTATCAACGCCCGAAGGTTCGCCATGCTCTGCCTTAACTGAAATGTTTTAGGGAAAGCAAGAATGAGCACAAATTGCCCAGCAAGTAATATACAATAAGGGTAAATGATATAATTCTCAATTCTTGAAAGGGTATAACAAGGTTCGATAGTTCAAGGATAACAAGAATATCAATAACTTTCAATAACAATCGCTAAGGACAGAATAATATCAATGTGATTCAATAATAAATCAATTCAAGATTTCAAGATAACTAAATACTGAGCAGTCACTAAGGACTATGAACTTCTACTAGAATTAACAGTAATAAACTGAAAATCCAATAAAAACAGGTACAACAGGTGATCAGCCTAAAGTACCATCGTTATGTATAACAATCAATCATACTCAAGTGTGCACGTCGATTCTCCGACAGTTATATATTCCCTTCAAAGAAGTTTGTTCTTCTTAGTCAAATACAAGATCCCGCACCAATCGATTGGTTTGGGTCGCTTTTCAATAATATAAGTCTAGCCGAATCAAATGGCATAGACACTTTCACAATATTCAAGAAAAATACTAAGTTCAACATGAATAATAGCTTTAATGAAATAAGAGTTCTTGTATGTTAATTCAATTCAAACAATTAAGTAGGAAACTAGTTCGCAATATACAAGGATAGAGTACTTGCACCGTAAAAGAGTGTAAGTTAGGAAACTTGCATCCAAAGAGATACGGTTTAGATACTTGCTTACGATATCCGTTGAATAAAGTAACGCAAGGGTTTAGGATACTTGCCTTAAGCGTAGTCTATCCACGTAAAGTTAGCCAACACTTTTCGAATTCCTATCAGAACATAGTTACGTATATATATATGATATCCATTAGTCATATAATTTAACTTCACATTTTGTCTTCGAATATACGATCAACACATAAGCTAAGTTTTAACCTAGCTATACAGTTATATAGAATATAATTTCTATCCTTAACGTTCCTCTTTTGATCATATTCTTACATCATTACTATCATGTGAGACAATCACAATTAGCAAACATACTCGCATTTTATTAATATCACATAAGAATCACAACAAATAGCAAACATACTCTATTTAGCAAGTTATAGCTTTATTGTAAGTTAACAGTCAAAATCGGTTTCAAGTATCAACATATGATATCACATAGCATATATACATGTTAAAGAGTCTCCCTATGTTCGTTCAACTTTTCCAAGTTCAATCATACATGCTAAAGTTCTAAATCATGATTTCTAACGACTTAGGGTCAAGTGATGCCATGAGTTCCCGTAAGTTATCATGTTTGTCATGTAAACATGTAAAGTGATCACATTTTAGACATGCTTGCAAGTTTCTACTTCATATACACATGTCTAGTATTGTTACTTAACTTAATTCATGCTTTACTTGTGCTCAATTAGTTTTCATGACATATAACATGGTATGTGTATGTTTATGACATTTTAATGAGGTTATGAGCACTACCAAACATGTCCAAAATTTTCAGAATCTAGGCTTCGATATAACATGTCAAGATTTACGTTTCAAACTTACACTTTTACTTAGTAAAGTTCACAAATGAAGCCCACATGCTCATGTCATACTATGAAACATGTATACAGAAATCAATATTCATTTCATGCATTTCTAAGCTGTTCTACCACGTATCAAAAATCAGAATATAGTCATGCTTTATAATGTTAATGATTGTTTAAGAAAATTTAAGTTCGTTTCCAAAATTCTAAGTTTATCTTGAAGTCTATAACTTTATCATTCATGCATGCAATCTTAGTAAAACAAGTTCTCTTTTAGGTCTAGGTATACTCATACATATGTTACTCATGCTAGCACGCTGGTTCAAGTAGTAGTCTAACTATCTAGCACTCACAGTATTAACAAAAATCAGAATCTGGTGCAGGGTACCGGCGCAGCTGCGCTGCGCCTCAGTTCACAACCGGCGCAGCTGCGCCATTGCCTGAACCGAAATGCAATCTTCTGCTTCGGCAGAGAGCAAAGCCAATTTTTAATTTCCACAACCAATTCGATTGTAATCAGTCATATTATAGTTTAAACATGTATATAAGCTAATATATCAACTATGTAACAACTAACAAGCATTACTTGCTTGCAAAATCATGAATTCCATACTCAACTCAAGAATCAAAGTTTTGACAGAAAACAAGAATCGAAGAAATGGAATTGTAGTATACCTTTGTTATGTGAATTAAGCAAGCTAAGATGAACTCTCTCAACTTCTTAGAATGTTATCACTGATATATAACTTAGCTCTCAACTCAATACTTAGCAAAATCTCAGCAAAGAAGAATGGAGGAGAAGAGTTCGTATTTATAGAAAAACCAATATACAGACAATGCAATTATATCCCAAATCAAACTAACGGATTATAGGAATGCATGAAGGTTATCAAAGGGTAGGTAATTAGTGGTTGGATTCCATCATTATAACCACTCCCCATTGCATGATGATTATCTACGTTGCTGATTTTGAGATGGTAGGGAGTAGCATAGTCTTGAGTATTTCACGTGAAGGATAATGAGACTAGCATTTAGGGACAAGGAATTATCAGTATTTGCAACACTGATATATATATACAATACTTGTTTTACTATGCACATTCATTTTATATATATATATATATATATATATATATCCAAGTTGTATTTGTATAATACATTCTTAGGTTGTAATTTAA